>CM059187.1:100317827-100875935 GCA_030323885.1 Branchipolynoe longqiensis
AAGTATACAGAGAGAGAAGGGAGAAGAGAGAGGGAGGGGCGGGTAAGTATACAGAGAGAGAAGGGAGAAGAGAGAGGGAGGTGCGGGTAAGTATACGGAGAGAGAAGGGAGAAGAGAGAGGGAGGTGCGGGTAAGTATACAGAGAGAGAAGGGAGAAGAGAGAGGGAGGTGCGGGTAAGTATACGGAGAGAGAGAAGGGAGAAGAGAGAGGGGGCGTGTAAGTATACGCACAGAGAAGGGAGAAGAGAGAGGGAGGGGTGGGTAAGTATACAGAGAGAGAAGGGAGAAGAGAGAGGGAGGGGCGGGTAAGTATACGGAGAGAGAAGGGAGAAGAGAGAGGGAGGTGCGGGTAAGTATACAGAGAGAGAAGGGAGAAGAGAGAGGGAGGGGCGGGTAAGTAACAGAGAGAGAAGGGAGAAGAGAGAGGGAGGGCGGGAAGTATACAGAGAGAGAAGGGAGAAGAGAGAGGGAGGTGCGGGTAAGTATACAGAGAGAGAAGGGAGAAGAGAGAGGGAGGGCGGGTAAGGGCAGAGGAGGAGGGAGAAGAGAAATGGTCAGGGGGACGGGGAAGGAGAGAGATGAAGGGGAGGAGAGGGAGAGAGGGGGAGACGGAGAGAGGGAGTGGGTAAGCAAAGAGTCGCGTGGGGGAGGAAGGGACAGAGAATGTTATTCGGTGTAAGAGAGAGAAGAGAGACGGGATGAGTGGAGGAGAGGAGGAGAAAGAAGAAGGAGGACAAGGCGAACATAGGAGGATAAAGATAAAGGCGGGATATGGGAGGTGAAGGGAAACGAGGTGAACGACCACCAGAGGGCGCCGCGTACAGGAGGTGGGCGGTAGGTGACTGACGGTGAACGACCCCTAGCGGCTCTAATTTAGCTAATGGAGTTGTGAGTACCTGCCGATTGAGAGCTGAGCTGGCTGCCCTCGTTTTCGGACTCGGTTTCCGGTCCCTCCCCGGGGCCAAGAGTGAGGCTCGGGTTGACGATAGCTACTTTGTGGGGCTTGCGCATTCAAGAGGGGGGGGGGGGGCATTCACCTTGAGTGTGCGGTATGCAGCAGGCAGCAGACGACATTTAGGACTCTTAAGTATGGATGCCGGTAAGTTCAACTCCGTTCAACTTTGTTAGCCTCCACTATGTTTAACTACATCCACTAATGTATATGTGACCGGGCCTTTAGTTTGATTTGGTCAGCGAAAGCAGACGACTTTCAAGTAAAAGAAGAAATGGGGCCACTGTCGTAATGATCCTTATTCAAGCCGCACGACTTTTAAGTAAATGCAGATGACAGACTTGATATCATATTTGATTTACACTCTTCTGATCTATATATACATATATAGCTGTATGTATGCATGTATGTTTATATATATATGTATATTTATATATATATATATATTTATAGTGACTATATTTAGAAAGAGGTACAAAACGAGAAGGTTATTTTTCCGCTGAGACTAAACAGGTTAGTGTTTATTTGTAAATAGAGATGGTGAGTGAGATACAGAAAACTTACCTCATGTACACCATCATCATCATCATCATGCTGTCGGTTGTGATGCGACAAAGACTGCTTTCATTACTTGACTGCCGCTCTCCATTTAGCTCTCTGCCATGAGAGTGATGCTTTCATGAAAGCTGCCTGCAAAAGTGTTGAAGTGCTGCTGGCTTTTGCAAGTTACCAGCGGCACTCCCTCGGGGAGCAAATAGAGGTTTCACACCGGCAAGAACATGTCCAGACAGGCGCAAAACTATTTGTCCCTGCAGTGGCTGGTCGGGAGATGTTGGGAGTTCCATACATCAATCGCCCTTAATGCTGCCACATTGACATGGTTTTCTGTTTAGGGTTTGCTCCCTTAGCCTTCAGTTCTGTCAAGAACCTGTACCACAAAGCAGTGGTTTGCAACTCTGCAGGGCAGGGGCGTCAAACTCCCTGAGGTATTGCAGTACCTGCAATACCTGCATACACATGTACACCACATCTATTAATATTATATACTATTATTGATGGAACCACTTCAAGTCAAAGTCCCATTATTATTCAACTGTCTACAACTAAGATAATAGTCTGGTGCATATTGTTAGAAAACGATATTTACATTTGCTCGGTGAAAATAACATCTGATATATACAAATTTAGGCCTGAAATGACCTTTTGTTAAACTACCATAGTCCGATAGTTTTGTGTTTTTGTCATTATTTTAGATAAATATATTAGGTTGATTGTTATAAATATATATCTACCTTACTTCACTTTGAAGTCGGTTAACCTTTTAGATATTTGAAATGAAAATATGCTAGATTAATTATGGCAAGCATGTCAAAATCCTGGCACCATAGGCTTCAGCAGTAACAGGTTTGATTAAATTGACTCAGTGACCCTTCTATGCAGCAACAAATACTCAATCAGTGTACCAGCATCTAATTTAAATGTATGGAATAAAATCTAGATAATTGTTTTGGTTTTGAAAAATTGATACTTTCATCGGACTATTAAAATATAATCGTAACTTAATCCACGAATTTGCTCTCGTTCATGAGCAATCAAATGCTAGAATGCCTTCCAAGATGGTGGCCAATATCGGACCCAAGAGCAAACCGATTCCCAGAACCACATTCTATCCCCACGGCATTTATATGTACGTGGTTGCGACCATCCTTGTCTTCCTTAGCTTCTCCTGCTTTAGAACTATCAGTACGTGGCTGCGACCACGCTTAAATGCTTAGCTCCGCTCACACTCCCCACTTGATTCCATTCACTGCCGCCAGGCGGCGGTTCCTGTGACATTACGCTAATAGCTCTGTACATATACACTTAGAGTGACGCCTGGCTAAACATTTGCGGCTGCCACAAGAGTCAACATCTGGATTCACTGATCGCAAATCGCGCCAACCTCACAACACCAGCACTCACGGAACCCAGTCAATGTAGACACTGCCACCTGGTGTGAATCAGCAACAGACCACCTGAAAGATAAACCTGTAGATGTGGGGGCTACAATGCCGACCCTAAAACCTGAAACCTGTGGCTGCGACAAGATTCAGACCATGAAACATCTGCTGCACTGTGGCCTGCAGGAGGATGAACTGTGCTCCCTGACAGATCTCAAAGCAGCTGCTGGCACTTTACGGATTGATGGGACTCGTGTTAGCAGGTGTTGGCACTCAGTCAATTGTTTGCCCGCATTGTGTGCTTAGCGAGTGTCATATAAATTGCACGAGATGACCATCTACATCTACGTTTGTGTTAAGTTTCATTCTGAATTCACCAGAAGAGCACCGACATCTACTTTTGTGTTCAGTTTCATTCTGAATACTTCCCAGCTGTCCATATTTGTGATCAGCTATGGGGACATGTCATAGTATTTTTTTAAGTTTTGAAAGTCTGATAAAAGCATCAAATCTTCAAAAGCTAAATATTTATCTAGATTTGAAACATCTACTGTTGTGTTTAGTTTCCTTCTGATTTCTTCCCTACTGTCCATATTTGTAATCAGCCATGGATACATGTCATAACATTTGTTTAAAGCTGCATAGTCCAATAAAAGCATCACATTTTCAAAAGCTAAATACTTATCTAGATTTTAACCTCCATATCCAATTTAGATACCGATAAACTTATTAAGCATGTCTTGCTACATAGAAGGGAATACTAAGTCAACTCAATAGAACCTGTTACTGCTGAAGCCTATGGGATCAGATTTGTACAAGCACACCAAAATTAATGTTGCATGTTTCAACTTAAAATAGCTTTAAGTTATTCATTTTAAGGCAAAATTAGTTCAAACTAATGTAAAGTAGATTATAATGATCAACCTAATATATTTACCTCAGAAAATGACAGCAACTCAAATCCATCGGAATATGCTACTTTAAGTAAGTTTTCTATTAATTAGTATAGTGTGGAACTTTCATTTTGATTGTTTGTTTGTTGTTGTTTTACGTCCTAGCAACATCTAAGGTCATCTCAGGACGGGTACCGACTTGTGACAGTGCGCACTCATGGCGACTTTATGGTGCTGTCCCACTGGGAAACCAGACCGCCAGCACCATGATCTGATATCCCACTCAGTCACATTATCCTGACACTGAGCGAACCAGTCCTTGCCCTATTCTAATAATGTCGAGCGCATGGCTAGGAAGCGACAAGTATCAATTTTAAAGTCATTGGTTTGACTCAACCAGGGTTCGAACCCACGACCCCACGATCTACCAGCACGGGAGATGGACGCTCTAACTCATTCGGCCATCCCGTCTGGTCCATTTTGAGGATTGATTCATTTCTTCAAAATATCTCAATTGAAACATTTGGTTCGGAACCCGGAAGTAGACAGTGCCTGTAGTAACTGGGTCATGAGACATTTAAATCATGTTGTTCTCGATAGCGGGATTTGCTGCATTCGGTGTACCTTTTCCCATAATGGGTCACATTTCACATACAGATTTATACTTTATAGCTAATCTGTATTGCAATATGGGTAAACACCAAATAAAAGGAGACACTAAAGGTAATTACACAATCAACTGTCAACTTCAACTATAAATGCAAACCTGAAACTGTGTAGTGATACCTGAGTATCATTTGAGCCACAAGGTAGTTTGACTACTCCTGCCACTCTCCGAACACAAGCTTGCGTATACAAATGGGGAAGTGTTACACAGGATCTGCTGGAGGGCATTGTGTCTAAGCCTCAGAATAGGGAACCTTGATTCAGAAACCAAGTAAAGGCAAATTTGGCGCGTTGGTATTAAAGCTAAAACAAAGAAAAGGCAGATTGTAATCACTTTGAATTGACAATACATTCAAATGTTGGTAAATATTGCATAGTCCGACGTTTTGAGTTTATGTCAGTTTTTTAGAAGAATCTATTCGGGTGATTGTTATTATCTATCTTACTTTAGTTTGAAGTAACTTTTATTTTAAATGACAATGTTTTGAGATATTTATAACGCAAAACATACCGAAATAATGTTGGCAAGCATGCCAAAACTCTGACACCATAGACGTCAGCAGTAACAGGTTCTATTAAATTGACTCAATGCGGGTAAAAATGCTTAATAAGTACACCAGTATCTAAGTGGTATGCATGTATTGCATGTATTGCAGAGTTGTAAACCACTGCCTTGTGGTACAGGTTCTTGACAGAACCGTAGGCTAAGGGAGCAAACCCTAAACAGAAAACCATGTCACTGTGGCAGCATTAAGGGCTGTTGATGTATGGAACTCCCAACATCTCCCGACCAGCCACTGCAGGGACAAATAGTTTTGCTCCTGTCTTGACATGTTCTTGCCGGTGTGAAACCTCTATTTGCTCCCTGAGAGAGTGCCACTGGTAACTTGCAAACGCCAGCAGCACTTCAACACTTTTGCAGGCAGCTTTCATGAAATGTACAACCGCACATACTCGAACGGATGGGACTGTCCTCTATGGAAGATCTTCTGAGCAAAAAGAATCTCCGGTGGACTGGACACGTCATGAGGATGTCATCAGACAGGCTACCAAAGCAGATCCTCCATTCTCAACTGTCTTCTCGTTACAGAAAGAGAGGGCCCCCTCATCTCCAGTGCTGGCAGTGCTGCTGATTCAGCTGATTACTAGGTGGTTACAGTTAGATGCATTGAAATGGATCTGAATTGATGGTGACAGTCAGGACTCACCCCCACCCCTCACACCCACACACACTCACACCCCACACACCCCTCTCTTCCACCGCCACCCCTACCGACACCTACCCTCACACCCACACACTCACACCCCACCCACCCCTCTCCTCCACCGCCACCCCTACCTACACCTACCCTCACACCCACACACACTCACACCCCACCCACCCCTCTCCTCCACCGCCACCCCTACCTACACCTACCCTCACACCCACACACACTCACACCCCACCCACCCCTCTCCTCCACCGCCACCCCTACCTACACCTACCCTCACACCCACACACACTCACACCCCACCCCCCTCTCCTCCACCGCCACCCCTACCTACACCTACCCTCACACCCACACACACACTCACACCCCACCCACCCCTCTCTTCCACCCGCCACCCCTACCTACACCTACCCTACACCCACACACTCACACCCACCCACCCCTCTCCTCCACCGCCACCACTACCTACACCTACCCTCACACCCACACACTCACACCCCACCACCCCCTCTCCTCCACCGCCACCCCTACCTACACCTACCCTACACCCACACCACACTCACACCCCCACCCACCCCTCTCCTCCACCGCCACCCTCCTATACACCTACCCTCACACCCACACCTCACACCCCACCCACCCCTCTCCTCCACCGCCACCTCTACATACACCTACCCTCACACCCACACACACTCACCCCCCACCCACCCCTCTCCTCCACCGCCACCCCTACCTACAACTACCCACTCCTACCCTCACTACCATCCACTCACGCCGCACATCCCCACACCCCCCGCACCCACACCCACATCTACACCTACACACACACACTCTCACGGCTAACCAACCTGCCCCCACCGCCTGCACTCCCACTCCCACTCCCTCCCACACTCACACCTACACCTTCACCCCCATACACCGACCTGTCCAACACCATCCCCCACGTACACCTCCACCCGCACCACCATCCTCCACCTTTAGCACCCCCAACCCGAACCACCTCCACTCCATCCCCCACCTACACCTCCACCTATATCACCATCCTACACCACCAATATGACCCTAGATGTTGGCAGGATGTAAACCTCCCCTCCTCCACAACTCACAACCCCAAAACCACACCCACACTTGTACGCCCACCACCTCCTCCTCCACCTCCACTCCATCCCCCACACACCCTTCCTCCACCTCCTAGAGTCCTACACCCCCACATCCACACCCAAAGTTGCAGGCCCCACCACCTTCTCCACCTCCACTCCATCCCCCACATACACCTCTCCCCACCCACCCTTCCTCCAGCACCCAGACCCCCCACCCCTCCCACCCACCTATGTGTACACCCCCACCAACACCCCCAGCACCCTCCAGCACCTCCCACCCCCAGTACTCCCACATCCTCACAACCCCACCACCCACCACCACCCACCACCACCCTCAACCTCCCCCCACCCCCACCCCCACCACCCCCTCCACCCCACCACCCTCACCACCCCCACAACCCTCCACCACACCCCACAACCCTCAACACCCCACCACCCTGCACCACCCCCCACCATCCCACCACCCACCACCCCACACCACCACCCACCACCCCAGTCACCTGTATCTGCACCTACCTTCATGTGTACCAGGTGTGGAGCCAGTAAAGGTAAAACTTATCGCTTACCTGAAAAGACAAAGCATTCACAGAATTAGCGACTGGATAATGTAGCACATAAACACTTGTGTGGAATATAAGTCAACATATTATATCAATAATATTGATTGAATTCACCCGCTAACACCTCCGGCAGGCAGCTCGTAGTTGGTTCAGCGGCCTGGGCATGTTTGGATTGCACATAGGAGGGAAAACCCCCTTTTGAACAGCTCACGTGTGAGTGCGACTCCGACTATTGGCCCCATTCGATGTGAAATTTTGGTCCAGTGAATAAAAAACAGACGCTGAAATTGTTTGACCAGCCAGACCCAAATAATATGCATATGAAACCAACATATTCTGATGAAAACATCAAACCTAAAATCTGACCTAGATTGTATTGTACATATCTAACTTAGATAAAGGTGCAACCATTAAAGATGTGTGGCAGTTTGGGGCTCCTTGTAAAATATTTGGAAATTTTGGGGTGATTTTTATTTAGTGCTATGCAACCAAGCAGGTGACAGCTGCATTGGTACATTGCAGCCAACAGGCTGCCGGGTGCCAGCTAACTAGGTCACCTGACTGGTACCCCGCTGCATTAGTACGCTGCAGCCAATGGGCTGCCAGGTACCAGCTAACTCGGTCACCTGACTGGTACACGACTGCATTGGTACTCTGCAGCCAACAGGCTGCCGGGTGCCAGTTAACTAGGTCACCTGACTGGTACACGACTGCATTGGTACTCTGCAACCAAGGGCCTGCCAGGAACAAGCTTGGGTCACCTGACTGGTACCTGGATTTAAACCTATAAATAAGGGTGCAAGTCACATGCTCTCTCTTTCACCCCGGCCACCAGCCAGTCCAGACTATACACATGTGCCTGTAGCAACTATGTTGAGATTAAAGAAATGTTGTGAGTACAATGTTGTCTTCTTGTGGATGTTTCAGACACTGAGCCTACCAGGATAGCATATGTAGATAAGGGATATATAAAAAGAAACACAACCATTTCATCCTGTCATATGCTCGAAAACAGATAAACAAAGCCCAGGTCCCAACATATGAAGGCCCAGTCACATACACATTAGTGGACGTAGTTGAATGTAGTTAAGGTTAATGTAGATGAACGTAGTTGAACGTAGTTGAACGTAGTTGAACGTAGTTGAAAGTAGTTGAACATAGATGAACATAGTTGAAAGTAGTTGAACGTAGTTGAACATAGTTGAACATACTGGCATCCATACTTTTCCATCATGCTAACTTGGTAATAATGTGGGAGGGCCGTCAGTTCCGATTTAATCTTTGGACATGTTCAAAAGAGCGCTATGTTAGAGGTTGAATTTGCATCGATGATGCTAACATACTCTAGCATACTCTAGTGTACTCTAGCATACTCTAGCATGTTCTAGCATGTTCTAGCATACTCTAACGTACTTGTGCGAAGCCCTGGTCGCATAGCCGTTAGTGGATGTAGGTGAATGTAATGGAGGCTAACATAGTTGAACGTAGTTGACCATACCGGCATCCATACCATAGCATATTTATCCGTACCATAATGTATTTATCCATACCAAAACCTGCCATACCTTAACGTATTTCAATGTAGTTTAACGTACTTACACCACGTTTGAGCCATGTTAGGCTCCACTATGTTCACCTACGTTCAACTACGTTCACTAACGTGTATGTGACTGGGGCATTAGTGCACACATCAAGGTTAATGTTGCATGTTTTCACTTCAAATATCTCTGACGTTCACCTTATAACATAAATGTTACTTCAAACTAAAGGCCCTGTCACATTACGGCGTATGGCGGGAGCGTATTGAAAACCTATGTAGATCCTGCGCGTGCCGGCCTATGATGACATTTGGTGACCCTTCGGGTGGTTTTGAGCATATGTGGAACCTACGAGGAGCGTACGAGGAGCGTATGAGGAGCGTATGGGAGAGTATGGGAGCGTGCTGTGACATTTTTTGACAGTATGGGCCATACGCCCTCATAGGTCGAGTTTTTTTGAGCATGCACAACAAAATTTGGACGGACGGATTTATGAAAGCGTATGGCGGCGTATGCCTCATACGCTTTACATACGCCGGCATCTGGCGGCATCTGGCGGCGTATGAGTAGCGTATGAGTAGCGTATGCATAGCGTATGAGTAGCGTATATGGCGTATGCCGACGTATATGACGTAACGTGCTTACGCCGCCATACACTCCCGCAAAAAACCCTAATGTGACAGCCCCTTAAAAAGTAGATTGCATTGATCAACGCACTACGTTCATAGATCAAAACTAAATATTGCAGAAACTCAAAAGCATCGCATTGTGCGCCTGTTTATGTAGAGTTCTCATGTGATTGTTTATTTACCTGTTAACCATTATTTCAGTATGTACTTTATTGTAATACTCCACCAAGATCAACCAGGGCACTTTTCAATACAGCACGAGATAGTCAATGTTTTGTTTCCTTAATAGTACAAGTACCGTTTGACCCTTAAACTACATGTATTTTCAATTTAGATCAGTTCTAACTGAAATAGTCAAATACTCCACAATCTCTGGATGTAGAGTTGGGACAAGGCACAATGACACTACATGGATTCAATTTCACATTATGCTTGCAAATAATCACTACAGCACAAACAAATATAAGCAGTTAGCAAATATATTAAAATAAATGTTATTTCTTTACATTGTATCAAATCCATCTGTCCCGGTATGTTATCTGGCTAAGAGCTCCTTTAGAAGTGTCCATTTGCTTACTAAGATCTACTTCAAAACTGTCAGTTCATTTTAGAAATGGAGAACAAAATAAACCTTTAAATAATCAATCAAAAATAAAGCAAGTTGATCTATCTAACAAATAATCAATGCAATGCAATGCTGCGGAAATGAATATTTAACCATGTCTTGTCAATATTAGTGTTCGCTTCCCGGTCGAGTCAAACCAATGACTCATAAAATGTATACTTGCCCCTTCCTAGCCTGGTGCTCAGTATTAATAAGATAGGGCAAAGATTGGTTAGCTCAGTGTCCGGATAATGTGACTAAATGAGATATTGGGTCATAGTGCTGGTAGCAGCAGCACTATAAAGTCACCATGAATGCAGACTGTCACAACTCGGTACCCATCCCGATATGACCTCAGATGTTGGCAGGATGCAAAACTCCAACAACCAACAAACCACTATTAGGGTTGCAGACTGCAGCTCTCTCGGATCGAGTCCTATGTTATAGTAATCTACTGGATAGCTGCATGAGATCTCAGTGGAGCAGCACTATAAATCTATCACAGACGCACACTGTCAGAACTCGCTACCCGCATCTGGCATAACCTCAGATGTAGCTAGGACTTAAAACCCCAATCACTCACTCACACCACCACGGAACATGTGCTGAAAGGCAGTGGTACCTCAACAGGCCTCTCTCTCTCTATTTTTCTTTCTTTCTTTCTGCGCATGTGCATTCCTGCCCATCTCATCACGCAGGCGCGGATTGAATCAGCTGCTCCCGGCATCCCTTGCGCCAAGTCTTCACCTACCGGCCAGCCCCACCCAACCACACCCCGCCACACCCGGCCACACCTGGCCACACCCCACCACACCCCCCACCCCGCCCCCCACCCCCACCTGGGCCCGGACCATACGTCCAGGTTGCGCAGGGCCCATTCACTAACGCCACTGACACACATCTCAGTCGGCCCTGGTGACGTCACGAATCCAGCACGGCTTCCATGCCAGGCTCACAATACGCGACACTTGCGGTAAAGATTGCTGACGTGCATTGGGTTTTTGTGATGTTTTATTTTGTGTGTTTGTTATGTTGAATGTATTTTATGGTGGGCTGATCTCACCGCTCGTAAAACAAGGCGTGGGGGCCGAATCGATAGAGCGTGGGTCTCGCGTGCAGAAGGTCGGGATTTCCGTTACCAGTCGAGTCGAACCAATGACTTTGAAATCGATGCTTGTCGCTTCATAGCCTGGCACTTGGTATGAATAGGATAGGGCAAGGACTGGTTTGCTCAGTGTCAGGATAATGTGTCACTATAAAGTCCATATGAGTGCACATTGCCACAAGTCGGTACTCGCCCTGATATGAGCTTAGATATTGGCAGGACGTAAAACTCCAACAATTAACCAACCATCGCACGTTAGAAAGGGGCCACATAGATTCGGTAGGCGTGAATAGCTTAGCTGTATCAGCCATGGTTAGTAATCGGGTGGCACATAGATTCGGTAGGCGTGAATAGCTTAGCTGCATCAGCCATGGTTAGTGATCGGGTGGTTAGGACACTTGCCCTGGGAATGCAGTCAGTTTGGGCACGTGTCACACTATAGACATGGTTTTCCATAGGATGGAAATGCCTGCTGACACTGGTGCCTCGGCCTGGATGCTGTACATGTTACGTGTTGCATAGTTGATGAATCTACATTGCAATTTTATGTGTAAGTAAGTGCATTTGTCGGAATATTTATTGTTTAATCACTCACATACACCCACAACTGTTTCGATATTTCTGTTCAAATATTATTGTTAATATTTTAACACATCCTGTATGATGCTTCATATATATATATATATATACACAAATCCGTGTGAATGGAATCCCGCCTTTAGTAACTCAATCCTGCGTTCCAATCGCATCGTCTGCGGGCACCAAATGTCGTCTGCCTGCTGCCATTTGCGGTCACACACACCGACTTGCCTGGCGCATGCGCGAGGTGTGCAGCGAAATTAGCGGGTCTCGGCAGCGACGCGGGAGAATTCTGCAGCGTCAGGAGGTTCCACTGAACGCAGACGACATTCACAAGTGGAGTAGATGACAATGTAGAAGTGGCGCTGCTTATGCTGGTGAGATGCGTGTGTGAGGAACCAGCGATGAGGTCTTCGCATGGACTATGTCGTGATGGCTATTCTTAGTTTGGGTCGGTCTTTTCTTTTGTTTCAAATAACAGGTTATGACCACCAGACATGTAATATAAGATGTAATATATGTAATATAACCTATATGTAATGCATGTAATATAAGAGACAGGTAACTACCGCCAAGCAAGACTATGTTAGACTGGTTCCTGTGTGTAATCTGACAGACAGGTAACTGCCACCACACAATGTCATGTTAAGCCGTGTTCACACTGGGCAGTTAATTCGAATCATAAAAATCGACTTGTATAGTTCGGGTTACATTTCGCGTGTGAACATGAGGCTAAGTCAGATTAGGGCTGATTCGATTCATATTATTCGGATTTTATAAACCACTTGTGTAGGCGGTTTATATGAACCGAATTGTATGATTCGACTTATATCGCCTGTGTGAACACAACCGATTTACTTGAGGCAGATTAAGCACATCACACTATATAATATAATTTGGTCTATGAACCTGCTAGAGGTGCACAGATATATTTTTCATGATTTATTTTAAGGTTTTCACTGCCCAGCAGAAGTTTTGACCATTCCAAAACAATATGATTCAGTCTATACATATCTAGGTCGAACCCACACTCTCTCGTGCCGACGTCGACTAACCGAAACTGGCGCTGGTTAGTATGGACTTGCTCATGCGCTGATATCGATTTCCGGCCCAAGTACTGCCCGTGTGAATGCGACACTAGTTCGGTTCATATTATCCGCATTGTATAAAGCGGCGTAAACTTTTCCCGTGTGAACACAGCTTTAGACTGGTTTGTTTGTGTAATATGACAGACCACCATCACACAACACTATGTTAGACTGGTTCCTGTGTGTAATATGACAGACAGGTAACTACCATCACACAACACTATGTTAGACTGGTTCCTGTGTGTAATATGACAGACAGGTAACGACCATCACACAACGTTATGTTAGACTGGTTCCTGTTGTACCATTTAAAACAGTCAGGCTGGGCTAGGGGACCTGTACAATTACCCTTGTTTGCTGTATTTCACGGGAAGGTGCTGAGTCGTACATTATCTGTGTTAATACTAAGCATGACATTAACATCATTTATCCACCATTAAGTGTACAGGACTTACCTATCGTGGATGCATATCAAACTAGACTTGTTCGCTACGTGGCATCAAATAGCTTGATATTAAAGTGGCATAGTCAGATGAAGCATCACATTTTCAAAACCAAATCAATTATCTAATTTATTCTACATGTTTAACTTAAGCTGTATTCACACGGGCGAGTTAAAACGCCTCACGCGAAACGCCTTGCGTACTGCGACTCACATTTGCCGTGTGAACGCGACGGTGAGGCGTTTTAGGGCTGAATCGATTCATATAAATCGTTTAACGTAAGACGCTTCGCTAGGTGGTCTACAGGAAGCGATCTATGTGGAAACGTTTTATCTTGCCCGTGTGAACGCATATGAAGCGATTTAGGACGTCACACGCATGCGCAGTCAAGACCTTGGTTTGTTGACTTTCTGGTCGATCAAAAGCGCATATTATATAATTTGGTCTATGAACCTGTTAGAGGTGCACATATATTTTTTTCATGATTTATTTTTAGGGTTTCACTGCCCAGCAGAAGTTTTGACCGTTCCAAACCAATACGATTCAGTCATTACATATCTAGGTCGAACCCACACTCTCTGGTGCCAGCATCGTCGAACCCAAAATGGCGCTGGTTAGTCTGGACTTGCTCATGCGCAGATATCGATTTCCGGCCCAAGTACTGCCTGTGTGAACGCGCATCTAAATCGCTTCATATGATTCGCCTTCTGTAGATCGCTTTAGATTTTGCCCGTGTGAATACAGCTTTAGACACCGATGCACTTATTAAGCATTTGTTTCTGCATAGAAGGGAATAAGGATGCAATTTAATAGAACCTGATACTGCAGAAGCCTACGGTGACCGAGTTTGGCATGCTTACCAAAACTAATCCTACATGTCTGCATTTCAAATATCTCAACATGTTGCCATGTAAAATATAAGTTGATTTAAGCTGAAGTAAAGCAGATTATAATCATCAATCTAATATAATTATCACAGAAAAATGACAGAATCTCAAAGCCATCGGTCTACGCAACTTTAATCCGCGATAGGGTGTCCTGTAACCCTATCATTGGAAAGACACCGCTAAGAATATTTACAAAATGCCAGCTGCAGATGTGAGATCTCTAATTAAGACTTGTCTACAGGCACCACTGCACCCTGCTCGTTCTGTATCCTCTAATTGTCCACTCTCTGCACTCGGCCCAGTGTAAATCCGCATAGACTTCGCCTCCATCTGCTCCCCTGCGTTACTCCCCAGTAGAGTACTGAAGCCAGAGGCTGGCAAACAGTAGGCCTACACTGGTCCTTTCACGTGTGTGGTGTGAGTGTTGGCGGTGGTGGTGGGTATGGGGGATGGCGGTGGGTAGGGGGGTGCGCACTGCGTTGCGCATATATTGCACGTTGCGCATGCTCCAGCACCGGAAGTCAGCCAGTGTTTCAAAGGCTCACTTCTGTCTCCTCGGCTTGGAGAGACGCGCTTTGATCCCGTTGTTCCCATTGGCTGAGCCTCCCTCCCACCCACCCCCACCACCCACCAGACACACAACCCTCCCAACTCCACACACACACACACCACTTCCGGGAGGGTCAGCCGGTAACAAGCGAAGCGCTGGTTTCTCAGCAGCTACTTCCGGTAGACTTCCAAGGCGAGCACCATATGGGTATAGCGTGGAACATTGAGAGCGCCCTATTATTGCCCACCAGCTCTGACGTCACTGAGGCTCCCTCAGAAGTAGGGCGTGAGGCTTTGACTTCCGGTCGCTAGTTCCCAGCCTCCTTATAGCTTTGCGGTCTGCATAGGCATTATGGGGGACCATCAGACTAGTAACCAGGGAATAGTTGCTCGCTTAAAGAGGCACACAAGGACATTGGTGTACTGTTGCTATTTAATATGAATTCAGCTGTTTGATGTTCCATATTCCGATGAAAGCATTACATTTTCAAAATTAAGACACTTGTCTAGATTTGATTCTACATATCCAACGTAAATACTGGCGCACCAATTAAGCATGAGTTGCGGCAGAAAAAAGTGATACTAATCGAATTTGATAGAAATTCAGGTGGTCAGGACATTACATGAATTAGTGTCATAATGTACTGGTATGTCACCAGTGTTCAGAAGCATGATCATCATAAGCCGACTGTAGAGAGTACAGATTTACCGTAGCTTGCCTTGTCATATTATTGCTCTTTTTACTATACATATATATTTTCGGTTTGTAGTTTATCTGGAAATACCAGCACTTAAATTCATAAAGATGAATTATTTCTATGTACATGATAATACCTTGACCCACAAATATTGGCCCATTATTAATGAAATACCATCGTCGACTTTTACACAAGGGTCTATGAAAAATTCCAGAATGTTTGCCCAAAAATAACGGGTTGAGTTTTAAAGGAGATTGACATTTACTCGTGGATAGACGGTACATGTCTGACTTATTAATTAAACCCTCAAGAACCTTGACGAATGACTTAAAAACTCAAATAGAAAACGCAGAGTCAGCAACAAGAGCCTTATATAACGGCATGTACATGTCTTTGTTCCTACAGTGTTATCTATACATGTTCAGGGGACCTTAGTGATGTTTCTAAAAATAGATCTGCTTGTGTGTCTCCCCACTCTGCACTGATTAATACAGGGATGCTGTAGGTGTCTGGGTTTTGTCATTTGGCATGCGATCGCCAATTATTTCCATCAGTTCAAATAGAAGTATTGATTATACGATACGCATGAGCTTTGAATGTATTGGTTGTATTGGCAAGCGTGGCTCGGTGCAATTATTCTGGCACACTCCGGATACAGAAGGCGGATTAATGGACACCATGAAGAATTTACTGCTGGCCGTCGCAGTTACTCCTCTTATACTCACTACTATCAAGAGGATCCTGGCAACTGTCTGCCAGTCTCCCCCCACTAAATACGCAAACACAACTCATAAGAAAGAAAGGGAGACAAGTCACGCAAGATTGACAGTGATAAGGTTGAGCTTCATTGCTACAACTTTTGTTCACCTACAAGTGACCTGCGACCCTGACTCAGTTACAACCTGCTGCACAGACCCACATAGCTTCTGCTTGTTCAATCAAAATCAGTGCCTACAGCCCATTGAACCTAAGTCCTATGGGTGTTACACACAGCTCAGTGGTGAACTGCTTCCTTTGGTATCTCTAGAGTGAGTGTGTCTGTCCAGCAAGTGCAAGGAGTACAAGGGTGACTGGGCTCACACAGCCAGCCAATCAGACACCTCTGCAGCCTGGGATGGGTGGTGCCCAAGAGGGGGCACCTGTCACTCAACCCCAGTGCAGGTGGTGTCCCATAATATACTATTTTCTAAGTATATTTCACCATTTAATACTAGCAGAATCCAAATCTATTAGGATATGGCATGGATTTGTTGGTCCAATCCCAGATATGGTGAGGGTAGGACACCATGGATTTGGCAGCATGGTAGTGCCGTGAAGATGATCCAAGCAAATGGAATAATGCGCCTAAGGCAGGATTCGAACCCATACTTCTGCCTTTCCGGTGATAGCGTCCTACTATTAGACTCTAACTCCCTGATGTTTGCGAGATGAGTGTAAACGACTACATTATTGTAGTGTTGTAGGACTACCACACAGATAGCTGCCAGGCACATACACTGTCACATATCAGTGCCTCTTCTGCTATGACCTCAGGTGCTGCTGGGAAGTAAACCCCTTAAACCACTCGCTCACGCATGTTATATGACAAAGGAGGCAGTAAGTATTACAAGTAACATGTGTTTTATATATTTAGCAGGATAGCCCTGAATGGGGTGTAAAGAAGTAGAAAGTACAGTTAAACCTTTCTAAATCGACCCACCATGGGACCGACTTTAAAGGGTCCATTTAGGGAGGTGGTCGGTGTAGGGAGTTAGAACATCCTTGCAATGGTATTGTTGGGATCCAAATAAAGCGATCGATATAGGGGAGTGGTCAATCTGTGGAGGTGGTCGGTTAAGGAGGTTTTATTGTATATCATACTAGTAGTAGTCAGTTGCGTGGGTGGTGAGTTTGCACGGGTTGCCAGCCAATCAGGGAGTGAGGCAGGGTTCGCCATCTAGTGGTGATTGGGTGAAATGGCGGGAAGGCCAGTGACCAATCAGGATCCAACAGACGAGACGATCCAGGAGGCCTGGCGATTCAAGTCCACTGGTATTCTTATCGTTCCATGCCATATCAAATGTTTACTGCACAGAGGCGAAAACAAGTGCAGGCACTTAACCGTTATGAGCAGATTAAACAAATGATCACTTAAAAAAATGCAATTCAGAAATCATGAAAAATGCATTCTTAATGTAAGTTTTGTTTTATTTTGTCAATTTTATTTTCAACATGTTGACAAAATGAAAAGAATTATCAAATCACATTGCCCGTCCTTGTATGAGCAGAGATGTTACTAGGACGTGAAACCTCAATAAACAAACATCATATTACGTTGCAGAAATTAGCCAATAATCGCGTTCCAGAATTGCAAACACATCTAATCTTCCTACTCATCTTGTAAAAACTGCAATAACAAGCAATTATTAAATATATATATATATGCTGTATAAGCCATTATGTGAGTATAATAAGGCCAGAAGCTTCCATCTGCTCCTCAGCTCTAACTCCTCCCTCAGTCATCGACTGGAGGAGCCTTGATCTAGGCATCTACTGTTCCAGCCTCGTCAACGTCAGATCTGTTGGGGGAACCACCCGTTTGTGCATGCACCACTGCCCCCCGACCCCCGACACTTAGACTCACTTTACCGTAAGAGGCGTTAGTTCCTCTAGCCAGAGATTATAATGCTTACCCACTGTCATGTCTTGCGTCTTCTTTATTATGTAGGACAACTATCATATATACTATGGAGACAGAACAAAGCCATTTACTTGTAAACTGAGAATCTTCTTCAAGATTACAAAAATATACATTGCATGAATTAGAAACGCGCATCGATGTCAGTAATTGTCTGTTGTGGCGCCCCCTGGTGTGTAACAAGATAAATGCACCTGTGATCTGAGTTGTCTCCATTCAGGAGGTTGGCGTCTTGGGTGAAGCCAAGACTACGGGTGCTGTCTTCTTCCAAGAGGTTTGTATGTATGGGGGGTTCTGACATTTTAAAGCTGCATAGTCCGATGGAGCATCACATTCTCAAGACCAAGAAACTTACCTAGATTTGGTTCTACATATCTTTTGTTGTTGTTGAAGATTTATACTGCCTATCATGGATAAGCCTGAATAGGCTTGTTTTCACCATAAGACAGTTTGTCGATAGAAAGCCCAAGCCTATACTTTTACTGACCCAAGGGATTTTTAACCTCCCACACCACATAGACATGGTATGAGAGCAATTGGCCTTTGATGACGCTGTAAGTTATCTACAGCGGTGGAAATCCAAATTGGCAGAGGTGGGGGCACAGGGAATCGAACCACTGACCTTCAGATTAGGAGTCCGACCTAGAAAAAAGTCAGACACTCTAACCACTCTGCCACAGAGAACACTAGCACGTTGGTACTGATGCACTTATTAAGCATGTGTTGCTACATAGAAGAGCATACGGTGTCAATTTAATAGAACCTGTTATGGTTTAAGCTAATGGCGTCAGAGTGTTGGCATGCTTTCTTGCCATAACTAATTTGACATGTTTTTTTTTGTTTTTTTTTTTTGTCCATTAGTTGTTTAAGCAGGGGAAATTTCAGTCATAGACGACTGGTCTACCTCATTCCACTGCTGGTCGATAGAAAGCCCGAGCCTACACTTTTACCGACCCAAGGAATTTTTAACCTCCCACACCACATAGACATGGTATGAGAGCAACCGGCCTTTGATGACGCTGTAAGTTATACACAGCGGTGGAAATCCAAATTGGCAGAGCTGGGGGCACGGGGTTTGCATTGCAAATATCTCAAAAGTCAGCTAGGTAAAATAAAAGTTACTTCAAACTAAAGTTAGATAGATTATAACGATCAATTTAATGTATTCATTTCAGAATAATGGGTGAAACTCAATACCCTCGGACTATGCAACTTTAAACATGTACTAGAACCTACCCCTTGAAACTTAACCCATAGGCACCCGGCACTCCGCAGCGATCAGACGCAGTGGTCGAACCGGTAGAGTGCAGGCTTCCCGTGCGGAAGGTCGGGAGTTAGAATCCAGGCTGCGTTAAACCAATGACTTACAAAATTGATACTTGTCACTTGCGAACCTGGCGCTAAGCATTACTAGGATAGAACAAGGACTGGTTAGCTCTGTATCAGGATAACGTGACTGAGTGGGGAATCGAGTCACAGTGCCAGCGGTCTGGTCTCCCAGTAGGGCAGCGCTATAAAGTCACCAGGAGTGTGCAGTGTCCTAAGTAGCTACCTGTCCTGATAGGGCCTTAGATGTTATCAGGATGTAAAACCCCAACAAACAAACCCAACACTCCGCCAGGTAAGCATATGAGGCGGTCTGAAGCCAAACACTCCATTTACTTACATAGCTTTCCCCCCTCCACCCCTCCACTCCCTACCCCCCACCTCCACCCCTCCACCCCCCACCCCTCCACCCCTCCACTCCCCACCCCCACCCCCACCTCTCCACCCCTCCACCCCTCCACCCCTCCACTCCCTACCCCCACCTCCACCCCTCCACCCTTTCACCCCTCCATCCTCCACCCTCCACCCCCTCCACCACTCCACCTCCACCCCTCCACCCCTCCACTCCTCCACCTCTCCTCCCTTCCACCCCTCCAACCCTCCACCCCCTCCACCCCTCCCCCTCACCCTCCACCCCTCCACCCCTCCACCTCTCCACCCCTCACTCTCACCCCTCCACCCCCCACCCCTCCTCCCTTCCCCCTCCCCCTTCACACCTCCCACCCCTCCTCCCTTCCCCTCCCCCCTTCACCTCCCCCTCCACCCCTCCTCCCTTCCACCTCCCCTCCCCCTCCCTCTCTCCTACCCCGTTCTCCACCTCCCATCCCCCTCCCCTCCCCACACCTCCCCCTTGCCTACCCCGTTCTCCCTCCCCTTCCCCTCCCTTCCCCTCCTCTCTCTGTACCGCCCTGCACCTAACATGCCCCCACTCAACCCTCAAAATCCCCGCACTCGTCCCCCCCGCCCCACCTCCTCCTCTCCCCTCCCCTCCGCCCCCACCACCCCACACACCCTACCAAGCTCGACATATCCGCTATTAATGACTAGGCTGGCAGCAAAGCCGACACGGCGTTGGCTCGATGTAAGAGAGGTGTCGGCTTATCAGATGCGTGTGTGTGTGTGTGCAGGTGCTGAGAGGAGGAAGGCACTCAGTGTGTGGAGGGGGTCGTGTTGACTGACAGCGCGGCAGTGTTCACGTCGCCCCAGGCATACCGCCCGGAGCGACGCGCAGTGCTAGGGACTAGGATGATGCTCACAGAGCGAGACCAGATCACTTAGCGCTCCACATTCATGTCAGCCCAGGCATACCGCCCGGAGCGATGCGCAGTGCTATGGACCAGGATGATGCTCACAGAGCGAGACCAGATCACTTAGTGCTCCACATTCATGTCAGCCCAGGCATACCGCCTGGAGCGATGCGCAGTGCTATGGACCAGGATGGTGCTTAGAAAGTGAGACCAGATCACTTAGCGCTTCACGTTCACATCGGCCCAGACATACCGCCCAGAGTGATGCGCAGCGCTAGGGACCAGGATGGTGCTCAGGGAGTGAGACCAGATCACTTAGCGCTCCACGTTCACGTCGGCCCAGTCATACCGCCCAGAGCGATGTGCAGTGCTAGGGACCAGGATGGTGCTTAGAGAGCGAGACCAGATCACTTAGCACTCCACATTCACGTCGCCCCAGGCATACCGCCCAGAGCGAAGTGCAGTGCTAGGGACCAGGATGGTGCTCAGAGAGCGAGACCAGATCACTTAGCGCTCCACGTTCACGTCGGCCCAGTCATACCACCCAGAGCGACGCGCAGTGATAGGGACCAGGATGGTGCTTAGAGAGCAAGACCAGATCACTTAGCACTCCACGTTCACGTCACCCCAGGCATACCGCCCGGAGCGAAGTGCAGTGCTAGGAACCAGGATGGTGCTCAGAGAGCGAGACCAGATCGCTTAGAGCTCCACGGTCACATACCACCTGAAGCGATGCGCAGCGCTAGGGACCAGGATGGTGCTTAGAGAGTGAGACCAGATCACTTAGCACTTCACGTTCATGTCGGTCCAGACATACCACCCAGAGTGACGCGCAGTGCTAGGGGACCAGGATGGTGCTCAGAGAGCGAGACCAGATCGCTTAGTGCTCCACGTTCACGTCGCCTCAGGGCATATCGGCTTATGATTGTTTGAACAATACATTTTTCGCTATTTTTTAATTTCATTTGATTTGGCATAGAGCGACAAATACCCCCATTTGACATCGGTGGCAGCCGCCCTTCTCAGGTTGTCTCACCTATGCATCCTGGTTGGCTTCTGTCTTTCCCAGTCACGGCACCAATTTAACTGTTCGTCCGATGGTAAATCACCTAAAAGTTATAATAGAGACGGTTCGGGTTTCCAAAGGAGGCAAGGGACCAGTGGAATACAAGGAATTGATAGTTTATTATCTGAAATAATTCACATATCTGGCTGAGAGGTGTAATAGCCAATCACACATATAATTACATATTCAATTTAATAAAGATCAATGAGAACCGAATCTATAAATAAATAAATATAATTTAACGTCAGTAGGATTCCTGAGGCACATTCGACAGGCTCGAACGCAGTGCTCAGATATTCTTCCATCACACACAAGCCAATAGACATGCTAATAGGCACCACCTAGTGATGGAAGGAAGAACTAGTGCTTTCTCAGCACCGGAGATTTGCAGGCCCAAGTAGGCAAGTGTATGGCACTCGTCCTAGGCCTGGAAATGCCTAAGGTCGCCCACAGGCTCGCCCACTTCACGGCCGTTCTGCCTATTGCCACTAGCCCAGTGGGCACTGCCTGACTTCCTGTCCGCCTCCTAATATGACATGAGCTGTCTCCATTAATGATGCCTTCTGAAGGAGGTTGGTTGGCGTGTTGGGTGAAGCCAAGACTACGGGTGAAATAAAAGTTACTTTATCGGCACACATCGGTACAGCGATACAGAGCGGCACACAGCGGCACACAGCGGCACACAGCGGCATACAGCGGCACACAGCGGCACACAGCGGCACACAGCGGCACACAGCGGCACACAGCGGCAAACAGCAGCACACAGCGGCACACAGCGGCACATAGTGGCACACATCGGCACACATCGGCACACATCAGCACACAGCGGCACACAGCGGCACACCGCGGCACACAGCGGCACACAGTGGCACACAGCGGCACACTGCGGCACACAGCGGCATGCAGCGGCACACAGCGGCACACAGCGGCACACAGCGGCACACAGCGGCACACAGCGGCACACAGCGGCACACAGCGGCACACAGCGGCACACAGCGGCACACAGCGGCACACAGCGGCACACAGTGGCACACAGCGGCACACAGCGGCACACAGCGGCATGCAGCGGCACACAGCGGCACACAGCGGCACACAGCGGCACACAGCGGCACACAGTGGCACACAGTGGCACACAGTGGCACACAGTGGCACACAGCGACACACAGCAGCACACAGTGGCACACAGCGACACACAGCGGGACGAACAAACAAACACTGCCTCGTTAGATTGGGATCTGCACAGATGTGCCAACCAACCCGTCTACTGGTGTTTTTTTTTAATTGACTGCTGCCTTGATCCGTTCCCAGGGCTTGGTTAAGATTCTCCCCGGTTATATGAAATGGATCAACTTGATTTTCTTTGCAATATTGATTTCACGGTGTTTCTTCACTGGATCATTAAATAAATGTGTGTTGGAATTGTGTTAAAATAACAAACATTTTTGTTAAAACTATTTCTTTGTACTTAGAGCTATTGGACCGGAAATGCCCTTTTTGTAGGATGCGCATAAAGTTGCGCACTGACACATGACAATAATTAAAGGAGGTGGATATGGACTAGGAAATCCAGCTATGTTTTCTGAAAAAAATGCACAACGGCAAATTTGTGCGTAATCTCCCTGTGTATCAAATCAAAAATTATAGCACTATGTCCTGGTTGCGTCCATTGTGAGTAATGTAGCTGCTTGTAGTGTTTTTCTTGAATATTATTAAAATGGATGAATTATGTCCGCATGCAAATACAAATGAACTATGAATAGCTTTTAGAAATAGAACCGATTGATTTATGATAGCTTCTCGCCTTGTCAGCAAAGACCACATTCATGGTAAAAAGCAAGTGGAATTTATTCTGTCACTTTGTAAAATTCTCCGATTAAGTATGTATTGAGTATTGAGATGGCTAAATGGGAAATAGTACTCCCTTTATAATGC
This sequence comes from Branchipolynoe longqiensis, assembly GCA_030323885.1. NCBI lineage: Eukaryota > Metazoa > Annelida > Polychaeta > Phyllodocida > Polynoidae > Branchipolynoe > Branchipolynoe longqiensis. Next base: position 100,341,518 of record CM059187.1, read on the forward strand.
TCACACCGCGGCAGGGAAGAAGTGCCCCTTTAAGCAGAATCTCTCCCCCTTATCTCGCCCAGACACACAGTCACCGTCATGTTATGTGGTAATCCCATGACGGCTAGGTGGTGGCCGGGGCTGGGTGGGAGAGGGGTGAGTCCTGAAGGCAGCCAATGGTGAACTATGTTAGGGAGAGATCATGCGGGAGAGGAATGACTGGTGTGCATGAGTGTAATAGCCAATAAGGAGGTATATAACATCCACTGTTGTATGCATCTGAAAACATTATATAAGTGAATAAAACTAAGCATTCAGGGCATCTATTATCTACACTTCTGCTGGTGCTGAACTTGGATTGTGTGTTGTGTCGTGTGTTGTAGCTACTATGGGGTAAGCTCTAATATATAATTCATATAATACAGAGAGAAGTTGAGCAGTACAGCTAATGACATGAGAGAACATAATGACAGTTACCATAACCTCTGCATACCGCATAACGGGATCAGCCATCAATAGCATTCTGTAGCCTGCATATATCATGTGGGAGCCTGCACACATGGGATTTCATAACTTTGTTTGCACAAACAAATGTGCTCTTCACATTTATGCTTACATAAATATTTACACACAATTCTAAAATTAGATTTGTGTCAACTGCCCCCCTTCTCTTCCCTCTATCCTTCGCTCACCCCAGCTTAACCTGTTAACTCCCGGCCTACCCCCTTCTCCCTCCTCTTCCCTCCACTCATCTCCTTTAGCTTCTTACCCCCGTCTCTCCTCCTCTACCTTCTCCTTTTCTCTCCTCCCATCCACTCCTTTGTTCACCTCTGTTTCCCCATCTCGCTGCTTTCTCTCCTCCTCTCCCATTCTCTTTCTCTCCCCTCCCTTCCATTCTCCTCCCATCCACTCCTTTGTTCACCTCTGTTTCCCCATCTCGCTGCTTTCTCTCCTCCTCTCCCATTCACTTTCTCTCCCCTCCCTTCCATTCTCCTCCACTCCACTCCTTTGTTCTTTCCAGTTCTATCATGTTGCCTCCCTCTCCCCTCTGCCAACCTCCCCTCCCTTCTCGACTATTCCTTCCTCTCCTTTACCTTCCACTCCTCTGTTCCTCTCAGTTCTACCCTCACTCCCCCCTCCGCACTGTTCCTACCTCTCCTTTACCTTCCACTCCACTGTTCCTCTCTGCTCTACCCTCCCTCCCTCCCCCCTCCCCGCTGTTCCTTCCTCTCCCTCACCCTCCACTCCTCTGTTCTTCTCTTCTCTACCCTCCTTCCCACTCCTCTTCCCACTGTTTCTTCCTCTCCCTTACCCTCCACTCCTCTGTTCTTCTCTGTTCGTCTCTGTTCTCCCGTCCTGATCCCTTCACCCCTCTTCTCCCCTTCTCATTCTCTCCCCTCCACTCCTTTGTTCTTCTCTGCTCTACCCTCTTGCTCCCTTCCCCTCCTCCCTTTGCTGCCTCCCCCCCTCTCCCTCCACCCCTCCTCTCCCTGCCCCTCCACTCCTTTGTTCTTCCCTCCACTGCCCTCCGGCCCCCTTCCCCTCCTCTCTTTGCTGCCTCTCCTCCCCCCCCTCCACCCCTTCCTCTCCCTTACCCTCAACTCCTTTGTTCTTCCCTCCTCTAGCCTCCTGCCCCCATTCCCCTCCTCCCTCTGCTGCCTCTTCCCCCGCCCCCTCCACCCCCTCCTCTACCCTCATGCCCCCCCCTTCTCCTTCTGCTGCCTCTTCCCCCTCCCCCTCCACCCCCTCCTCTCCCTTACACTCCACTCCTTTGTTCTTCCCTCCACTGCCCTCCTGCCCCCTTCCCCTCCTCTCTTTGCTGCGTCTTCCCCCTCCACCTCCACCCCCTCCGGAGACGGAGGGGTGATGGGGAAGGAAAGGATGAAGAGAGAACGGGGAGAATAAGGAATTGGAGGAGGAAGGGAAGGGGGGCGATGGGAGGAGAGTCGAGGGAGGGTGGGTGAATACGTTAGGATTGGGTTGGAAGAGGCAGACATCTGGAGAGAAGAAAAGGAGTAGAGAAGAAGTAAAGAGAGGAAATAGAGAGATGAAGTAAAGAGGAAGGAGAGAGGAAGGAGAGAGGGAGGAGAGAGGAAGTAGAGAGGAAGTAGAGAGGAAGTAGAGAGCAAGTAGAGAGGAAGGAGAGAGGAAGGAGAGAGCAAGTAGAGAGCAAGTAGAGAGCAAGTAGAGAGGGGAAATAGAGAGAGGAAGTAGAGGAGCATACACCGAGTGGGAATGGCTATATATACGCACACCCCTCCCACTTCCCGCCACTGACATCACTCCAGCCCACCAGGGGGCACAATCATTAGATCTATAGATTGGATTAGGTTCTACGAGAATTCTCGAGACTACCGCCAGCCTACGTGGTCACGTCAGGTTTCGTTGTATGTCCCGCTGTTGTAATGTCAAAGGATTGGCAGTGGGATGCGGTGGTGCAGTGATGCCTCTCTCCTATGTCACCCAGTTTTAATATCAATGTATTGGCAGTGAGATGCGGTGGTGCAGTGATGCCTCCCTCCTATGTCACCTTAGTGTAATATCAAAGTATTGGCAGTGGGATGTGGTGGCACAGTGATGCCTCTCTCCTATGTCACCCAGTTTTAATATCAATGTATTGGCAGTGAGATGCGGTGGTGCAGTGATGCCTCCCTCCTATGTCACCTTAGTGTAATATCAAAGTATTGGCAGTGGGATGTGGTGGCACAGTGATGCCTCTCTCCTATGTCACCCAGTTTTAATATCAATGTATTGGCAGTGAGATGCGGTGGTGCAGTGATGCCTCCCTCCTATGTCACCTTAGTGTAATATCAAAGTATTGGCAGTGGGATGTGGTGGCACAGTGATGCCTCTCTCCTATGTCACCCAGTTTTAATATCAATGTATTGGCAGTGAGATGCGGTGGTGCAGTGATGCCTCCCTCCTATGTCACCTTAGTGTAATATCAAAGTATTGGCAGTGGGATGTGGTGGCACAGTGATGCCTCTCTCCTATGTCACCCAGTTTTAATATCAATGTATTGGCAGTGAGATGCGGTGGTGCAGTGATGCCTCCCTCCTATGCCGCCCTAGTCTAATATCAAAGTATTGGCTGTGGGATGCTGTGGTGAGCGATGCATCCCTCCTATGTCACCATAGTCTAATATCAAAGTATTGGATGTGGGATGCGGTGGCGCAGTGATGCATCCCTCCTATGTCACCCTAGTCTAATAGGAAAGTATTGGATGTGAGATGCGGTGGTACAGTGATGCCTCCCCCCTATGTCACCCTAGTCTAATATCAAAGTATTGGCTGTGAGATGCGGTGGTGCAGTGATGCATCCCTCCTATGTCACCCTAGTCTAATATCAAAGTATTGGCTGTGGGATGCGGTTCCTATGGTTAAGGGTCAAACCAGTCAGGTGCATTCTGAGCGATGAATTTGAAACCAAGACACGTTGATGCTCTTCTGATGACAGGTGTAGTTGATTCTACATCTCGCTCCCTACATAGACAGGTGCCTTGACTACTTTGTTTGAGGATGGCTTAGGGACTTTGAGGATGGCGTCTCTCCCATTCTGTCCGTCTAGTCACATGTTCTAGGTATTGCTGAGTCCTTTGCATTAGGGATTGTAATGCAATCCCTAATGCAAAGAGAAGAGCCATATACTGTTAGTCTCTTCCCCTGACAAGATCTACCACCCCCATTGACACTACGATGCGATATCCCACTAAGTCTCCTTATCCCGCCAGCAACACAAACAGTCCCAGTCCTTCTAGTAACCAACTCCCCAAGCTGTAGCCGATGCGACAATTTTTGTTGTAAATAGTTTTGTTGTAAATAGTTAGGGAGTGGATAGAGTGTGCTATTTTGTTGTAAATAGTTCCTGTTAACTCAACCGGAACCAATCCTTACCCCCGCACTGGAAGCGGGCACTCTAACGACCAGTCCATGGCGCCCTGCCGTCCGCCATATTTAACAGCTGTAGAGTGACTGTTCCGAGCTGTTATGCTCTGTAAATATAGGCCCGCTGGGCGTGTAGAGGGTGTGGGGCAAGGAGGAGGCCGTGAGGGGGGCGTGAGAGCGGGGGGGGGGGGGGGGGGGGGGGGGGGCAGTGAGAACTGCTCTGTGCGCCAGTAAAGGGTCAGCATGCCCATAACTAGCAAGCCGCTGGTCGCCGTCAAGCCGTGGGGTGGCGGGAACTGCTCCCAGGGGGCGCCCTGGTCCCCGCCTAGATTACTGAGCACGCCACCTAGCCGATGAACATGGCGCGACAAACCGCTCTGCTGACGCTGGGGTAGGAGGGGTGGGGTTGGATGGGAGGGCGAAGGGATGGGAGCTGGGTAGGAGGAGGATGAAGAGAGCAGGGGAGTGGTGGGGTAGCAGGGTGGGTGGGGTTGGGTAGGGGTGGTGGGAGAGTGGGGTGGGGTTAGGAGAATACGGGTTGGTTGGGGTGAGAGGGGTGCGGGAGGGGGAGAGAAGGGAAGATGGGATGAGGATTGGGAGGGTGGGTGGGATAGGTAGGATGGGCTGTGGTGGGGTGGGGAACGGATTAGTGGGGGGTGGGGGGCGGAGATGTGGGGTAAGGGGAGGGAGAGATTTGGGGAGGATGGCGAAGGAGTGTGGGTTGGATGGGTTGGGAGGAGTGGGTGGAGAAAAGGAGAGGATGATGGGGAGGGGTTGGGTTGGATGGGTTGGGGGGAGTGAAGAAGGGAGAGAGGAGAGGTTGGGTGGGTTGGGTGAGATGGGGGTATATGGGGTGGGTGGGGTGGAGTGGGAGGGAAAGTGAGAGTGGGGAGTGGGGTGGGGTTGGGAGGGAGGGTGGGGTGGGGAGGGAGGAGTGGGGGATAGAGAGAGGAGGGGAGGATGGGGCCGTAGGGTGGGAGGGATGGGAGGCAGGAGCGGGCAATCGAGAATGGGGAGGGAATGTAGGGAGAGGAGGGAGGCGGGAGGGGAGGTGTAGGACGGATGGGTACAGAGGATATGGAAGGAGGACAACAGGGAGGGTGAGATGGGGTAGAGAGAAGAGTGGGGTGGTGGGAAGGGTGGGGAGAAGAGAGAAAAGAGGGAAGGGGAAGAGGAGGAAGAAGTAAACAGAGAAAAGGCGGAGGAGTAAAGAGGAGACCGAGGTGGCGGTGGGTGGGGGGAGAGTGTGTGAGTGTGTGAGTGTCTGAGTGTGTGAGTGTGTGAGTGTGGGAGTGTGGGAGTGTGGGAGTGTGGGAGAGTGTGGGAGTGTGTGAGTGTGGGAGTGTGTGTGGGAGTGTGGGTGGGAGTGTGGGTGTGTGGGAGTAGCGGGATTGTGGGAGTGTGGGAGTGTGGGAGTGGGAGAGTGTGGGAGTGAGGGAGTGTGGGAGTGTGGGATTGTGTGACTGTCAGTGTGGGAGAATGTGTGAGTGTGGGAGTGTGGGAGTGTTGGAGAGTGTGTGAGTGTGGGAGTGTGTGAGTGAGGGAGTGTGTGAGTGTGGGAGAGTGTGTGAGTGTGTGAGTGTGGGAGTGTTGTAGTGTGGGAGTGTGTGAGTGTGTGAGTGTGGGAGTGTGTGAGTGTGTGAGTGTGGGAGTGTGTGAGTGTGTGAGTGTGGGAGTGTGGGTGTGTGTGAGTGTGGGAGTGTGGGAGTGTGTGAGTGTGTGAGTGTGTGAGTGTGGGAGTGAGGAGTAGAGAAATATGGTGAATAGTGTGTGTATGTGTGGAGTGGCAGTGTGGTGCGGTGGTGGCGCAGTGATACCACCCTCCTCTGTCAATACTTGTTAATCCCTGCCTAGGGAATACTGGGGTTGTACACCACGTGATGGGAGGCCCCGGTGCCTGGTAGAAGCTACACTGCTCGCTACACGGGTACCCGGGTAGCCGGCAGCTAAATGCATTAGTCTAATTAATAGATCCGTACAGCAGCCGCTAACGTGGTCCGATCGATTCTGATTTAGCAGCATCCCTCCTTTGGCGGTGCTTATTTGCAAGTCGAGATCCTGTGTAGTGGGTCAGGTCTGAGGCAGATTAAGTTGAGCAACTCAGCTGTGACTTAAAGTTGCATAGTCTGAGGGTTTTTAGTTTCTATCATTTTATCTGAGATACATATATTAAATTCATTGTTATAATCTACCTTAATTTAGTTTGAAGGAACTTTGATTTTAATTGGTTACATTTTGAGATATTTGAAATGTAAACATGTCAAATTAGCCTTGGGAAGAATGTCAAAACTCTGACACCATAGACTGCCGCAGTAATGGGTTCTATTAAATTGACTCGGTATTCCCTTCTTTGTGGCAACAAATGATTAATAAGTGCATCAGTGTCTAAGTCAGATATGTAGAATCAAATGTAGATAATTGCATTGGTTTTGAAAATATGATGCTTCATCGGACTACGCAGCCTTAATAGAACATACATATATTCTTTTTGTTTCCTGTCGTCTGCTGGACTGAGCATTACGTCAGGTTTATTCGTTTGTTTATTTGTTGGAGTCTTACGCCCTGGCAACATCTATAGACATATCAGGATGCGAACCGACTTGCGACAGTGTGCACTCATGGTGACTTTATAGTTCTGCCCAGTTGGGATGCTGGGCTGCCAGCACAATGACCCAATATCCCATTCAGTCACAGTATCCTGATACTTAGCTAACCAGACTATTCCCTGTCCTTGTTTTGCCGACTGCCAGGTTAGGTACTAATTGATGTTTTACGTCCTGGTAACATCTACCGACAAATCAGGACGGGTACTGATTTGTGACAGTGCGCACTTATGGCGACTTAATAGTGCCGCCCAACTGGCAGACCATGCCACCGGCACCACGATCCAATTCCTCTCCTCAGTTATATTATCTTGATGCTGAACTAACCGGTCCTTGCGCTATCCTAATAATTTCAAGCGCCTGGCTAGGTAATGACAAGTATCAATTTTGTAAGTCATTGGTTTGATTTGAACTCCTGGCATTCTTACTGATTCGGCCACCACATCCGGTGAGCATAGGTCACTTCCGGTATAGCAAAGTTGCTGCACGCACAGTCTGTAGTCAGGGGAACTATGCTCGGGTGTTGGTGATTAAGCACATTGCAGCACGACACACGACTCAACATGGACACGGGAAGTGGAGTTCATATACTTTTTTATTTTTTATTTTTTTATTGAGGCTGTATTTATACTGTCCATAGCATGTAAGCCCGGGTATCCAGGCTTGTTTTCAATGCTGGCCAGCTGTAGTGTTGGTGTTGTCTTACCAAGCAGTAGCTGCTGATAAGGTATTTGATTGTCTGCATTTCAGTAGCAGATAGATCTGTTGGTGCGTTTAGTAGCCTATGTTAGTTTTTTTGGGCTCTCTTGGCATTGAATTTTTGTTCTATTCTTATTACTATGTTAGTTGTTTTCTTAGGGTTCTATGTTAGTGTTTTGGGGTTTTCTTGGGAAGAGTTTCCGCTTTTTTCTACTTAATTCTATACTAGCCTATTTTATTTACTTTTTTGTACTGCAGAATAGTTGCCACAGCAAACTTCCAGCAGGTAATTCACAAACGAACATAAAGCAACAAACCTTACGCTGTCTGGTCATTGGCCACTCTCAAATAATAAATACACTCAGAAGGACCTTCTTATATAATATACACACCCACATCAACATCCACACCCACATCAACTGACACCCACAACACCCACCCACACTCACCCAAACACACCTACACACTCACATCAGCAAACACTCACAACTCCCACCCACAACACCCAACCACACCCACAACACCCACACAAATCACACACACACATCAACATCCAAACACATATCAACAAACACTCACAACACCCACCCACACCAACAACACACACACCCACAACACCCAGCCACACCCACAACACCCACCATCCCATACCCACAACATCAACCATCCCATACCCACAACATCAACCAACACCCACAACAACCTCCACACGCACAACACCCACCTACATCAACCAACACCCACAACACACACACACAAACATCAACCCACTGCTCTGAGTATCGACCCCTACCCACACACACGCACGCACCACACACACCCACACAGCCACACATTCACACACCCACAGACTCATACCCCCACAGACTCACACCCCCATGGACCCACAGACCCACACACTCACACACTGCCTAGCTCTCAATGGCCGTTCATCACCAGTCAACAGACCGGTACCCCTGCCGTATTCCACTCACTGCCCACTGGTCCCCTCGCCCATCCCTCACACCAGCAGCCCCACGTCCCCCCTCCCCCGCCCGTGGACGGGGGGAGCCCGGGCTGGGGACAACAGTGATCCCGGCCCTAATGACCGGTCCCTGTGTAATGGGAGATAAATGACCCGGGCAGGCATAATTCTCTCTTTATCTGGCGCCACGGTGAGTGGGAGCCCAGTGTCGGCGTGTGGGTGTTGGGGAGGGAGGGGGGAAGGGGGAGAGCGGAGAGGGGGGGGGGGGGGGGGGAGAAGAGGGGTTCCAGTGTCGGGGTGTGGGTGTTGGGGAAGGGGGAAGGAGGTGAAGAGGGGGATGTGTGTGTGTTGTGTGTGTTGGGGGGGGGTGGGGGGGGGGGGGGGGGTGGGCGTAGTATCGAGTGTGGGTGTTAGGTGGTGTTAGGTGGTGCAGTGTCGGCGCGTGGGTGTTGGGGAGAGGGGGAAAGAGAGAGGAGGATGGGGCGAGTGTGGGGCGAAGGGTGTGGGTTCCAGTGCGAGGGTGTTGGAGAGGGAGGAGAGGGATGGATGGGGGTGGGGAAGAAGAGGTGCGTGTCAGGGTGTGTGTGCGGGGGGGAGAGGTGGGGGGGAGGGGTCCAGTGTCGTTGGTGAGGGAGGAGAGGTGGGGTAGGGTCGGGGAGAAGGGGATATGTGTGTTGGAGAGGGGAGGGGTGGAGAGGGGTGGGGAGACGGGAGGTCCGGTGCCCGGGTGGGGCTGGGGGGAGAAGGACAGAGCGTGTGGGGGGTGGGTGTTGAGGAGTGTCGGTGTAGCGGCAGCTGTTGGTGTAAGGAAGGTGTTGGTTTGGGAAGCGATGTAAAGGCCCTGTCACACTATGACGTAACGAGGTCAGCGTAGGGAGAACGTGAAAAACGTTGAACTTCTCGGCGTAGTATGCAAATTTGGGCACAAGTTGAACGTGGATGCAGCGTAGTTGACGAGAGCGTAACGTCGGTAAAGTGTAGTGATAGCATCATTCAAAGCGAGAGGACAATGTAATTACGCTCACGGAACGTTATGTATGTTATTCCATCGCCAGAACTACATTGCGTTATGTTACGTGATGTTACGTCCGTCATGACACAGTGGCGAAATGCTGAATGTAAGTGGGACGTACGTTCAGCATACGTTCTCCTGACATTCCCATTACGCCGCATGGACATTTCCACTGGCTTTAATGTGGGTCAATGTAGTGCAATGTAGTGCAACGTAGTGCAATGTAGTGCAATGTAGTGCAATGTAGTGCAATGTAGTGCAATGTAGTGCAAGGTAGTGCAATGCAGTGCAACGCAGTGCAACGCAGTGCAATGTAGTGCAAGGTAGTGAAACGTAGTGCAACACAGTGCAACACAGTGCAACGTAGTGCAACGTAGTGCAACGTAGTGCAACGTAGTGCAACGTAGTGCACCGTAGTGCACCGTAGTGCACCGTAGTGCACCGTAGTGCACCGTAGTGCACCGTAGTGCACCGTAGTGCACCGTAGTGCACCGTAGTGCAACGTAGTGCAACGTAGTGCAACGTAGTGCAACGTAGTGCAACGTAGTGCAACGTAGTGCAACGTAGTGCAACGTAGTGCAACGTAGTGCAACGTAGTGCAACGTAGTGCAACGTAGTGCAACGTAGTGCAACGTAGTGCAACGTAGTGCAACGTAGTGCAACGTAGTGCAACGTAGTGCAACGTAGTGCAACGTAGTGCAACGTAGTGCAACGTAGTGCAACGTAGTGCAACGTAGTGCAACGTAGTGCAACGTAGTGCAACGTAGTGAGCAGCATTTGACTAACGCCGAACGTGTACAGAACGTACGGCGAACATAAACCCTTACTTTGGAGTTACGTCGAAAGTTTTGAACATGTTCAAAACCTTGACTCTCGCCGACGTAACACGACGTAATGTGACATAGCTCGACGTCAGTCTAACATCATTCTGACGTCATCATAATGTAACCCAACGTACGTCAACGTAATGACGAAACGTGAGCATGTCAGGCTTACGTGGGCTCGTTACGTCGTAGGTAGAGCAATGTTGGGTGGTGTAGGAGGTTGGGGGGAGGGGGGGGCTGTACGGGGGGAAGCTGTAGGAGGCTTAGGGGTAGGGGATGTGTTTGTGTGTGTGGGGGGGGGGGGAGTTGGAGGGGTAGGGTATCTGGGGGGAGGGGGGGGTGCTCTCGGGGGCAAAGTGAGGGGTAATGTGGCAGTGGGTTGTGTTGGCGGGTGCAGTGGATGTCGCTATGGATTTCCGTGTGAATTTGCACCAGACACTGGAGGCTCTGGTGGGAGGGAGGCGGGAGGCGGGCTGGGCTCTCTGTGGGGACGTCATAGATAACGGAGGCAGGCGGTGATATTGCACCCACAAAGACGTGCAATGATACCAAAGACAATAGCCGCCCGGAGCCCGGAGCGGGCCGGGCTCCGGTGCCCGGGCCCCGCAGGACACACACAATGGATCCAGGCCCTCGGACGCGACAATGTACGGCGCGCAGCACCCGCCCCGCCTCCACACAGCACCCACCCGCCCCCACACAGCACACAGCATCCGCACCGCCCCAAAACAACACCTACCCGCCCCCACACAGCACACAGCATCCGCACCGCCCCAAAACAACACCTACCCGCCCCCACACAGCACACAGCATCCGCACCGCCCCAAAACAACACCTACCCCGCCCCCACACAGCACCAGCCCCGCCCCTACACAGCTCCCACCCCGCCCCCACACAACACACAGGACCGCACCGCCCCAAAACAAACACCCACCCCGCCCCCACGCAGCACCCACCCACCCCCCACAGACCCGATGGCACCACAGCACCCACAGCACCCACCCGCCCCCACCACAGCACCCACCCCGCACCCACCCCGCACCCACCCCGCACCCACACCAGCAGCCCCCCCCACACAGCACCCACCCTGCCCACACACAACACACAGCACCTGCACTGCTTCCCACAGCACCCACCCCCCCCACACAGCACTCACCGCCCCCACACAGCTCCATCCTGCTCCCCCACAACACCACCCCGCCCCAACACAGCACCCGCATTGCCCCCCACAGCACACCCACCCCGCCCCACACAGCACATGCACTGCCCCAAAACAACAACGCCCCGCCCCCACACAGCACCGCATCACCCCCACACAGCTCCCATCCTGCCCCCACACAACACCCGCACCGCCCACACACAGCACCCGCATTTCCCCACACCACCCCCAACCTACACATGCACCGCCCCTACACACTATCCGCACCGCCCCCCAGACAACACCCGCACCGACCCCCACACACCCCCACACCGCCCCCACACAGTACCCGCACCGCCCCCATAGAGCACATGCACCACCCCCACATAGTATCAGCACCGCCCTCACACAGCGCCTTGTTTATATCCGTGCATTACTCCATTCAATAGTTCAAATACTGACACGGTAGCGCTGTCTACTTCCGGGAACCTCTAGACCCACATCGTCTATAATCGTCACTGAATATATATGCACATATAGGATAGCATGATAAGCCCCTTATCGCCTGTAATAAGCTCTGTAGTGCTCCTCTCCTATCCCCCCTCCCCGGATTGGGGGGTGGGGTGGGGGTGGGTTGTGGGGGTGTGGGTGGGGGGTGGGGTGGGGGGTGGGGGGGGGGTGGGGGTGGGTGTGGTGGGGGTGGGGCTGGGGGGGGTGGGGGGGGGTTGGGGGTGGTGGGTGGGAAATGTTTGGATATAAGGGTATAAATCTTCGGTATGAGGTTTATTATTATTATTATTACATTATAATATTGGTTATTGTCCAATAAAGGACGAATCTGGATTAGCTGCTGGCCTACGGTGGCCTACGGTGGCAGCTCTTGGTACTTCTGCGCACTTGATGCATGAATCACTTTTGCTCCGAAAAGTCAGGGAGGCCACACCTGCCGTTGATAGGTCTCACACTATGCACATCAGAAGGACCCTCTTATAGGCGACCCATAATTCTAAGCAAGTTTCCGCATTATTTAATAGAGAAATCCTATCAAGCGGTGTAAGTATTCCCCGGCCTACGTCACTGAGGCAGCTGAGAACGGCCATTATCGGTGAATGACCGTAATACTGGTTCCCGTCTAGACTGTATCCTACTGATATATATGATGATTGAGTGTGGACCCTGTACACTGTAGTTGATCAATGCTAATACTCCCCACTTTGGAATTGAATAATTCATCATAATTGTACCACAAGATGGACCCTTTAATAATATGTCTGGCATTACGAGTTATATATAATTACATGCTGCTATTTAAGATATACTTACCAAGGATTTTGATTCTTCAGAACAAGTATTGTTCCCAGCAGCAACATTCTCCAGTGTTTGAGCATTGAACCCAGCACATTCACATACTGACTCCATTAAAGATTATATATGTGCAATACATTATGTGTTTTATAAGCCATTATCTGGGTATAATTATCCAGAACCGATTAACTCTGAACAGTCATCTACTGTTCATCCCTAACCGGCATTCGTCAAGTCATCTACTGGTCAAGTCTGACTCCCTTAGCTTGACTGGTGGCGCTACCTAGGTGTGCCTGCCTAACTAACCGCTGTCTTATGCCAGTGTCAGCCTCACCAAAAGAAGTATCCAGCAAACGGCAGTTAACCTCTTGCCAGAGATTACAGTTTCCTAACCCACTTTCTTTGTTTGGCTTCTTTCCCTTCTGTAGAAGTAATTATACCATATACAATATACATAATATAACGTATATATATAACACTGTTATAACACTGTTATATATATATATATATATATATATATCCTCACAGGTGGCGCCTTGTGTCAGAAGATGGAACTAATCCAAGGTTAGCACATAATGTAGTTAGGCATGTGTATATACTAACATATATAGCACCATAGATATTGCTAGGATGTGAAACCTCAACAAATATATGTATGTATATATATATATACAAGTGGTATTGGGAATAACTGATAGGAGAAAATGTCCTTATTTATACTCGCACAAGTTATTTATAGCGCACATACATTATTTGGTTGGTGCCTAGTTAAGGCAACATTTGAGTTCTATTTAGTTAGAACTCATGTAATCGATGGAGGCGGCACCAGTGCAACACAACCCAAGCGAACCCAGTTACACCTGATAGTTCAGTACAAGAGAGGAATAGATAGATAACCTTGCGTTATTTATACTCGCATAACAAACCTACATCAGTATCACATGCCGTTCCGATTTGTTGGGCTGGAACCCATGTGTCCGTGTACAGCTAGCTATCCACTGGGATTGGCGATTAATAAATTATAGCGAGTCGATTACATGAAAAGATGGATTACTGTTGATATCATCCCGCAGTGCCGAATGCGCCGTCGGCGTGTTCAAGGACGCCTGCACTACTCACATTGGTCACTGTGAGTAGTGCAGGGCAAGAGCCGGATAACCCAGGTACGGCGGGCCGTCTGAGGAATAACAGCAGCAGACTGGTACCTGGTGACTGACTAACATAGCTACACTGGTCCCTGTTTGTAGTGTAAAAGCAGCAGACTGGTACCTGGTTACTGATTAATACAGCTACACTGGTCCCTGTTTGTAGTGTAACAGCAGCAGACTGGTACCTAGTTACTGATTAACACAGCTACACTGGTCCCTGTTTGTAGGGTAACAGCAGCAGACTGGTAGCTGGTTACTGACTAACACAGCTACACTGGTCCATGTGTGTAGTGTAACAACAGCAGCCTGGTACCTGGTTACTGATTAATACAGTTACACTGGTCCCTGTTTGTGGTGTAAGAGCCGCAGACTGGTACCTGGTTACTGATTAATACAGCTACACTGGTCCCTGTTTGTAGTGTAAAAGCAGCAAACTGGTACCTGGTTACTGACTAACACAGCTACACTGGTCCCTGTTTGTAGTGTAACAGCAGCAGACTGGTACCTGGTTACTGACTAACATAGCTACACTGGTCCCTGTTTGTAGTGTAACAGCAGCAGACTGGTACCTGGTTACTGACTAACACAGCTACACTGGTCCCTGTGTGTAGTGTAAAAGCAGCAGACTGGTACCTGGTTACTGACTAACACAGCTACACTAGTCCCTGTTTATAGTGTAACAGCAGCAGACTGGTACCTGGTTACTGACTAACACAGCTACACTGGTCCCTGTTTGTAGTGCAACAGCAGCAGACTGGTACCTGGTTACTGATTAATACAGCTACACCGGTCCCTGTTTGTAGTGTAACAGCAGCGGACTGGTACCTGGTTACTGATTAACACAGCTACACTGGTCCTTGTTTGTAGTGTAAAAGCAGCAAACTGGTACCTGGTTACTGATTAACACAGCTACACTGGTCCCTGTTTGTAGTGTAAAAGCAGCAAGCTGGTACCTGGTTACTGATTAACACAGCTACACTGGTCCCTGTTTGTAGTGTAACAGCAGCAGACTGGTACCTGGTTACTGACTAACACAGCTACAATGGTCCCTGTTTGTAGTGTAAAGGCAGCAGACTGGTACCTGGTTAATGACTAACACAGCTACACTGGTCCATGTTTGTAGTGTAAAAGCAGCAAACTGGTACCTAGTTACTAACTAACACAGCTACACTGGTCCCTGTTTGTAGTGTAAAAGCAGCAGACTGGTACCTGGTTAATGACTAACACAGCTACACTGGTCCCTGTTTGTAGTGTGAAAGCAGCAGACTGGTACCTAGTTACTAACTAACACAGCTACACTGGTCCCTGTTTGTAGTGTAAAAGCAGCAAGCTGGTACCTGGTTACTGACTAACAAAGCTACACTGGTCCCTGTTTGTAGTGTAACAGCAGCAGACTGGTACCTGGTTACTGACTAACACAGCTACAATGGTCCCTATTTGTAGTGTAAAGGCAGCAGATTGGTACCTGGTTACTAACTAACACAGCTACACTGGTCCTTGTTTGTAGTGTAAAAGCAGCAGACTGGTACCTATTTACTAACACAGCTACACTGGTCCCTGTTTGTAGTGTAAAAGCAGCAAGCTGGTACCTGGTTACTGACTAACACAGCTACACTGGTCCCTGTTTGTAGTGTAACAGCAGCAGACTGGTACCTGGTTACTGACTAACACAGCTACAATGGTCCCTGTTTGTAGTGTAAAGGCAGCAGACTGGTACCAGGTTACTGACTAACACAGCTACACTGGTCCCTGTTTGTAGTGTAAAAGCAGCAAACTGGTACCTAGTTACTAACTAACACAGCTACACTGGTCCCTATTTGTAGTGTAAAAGCAGCAGACTGGTACCTGGTTACTGACTAACACAGCTACACTGGTCCCTGGTTGTAGTGTAAAAGCCGCAGACTGGTACCTAGTTACTAACTAACACAGCTATACTGGTCCCTGTTTGTAGTGTAAGAGCAGCAAACTGGTACCTGGTTACTGACTAACACAGCTACACTGGTCCCTGTTTGTAGTGTAAAAGCAGCAGACTGGTACCTGGATACTAACTAACACAGCTACACTGGTCCTTGTTTGTAGTGTAAAAGCAGCAAACTGGTACCTGGTTACTGACTCACATAGCTACACTGGTCCCTGTTTGTGGTGTAAAAGCAGCAGAATGGTACCTAGTTACTAACTAACACAGCTACACTGGTCTCTGTTTGTAGTGTAAAAGCAGCAAACTGGTACCTGGATACTAACTAACACAGCTACACTGGTCCCTTTCTGTAGGCTAGCAACAACAGACTGGTACCTAGTTATCGACTAACACAGCTACACTGGTCCCTGTATGTAGTGTAAAAGCAGCAGACTACTATCTGGTTAATAACTAACACAGCTACACTGGTCCCTGTCTGTAGTGTAACAGCAGCTACACTGGTTCTTTTGTGTACCATAGCGGACTAGTACCGACTAACAAACCCACGTACACTGGTTCCCCTATAGCAACAGTCAGGTATCTACCTAATAACCCACATGAACAAACCAGTTCCCATCTGTAGCTTAGCAATAAACAAATAGCAACTGAAAGATCTGAGCATCCTAGTTTACTTATGTTCCTAGCCATGAATATTCATTATGTATTGTCATTATCGAGATATTAACAGTATTGCATTTGAGAATAGTCATGGGATATTCGGTCTAACAGTCCTGTACTGCATTGGATGGAGCTCAAATAGCATATTCTGTAATGTCATGCATGGGATGGATACATTGAATTATGTGCTGTATAAGCATTATACAAGTATAATTAATCGGAAGCTTTCACACCTTATTATATTCTAACTCATCTACTATACTGATCTTTATTAGATTGTTCATCTATTATGCACAATCTAATAAAAGAAATTGAACCATCTGTGGGAAAGCCACCACAGACTCATGCGGGAGGTCGGCGGGACCAAGTGGTCCTTAGTCGCTGCCGTGTTGGCCACTCGTGGCTTACACATGCTTTTCTGCTCAAGGGGGAACCTCCCCCTGAATGTATTGGGTGTCAGTCCACTGACACTCAAACACATTTTACTAAGTTGCGTTGATTTTTTGGCCCTGCGCCAACGGTTCTACACTGCAGGCAGTATGCATGACCTTTTTACTAAGGTAAAACAGGAAAACATTTTAGCCTTTTTGAGGGCAGCTGGACTGTACCACCTTATATAGTTTACTAAATGGATTCTATTAATTATTAATGAAACTTTTCTTTTTCTATGGGAATTTGTTTCCCTTGACCACAGATATATGATTGTGAGCTTTCTAATTTAATTAGTGTCTATTGGCACATAATTGATTGTCTGCTTTTACATGTAAAAGCGATGGTTTGAACAAAAAACAAACATTTCTCGCCGTGAATATGGCCTATGCTGCTGACACGGCGTAAAGCAACCACCAATCAATCAATCAATCTATTATGCAACCGGGCTGATTGTGTCACCCCCTGCCATCAAACGCTGTAACGTGTCTGGTGGCTCTCAATCACTGTGCCCGCGATTCTTCTTCTATTTTTTTAGGTTAGAGGCGGTTAACCTCTAGCCAGAAATTATATATATCTTCAATCCACTCTTATTCTTGTTCCTTTATTTTACATAGAATGAATTATATAGTTTATAAAGCATAGTCAAAGGGCTTCAAATGCACTATTAGTCAAAGCAAGCTTCGCGCTACTTTCCTTGGGGAACGCTATTGCTTCTGTATCACTGTTCACTATAAGCAGCGACCCATAATTCTAAGCAAGTTTCCGTGTTGTTTCATAGAGAAATCCTATCAAGCGGTGTAATTATTCCCCGGCCTATGTCACTGTAGCAGCTGAGAAGGGCCATTATCTGTGAATGACCGCAATAATCACAGCTTGACTACAGAAACCCAGAGTCTTAATTGGACCGTAAGTAACTCCCAGTGCATCGGCAGTTTCACAACATAAAAACTATGAATAGTCATATCGATCACGATAACAACGCACCCAGGCAGACTGGTTCCCCGGTATTATGAAAGTAGTCTGGTACCTACCCAGTAATAGACCTGAGGAGCAGTGGTTCCCAACCGTAATATAGCAACAGACTGGTAGCTACCAACTAATCCAAGCAGGCTGGTTCCTGTTTAGACTGTTACCTTCCTACTAACCCCCATACTGGTTCCAGTCTAGACTGTAACCTTCCTACTGACCCACACACTGGTTCCTGTCTAGACTGTTGCCTTGCTACTGACACACATACTGGTTCCTGCTTAGACTGTTACTATCCTACTGACCCACATACTGGTTCCTGTCTAGATTGTTACCTTCCTACTGACCCCCCAATATTGGTTCCCATCTAGACCTACCTATCCTACTGACCCACATACTGGCTCCTGTTTAGACTGTTACCTTCTTACTGACCCACAAACTGGTTCCTGTTTAGACTGTTGCCTTCCTACTGACCCACATACTGGTTCCCGTCTAGACTATTACCTTCCTACTGACCCACATACTGGTTCCCGTCTAGAATGTTACCTTCCTGCTGACCCACATACTGGTTCCTGTTTAGAATGTTACCTTCCTACTGACCCCCATAGTGGTTCCTGTCTAGACTGTTTCCTTCCTACTGACCCACATACTGGTTCCTGTTTAGACTGTTGCCTTCCTACTGACCCCCATACTGGTTCCCGTTTAGACTGTTACATTCCTACTGACCCCGACACTGGTTCCCGTCTGATACCCTAACATAGAACACATACTTATGTTTTTACCAGGAGAATACAATTACCTATTTACACAGCATATGAAGAAGTGCTTATTTAGTTAGAACTCATGTAAACAGGGAGTTATTCACAGAAAATTGTGTAAATAGGGATTTATTCATAAGATCTTGTGTAATCAGGAAGTTATTCATAGAAGTGTGTGTAAAAAGGGAGTTATTCACAGGAGTCTGTGAAAACAGGGAGTTATTGAAGGGAGCTTGTGTGAATATGGAGTTATTCACTGCAGCTCGTGTGAACAGACACGTATTTCCATGAGCTCATGGTACATAGTGACCTATATATATCTCAGGTCGGCACTACACCTCCAAACAGGCAAGCCCGCCTATTTACACAAGCCCCTACAGGTGGGGGGGCCACTTTCCTCAGCTCGCGTATACAAGGCCCTACACTCGTCAGCCACGTGACCTTCACCTTCACCTTCTCGCTTTGTGACCTTCACGTATACCTTCTCGTTTTGTGTCCTTCACCTTCACCTTCTCGCTTTGTGACCTTCACCCTCTTGCTTTGTGACCTTCACCTTCATGATTTGTGACCTTCACATTCTCGCTTTGTGACCTTCACCTTCAGCTTCTCGCTTTGTGACCTTCACCTTCAACTATTCGCTTTGTGACCTTCATTGTCACGGTCTAGCTGCTGTACATGCGAATATTCGGGAGCTCAGTCACCAGAAGGAGGCTGGGAAGGACTTCTAAGATGGCGTCGTCGATGCCAGACCGAGGCTCCCCGAGAAAGGCGGTGATCTACACATTGCCAAGTGCTTCTGGTGGTTCAGTCACTTCTTAATGCATTGCTAGTCTCTTAGCAGATTGGTAGGGGGCGGGTCGGGGCAGTTAGATGTTGGTCTGTTATTTCTACCCATAATCTGGGTTGGAAGGGATGGGGGGATCGGGGATGGGGTGGCAAGGGGGGGGGGGGGGGGGCTTAAGTCAAAATGGAGGTCCATACTCAGGGGGAGGGTGCGCGACGGATGTGTGTGAGGGTTGTGGAGTTGGGCGGAGAGGGGGGGGGCGGGTCAGGGAGCAGGGCGAGGGGTGAGTGGGTAGGAGGGGATTGGAAAGGGATGGAGATGCAGCCGGGATGGGGTGAAGGGCGTGGCTGGGCATTCCCGGGTGTGATAGGGGAGGGGTTGAGGGGTGGGAAGAGGGTTGACTGGGCGGGGAGGTGGTGAGTGTGGTGGGCAGGAAGGGTGTGGGTGAGGCGGCGAGAGGGGTGAGTGGGCGGGGAGAGGGTTGACTGGGCTGGGAGAGTGGTGAGTGGGCAGGGAGAGGGGTGGAGTGGGCGGGGAGAGGAGTGAGTGGGCGGGAAAGGGGTGACTGGGCATGGAGAGAGGGATGACTGGGCGGGGAGTGGTGAGTGGGCGGGGAGAGGGGTGATTGGGCGGGGAGAGGGGTGAGTGGGCGGGGAGAGGGGTGAGTGGGGCGGGGAGGGGTGAGTGGGGAGAGAGGGTGAGTGGGCGGAGAGAGGGGTGAGTGGGCGGGAGAGAGGTAAGTGGGCGGGGAGTGGGGTGGAGTGGTCAGGGAGAGGGGTGAGTGGGCGGAGAGAGGGTGAGTGCGCGGGGAGTGGGCGGGGAGAGTGGGAGTGAGGCGGAGAGAGGGGTGAGTGGGCGGGGAGAGGAGTGGGAGTGGTGGAGGGCTGGGAGAGGGGTGAGTGGGCGGGTAGAGGGGTGAGTGGTGAGGGGGAGTGGGAGTGGGGCTGGGAGAGGGTGAGGGGTCGGGGAGAGGGGTGAGTGGTGCAGGAGTGGGCAGGGAGAGGGGTGAGTTGGCGGGGAGAGGGGTGAGTGGGCTGGGAGAGGGGTGAGTGGGCGGGGAGAGGGGTGAGTGGGCGGGGAGAGTGAGGGTGCAGGCCCGGTCGCTCCACGGTGGACTGTGTAATTACATTTCCTGGGAATAGGGACTTGATTAAGGCTGTCCCAGGGTAATTACACGGCGAGTGGCCTGCCGCCGACCGCCGGGAGAACAGCACCAGCGGGCCGGTGTGTAGGGGAGGGGGTGGTGGACCCGAATCTGCTGGCGGCTGGTGCCGGGGTGGGGCGGCTTGGTGCTCGGGGTGGGGCGGGTGGGAGAGGGAGGGGGCAGGGCGGGCGGAGAGGGTGGAGGGCTGAGGGTGGGGAGTGGAAGAGGGGGGTGGAGGGGAGGGGAGGGGGAGCGGGGGGAGGTGCGGGTCTTATTAACGGCCGGGATAGGGGAGGGTAGGGCAGGGATATCACAGGACCGATAGGCAGAATGTGGTGCCGACGGGTGTTTGTGGCGTGGAGGTAAGGGTGGGGTGGGGATTTGGGGGGCAGGATTCGTAGTGTTTGGTTTGTGGAGGGTTGTTGTGGGTTTGTGGTGTGAGATTGCGTTGATGCAGGTGACAGTGTGTGTGTGTGTGGGGGGGGGGTCTGTGGTATTAAGTTTTGTTTTGTTTGTTTGTTGTTGTTTTACGTCCTAGCAACATCTAAGATCATATCAGGAAGGGTACCGACTTGTGACAGTGCGCACTCATGGCGACTTTATAGTGCTGTCCCATTGGGAAACCAGGCTGCCGGCACCATGACCTGGTAGCCCACTCAGTCACATTATCCTGACACTGAGAACACCAGTCCTTGTCCTATCCTAATAATGCCAAGCACCTGGCTAGGAAGCGACAAGTATCAATTTTAAAGTCATTGGTTTGACTCGACCGGGACTCGAACCCACGACCCCACGATCTACCAGCACGGGAGACGGACGCTCTAACTCATTCGGCCATCCCGTCTGGTCGTGGTATTAAGTAGGGTGTGTGTATGGATGGGCTTGTGTCGGGGTGGGGGGGTGGGGGCTGTGGTGAGAATTGTGTGTTAGATTTGTGGGTATTTATGGAAGGGGTTGTTTCTGTGTGGAGAGTGATCTCAGTGGTATATAGGTGGGGCCGGGGGGGGGAGCGGATAGTGAAGGAGGGGTGAGAGAGTGTGGCTAGATTTGTGTGGAAAAGAGGAAACGATGGCTGGAAGGGGGTGTCGGGGTGGTTTGTGGTTTTGTTGTGGTAACCCACCACACTGCCACACACCAAAAAACCGCACCGCACTGTCACACAACCACACCACGCACCCCACCACTACATCACACCAACAAACCACCATACCACACCGCCACACCACTACACCACCACACCACCACAACACCGCCACACACCACAAACCCACACCGCACTGTCACACAACCACACCACGCACCCCACCACTACATCACACCAACAACCACACCACAACACCACAACACCACAACACCACAACACCACCACAACACCGCCACACCACCACACGGCCGCACCACCACAACACCGCCACACACAACACCACCACACCACCACACCACCACACCGCCCCACCACCACACCACCACACCACCACAACACCACACCACCACAACACCACACCACCACAACACCACATCACCACAACACCACACCACCACACCGCCACACCGCCCCACCACCACACCACCACACCACCACACCACCACACCACCACAACACCACAACACCACAACACCACAACACCACAACACCACAACACCACCACAACACCGCCACACCACCACACGGCCGCACCACCACAACACCGCCACACACAACACCACCACACCACCACACCACCACACCGCCCCACCACCACACCACCACACCACCACAACACCACACCACCACAACACCACACCACCACAACACCACATCACCACAACACCACCACAATACCACCACATCACAACACCGCCACCACCACACCACCACAACACCACCACAACACCACCGCAACACCACAACACCACAACACCACAACACCACAACACCACAACACCACAACACCACAACACCACACCACCACACCACCACACCACCACACCACCACAACACCACAACACCACAACACCACAACACCACAACACCACAACACCACACCACCACAACACCACACCACCACAACACCGCCTCTAGAACCCACACGCCTGATTCGGGAGGGTCAAATGATCAGGGATCCAATTATCATGCAGTCAGTGCAGATCGGACTGGAGAGTGGTGGAAGGTCCGGCCTGACTCTCACTCAGCCCGCCAGGGGGCGCGATGGGTGGGTGGGGGCCGGGATTCCGCTTACCTCCTCCTCCCCCAAGGACAACCCGTCACCCCACCACCCTCCCTAACTGACCGGACAGCCTGGCGGCTTAGTGGGTGTGGTGGGTGCATGTGGTGGGTGGGTGCGTGTGGTGGGTGCGTGTGGTGGGTGGGTGGGTGCGTGTGGTGGGTGCGTGTGGTGGGTGGGTGTGGTGGGTGGGTGTGGCGGGTGGACGGGGTGGGGCAGATAGGTGCGGCGGTGGGTGGGTGGATGGGTGGGTGGGGTGGGTGGGTAGGGTGGGTGGGTGCGTGTGGTGGGTGTGGTGGGTGCGTGTGGTGGGATGTTGGGATGGGACAGATAGGTGGGTGGTGGGAGTGAACCAATGAATGGTGGACCCCGACTCCGCCACACCCCGACCAACCGCGACCCCCGCACGGGATCCACAGATTAGAATCAGGATTCGTCACGCATGACTGACTTGTGAGCTCGGTGCACCGGGGCCAAGGGAGTGGCGGCAAGAGCGTGAGGACCGTGTGCAAAAAGTAGGGGTGTACGTGTGTAGAGAGGGGGTGAGGTGGGTGTGACGTGTGTTTAGAGAGTTGGTCGGTTGGTTGTTGGAGCTTAACGTCCTGGCAACATCTAAGGTTATATCAGGACGGGTACTGACTTGTGACATTTCGCAATCATGGCGACTTTATAGTGCTGCCCCACTGGGAGACCATGCCGCCAGCACCATGACCTGATATCCCACTCAGTCACATTTGACTCGACCAGGGTTGGAATCCGTGGCTTCCAACGTTAGAGATGGTGTGAGGTGGATGTGATGTGGGTGTGGAGAGGGTGTGAGTTGGATGTGACGGGGGTGTCGAGAGGGTGAGAGGTTGGTGTGAGGGGTGGGAGGGGGTGTGATGGGTGTGATGGGGTGATGGGGTGCAATGCGTGCTTACTGTGATGCATGTTCATGTATCCATCCTTACCACATTTCCACTTGCCTTATTCACTGTCACTGTCAAACTGTAACAGTACATTGGGTGTCACTCCCACACTATCCTGAATCACTGTCAATAGCACACTGTCATCATACTTATATGTACTTCTACTGTCACAGTACATACACCTACATCTACTGTCATTGTGTCAATGCAACACTGTCACAGTACCTCCATTTACATCCACTGTCAATGTCATACTGCCATCGTACCTCTACCTACACCCGCTGTTAGTGTTAATACTACACTTCCACAGTACTTGCACCTACATTCACTGTCAATACAACACTGTCACAGTACCTCCACTTACACCCACTATCAATGTCATGCTGTCACAGTACCTCCACCTACATCCATTGTCAATATCATACTGTCACAGTTTCTGTATCTACATCTACTGTCAATACCACACTGTCACAATACCTCCACATCCATTTTCATCATGTCACAGTACCCCAAGTTATATCATTCGCAGTACCACACTCTCATATTGCTGATTGTACCCAAATTGCCACCGTCCCCACATAACTACCATGTTCTCTATTCCCACACTGTAATTACCAAGACTCTAACTTTACCCTTAGTTCCACCACTTGCTACCTCGCGGCGCTCCGTTCTGCTGATTCCTTTCCACCACCGTGGTGGCCCTTGCTATTGTAGATGAAGTCCCGACAAAAACACAACACCCCCACACCACAAACCCCCATTTACTTCAGCGCGCGCAGACCTCTCAGCGCACTCCTCCGCGCTGGCCCTCACCTACCCTGATTGCATCACCCGCCCGACTAATGACCAATGACACACAGGATACCAGCAGCAAAAACTAAAACACGCGAGCCGGGCATAGATCCGAATTCCCGCCTTCCAGTCGCTGGTGCCCATCGGTCACAATTATGGGAGCGTCAGTGAGCCCGGCGCCCGGCGACAGAGCCGGGTCTGGATGTCGTCTGCTCATACAGTTTTGAAGAAATTTGGCGGGAGCGGCGAACACTTTGGTTCGCCCCGCTGAGTTTGTTTACTACCGGGCGATATTAGGGGATTAGCGTCGTGTGCTTGCCCACAGGGTTTGAGCTGTATCTAATTACGTCCTAATTGATGTAACCACTGCGCGTGCGCGACGTGGTGCCAGGAAACCGGATGTAATGCATCGATTCTCAAGAAGGTGGCGATAGCCTGAAAGTGGCGCCTTCAGTGCATTCGGAATGTCGGGAACTTCATTGTGTCGTCTGCTGTGGTTAAGTGTGGACGGTTGGCAATGAGAATGGAGATAAAATACGCCTTAGGTTTCATGATGGAAGCCTAGTCTTTCTAGATGAGTTGTTTGATTGGATTAAATTACGCATGCATGAAATTGAATCAGTCACTGCAGACGAGATCTGTGAGTTACCTTGTAAATCAACAGTACCTGTCTGGGAAAGCACTATCTGGCACGTACCGGACGTGCTGGTCCAATTGCTAAGACTAAGACTAAGAGTCGCTTCCCGTGGATTCCAATCTCGACCGAGTCAAACCAATGACTTACACATTTGATACTTGTCGCAACCTAGCCTGATGCTCGGCATTGATAGGATAGGTCAAGGACTGGTTAGCTCAGTATCAGGATAATGTGACATGTTATGGTGCCAGCAGCCTGGTACTCGAGTGGAGCAGCACTACCAAGTCACCATGAGTGCGCACTGTCACAAATTAGTACCGGTCCTGATATGACCTTAGATGTTACTAGGATGCAAAGCCCCAACAAATAAACTAACCCACACAAAACCTACTTCGGGTAGAATTCCTGGGAGCGACTGACAGTGGGAGTGCCGGTAGTTAGCGTTGTGGCCGGTGGTGGCGCCACCAGTACCCGTATGAGGAACGGAGCAAATACATGGCGAGTGCCCATTGGCTAATAATATCATTTAATAATATAATATAATAATAGTAATTCCCTTCCGCGCCTTTATACTCGCATAATGCTTATACATCACACATATATATGTATATATATTATACATTGGCGAACAAATAAGACGTGTTAGGATTGTGGTGCCTAGATGAGGTGGTTTAGGTAAATAGCCCCTACGAATGATCAGTTACTTAAGGAAAACTGGGAAGTGATGGATGGCCCGACGATCACATCCGGGCTGTAGAAGGTGGGCCACTCCCATTCACTGAAGGGGTGGGAGGTTGCCACCAGGCAGTACTGATTGTACTTATATGTATTCATAATAAGGAATATACTCAAAATATAGAACACAGTTTTGAATCCCAATTCCGAGTACTAATTAAAGTTGCATAGTATGTTTGCTTTTGAATGTTTACCGTATTTTGTAGATACAAATATAAGGTTGACCATGATAACCTATTATTCATTAATCTGGAGTAACTTTGATAAAAAGAATTACTAGTTTTGAAGCAATTTGAGCTGAACAAACCCTAAGTTATTTCGGCAAGCTTTCCGAAACTCTGGTAGCTAGCTATGACCCAGATTGTCATCTTGTGATAATAAACATGTGACGTGGGCTGACCTACCAATGTAGGTAGACTGGTCCGCTTAGAATGAGGGCAAGACTAATGAGGTTATGAGATTGACCTAATTGGTTAGTGGCATCTCTGCCTAATGGCTGTCTCAATGTAGATTTCCAAAGGGATGCGGTCATAAATTCACTGATTATTCTAAATTATTATGCTGCCCCAAATCATTGGTGAATGCATTCAATGTCGCACACTTCAGAGCGAAGACCAAGACTACTCAGATACTGGTGAGAGAGCTACTATTCGCAGATGACAGTGCACTGGTTGCCCACTCTGCTGAAGAGACCAAGAAAATAGTGGACGCTTTCTCCGATGCATCAAAGAAGTTTGGCCTGAAAATTAACATCAAGAAGACGGAGGTGCTGTACCAACCCAACTCTACAAGAACCCGAGAGGAGGAGATCATGGTTGACGGAAACAAGCTGAACTCTGTTCCGGAATTCACCTATCTCGGAAGCACTATATCAAGTGATGGACGCATTGATGCTGAGATACAGAGGAGGATGGCCAAGGCTAGCGCATCTTTCGGCCGACTACGCCAGAGACTCTGGAACAACCACCATGTGTCCATTTGGGTCAAAGGTAAGATCTACCGCGCAATCGTGCTATCCACCCTACTATACGGAGCCGAGGCCTGGACAGTGTACAGACGGCAGGTGAAAAAGCTGCATGCCTTCATGATGCGACATCTGTGTTCAATCATGAGGCTAACCTGGAAGGACAAAGTGACGAATAAGGAAATACTCGAACGGATGGGGCTGCCCTCTATGGAAGATCTTCTGATCAAAAAGAATCTCCGGTGGACTGGACACCTCATGAGGATGTCATCAGACAGGCTACCAAAGCAGATCCTCTATTCTCAACTGTCTTCTGGCTACAGAAAGAGAGGGCGCCCCCGTCTCCGGTTCAAGGATACCATCAAGAGAAACCTGAAGCTGAGAGACATTAAGACCGACTCATGGACGCAACTCTCACAGCAGAGAGCTAAATGGAGAGCGGCAGTCAAGTAATGAAAGCAGTCTTTGTCGCATCGCGACCGACAGCATGATGATGATGATAGAATCAAATGTCGCTAAGTGTTTTGATTTTGAAAGATTATATATATATATATGTTTCATCGGACTATGCAACTTAAAAGTTGCATAGTCCGATGGTTTTGAGTTTCTCTCATTTTCTGAGATAAATATATTAGGTTGGTTGCTAAAAGTACTTTATTTTAGTTTCAAGTAACTTTTATTTTAAATTGCTAACTTTTGAGATATTTGAAGTGAAAACATGCAAAATTAATGTTGGCAAGCACGTCACAACTCGGACACCATAGACTTTGGCAGTAATATATTTTATTAAATTGCCTCAGTATTCCCTTCTATGTGGCGACTAATGCTTAATTAGTGCCTCAGTATCTAAGTTAGATATGTAGATTCAATTCTAGATAGTTGTTTTTGTTTTTTAAATGTGATGCTTCATCAGACTATATAGCTTTAAGCAGACGACAAATTGAAGGTGCGCCAGATGGTATTTATTGAGTATCTCCATCGGAGGCGATGATAATTTACCTGCGTCCCACCTCCTGGTGTTCTCTGTGGCAGAGTGAGTAGAGTGTCTGACTTTTTTCGAGCTCGGACTCCTAATCTGAAGGTCGGTGGTTCGATTCCCCATGCCTCCAACTCTGCCAATTTGGATTTCCACCGCTATTTATAACTTACAGCATCATCAAAGGCCAGTTGCTCTCATACCATGTCTATGTGGTGTGGGAGGTTAAAAACCCCTAGGGCCGGTAGCTTTCTATCGACAAACTGTCTAATGGTGAAAACAAGTCTATTCTGCCTTATCCATGATAGGCAGTATAAATCTTCAACAACAACAACAAAATAGAATGACTTCCTAAAGTGATAATGTGAAAAGAGCGAAATTTGGATCCGACGAGAAAAATATTGCGATGGAAATATTACTTTCGTCAACCTCTTTCAAGGTTCCCTGAGGTATGTTTTTACTCTAAAACCTTTCTGGAAGCCAGCTTCAAAATCTGTGATTATCGATCAACGGTGTTCAGTCTGCGTTATAAACTAGTGGATGAGGGGGGGGCGGATAAATGAAGACTAGTAAGTATTGGTTTCACCAACGCTAAGTGGCTGTTCGCACCAGCAAAGACAATGTTTGACAAGACACACCACTCAGCGCTTTCATACAGGAATTTCTTAAATAATCATACAGTAGCGCCATCACATGGCAAACAAGGTGCATTGTCTTTGATCAGATGTAGTAGTATTTTGCTAATTCAGATATAATCATAAATTTGATTTAATGGCACAGATCAAAGTGCTTAAAGCATGCTTGAACTTTACTATACTATAATATTGTTTTCATTGGTAATATTAGGAGATACTACACTATAATTGTCGTATGTTGTCTTTGATGATACAGCAGGCAGGGTGGGCTAGGAAACCTGTCCCCTTGTTTCAAGGGTACAGCAGTCAGGCTGGGCTAGGGGACCTGTCCAATTACCTTGCTTGCTGTATTTCATGGGAAAGCGCTGAGTGGTGCGTCTTGTAGTACATTGTCTTCGGTACCAGGCAGGTCAATAATCTGGGAAGTAGCTGATAGAAGCAGTAGATGTCTGAGCAGTCTGAGTTATAAGTATAAATGTGTCCTGGCTTCATCGATTAAATAATAATAATAATCTATAATCTGTACATGTGTACTAATACAAAACCATAGACCTTATTGTACACACACGATAGTTCTCGTGGGTGAGTGAAGTGATTTTCAAATGACTTCTGCCCATGAAAATCACTCCTCCCACCGTCTATATAATTATATGTTCCGGCTATGACAGGGAGCAGGCAGTAGGTCTGCTAGCACTACTGCTAGCTAGAGATTGAAAAGGACTGCAGCAATAAGAGCAGCAGTAGAAGTGATGCGCTATTACTGGGAGAAGTGAAAATTGCCTTTATTGATCAGCCTGGTGCAAACGGCTGTTTTGGGCTGCAGACGCCATCCGGTTGGTCTGGATGCACCCACCAGGCACTAGTCAGTATCGGAGATTGAGTACGGTTGATCAATGATCACAAATTGCTCTAGTTGCTAGATTCTAGTGAAGTCTTAATTTAAATGCTTGCAAAGTCTGGGCGGCCTTTAAGTGCACTTTAGAGAGCGAGTAATCTGTTGTTGTGATGTATTATATTTATTATGCCGATATTATTTCAACTGTTTTCTCGCTGCATCTTACAAATCCTCTAGAGAGAGAAAAAAAAGGGATTGCATTTAGAATTTGGGGCAGGCGAAAGTGTGGATTGACTTTCTAATAGCCCTGTCACACTATGACGTATCTCGCAAGCGTGCCGCCAACATGCAAAAAGTCGAGAGACATCAAACTTTTCGGTGTGGTGAGAAAAAGTTTGATGTCAGCAGAACATGTTAGTAGCATGCGGCCAACGTTGTGGTAACGTATATCGAAGCGTGAGAAAAAAAAGAAAAGTTTTGTCGCGCCGTCCTGATATGACCTTAGATGTAGCTAGGACATAAAACAACAAAGCAACATTTTGGCGCAACGTGTGGGGATGACCCTAATGTTAGCGCGATGTGTGCTTGGCGTTCGCATAACGTTATTCCAGCACGTCCAATGGATCTCGACGTGCGCCTAACATCCCCATAACGTTGGCACCCACACATTGGCACACGTCAAAAGTTTTGTGCAAGCACAAAACTTTCGACGCGCCACGACGCGTGCCGCCGATCCTCGCCGACTGTCGCTGTCCATCAAGGTGTACCAACGCGCGCCTAACGCGCGCCTAACACTTCCAGACGTCGCCCGATGTTTCGCCAAAAAAATTACACACGTCGATGCGCGTTGGCGAGAAACATCGTAATGTGACAGTACCATAAAGTAGGTTGTTAACTCAAGTTTGTGCATGGCTGATGGCTGTAGTGTGGAGAAGGGCTGGGAGAAGGAACGGGGAAGGGTGTGTGGAGGGTGAGGGTGAGAGAAGAGGAAGGGGATGGGTGGCGTGGATGGGGGGGTGGGGGGGGTGGAGGTAGAGTGAATGGTAGGGGGGGGAAGGGGAGAGGGGGGGATGGGGACGAGGAAATGGGGAGGTGGGAGGTGGAAGAGGGGGATGGTAGATTAATGGTAGGGGAGGGTGGGGAGGGTGGGGGAACGGTGAGGGGACAGTGGAGCAGGGAGAAAGAATGGTGTGGGGAGGGGGCAGAAGAGATGGAGAAGGAGAAGGAGAGGAGGGAGGATGTGAACGAAGGAGTAAGGTGACATGGGGACGGATGAGGGGGACAGGGGACTAGGGTCGGAGAGGGGCAGGACCGGCGGGAAGAGGGGGGAGGAGGGGGAG
Source organism: Branchipolynoe longqiensis (assembly GCA_030323885.1). Lineage (NCBI taxonomy): Eukaryota > Metazoa > Annelida > Polychaeta > Phyllodocida > Polynoidae > Branchipolynoe > Branchipolynoe longqiensis. The sequence goes on from CM059187.1 coordinate 100,371,759, forward strand.
GGGGGAGCCTGACCGACTATCGCTGGTGCAAAGCCATGGCCCAGGCGGGACCCAAAGCGCGGGAACCCGGAGCCGGAGCCCGAACCCTGCAGTCCCGACCCCGGAGCCCCGAGCCCGGAGCCCGGAGCCCGGAGCCCGGAGCCCGTGGCCCCGAGCCCGGAGCCCCAAGCCCGGAACCCGGAGCCCGGAGCCCCAAGCCCGGAACCCGGAGCCCGCAGCCTGGAGCCCGCAGCCTGGAGCCCGCAGCCCGCAGCCCGGACCCTGGAGACTGGATCCCCGACCCCAGAGCCTTGAGTGAGCAGCCCGGAGCCGGGACCTGGGAGCCCTAAGCACTGAGCCTTGAGCCCTGAGCCCGCAGCCCGCAGTCCGCAGCCCGCAGCCTGGAGCCCGGAGTCCGGGGACTTGAGTCCAGATCCCGCAACCCTTGTCAACGCTTAGCACTCAGGCGACCTGACACCTGCACGTGCCCTACTTACCGTGTACATCCCCGCATCTGCGCGACGCTGTCTGTTTGTAAGTGCTTCAGGGAGACCTGCTCGCGCATGTGCAGTGACAGCTAAGAAATCACCCCACCATCCACCTACCACCATTCACCATAGGCCATTTCGCAGTGAATGCCGTCCTCTCCCCTCCCCCACCACCCTCTCTCGAACACTTACTCCCGTGCTCCCTCCCCTCCCTCCCCCCTCTATTCATCCTCTGCTCCGCCCCCTCTATTCCTCCTTCCCTTCCTCCCTCCGCTCCTCCTCCCTCCCTTCCCCTCCACTGCCTTCCTCCCCTCCCCTCTCCCTCCCTCCCGCCCTCTTCGTTGCTCCCCTCCCTCCCCTGCCGCTACCTCTCCTCTATTCCTCATCTCCTCCTCCCCTCTTCCTCCTTCCCTTCCTCCCTCATATCCTTCCCTCCCTTCCCCCACACCCCCTTCCTCCTCCTTCCTTGCCTCCCTCCCGTCCTCTTCGTTGCTCCCCTCCCTTCCCCCTCGCCCCTCCTCTATTCCTCATCTCCTCCTCCCGCTTCCTCTCCCTTCCTCCCCATATCCCCCCTCCCTTCCACCTCCACCCCCTCCTCCCCCTACCTTCTCCCTCCCTCCCGTCTCTTGCTTGTCCCCTCCATCCCCCTCCCCTCCTCTATTCCTCATCTCCTCCTCCCCTCTTCCTCCTCCCTTCCTCCCTCATATCCTCCCCTCCCTTCCCCTTCCTCCTCCTCGCCTTCCCCTCCACTCGCTTCCTCCCCTACCTTCTCCCTCCCTCACATCCTCTTCTTTGCTCCCTCCACCCCCCCCTCCCTTCCCCTTCCAATCCTCCATTCCTCCTCTCCTCCCCCTCTTCCTCCTTCTCTTTCTCCCATCTATCCTCCCCTCCCTTCCCCTTCCATTCCACCCCCTTCCTCCACTCCTTTCCTCCCCTTGCCTTCATCCCACTTGCCCCTCCACTCTTCCTCCCTTCCCCTCCACTTCCCTCCTCACTCCCTCCCTCCCCTCCCTTCTCCCCTGCCCTCGCCCTCCACTCCCTTCCTCCACTCCCTCACTTCCCCTCCCTTTTCCCTCCCTCCCCTCGCCCTCCTCCCCCTTCCCTCCGTCCCTCCGGGCAACTGGTGTTGGTTATTTTTAACTCATTCACGACGCCACCTATCAATTCATCACCGCATTAATGCCACCACTTATCTCCTGCACTCTCCTCTAGAGGGCGCCACTACGGAACTTAATAGCGATTCCCCGTGCTCCTGTAGTTGTATAAATGCTTAAAATCTGCTACTATTTCTGTGGAATGTCAGAAACTATTTATGGGCTTAAGCTATGTTAAATTTCAAACTGTTATTAGTAGTTTTTTTAATGAGGTTTCAAGAAAGACGCAGTGCACGCATAACCAGGTGACATCCTGTTGCTGGAACACCTTAAAGCCGCATAGTCCGATAAAAGCATCACATTTTCAAAAACAGAACATTTATCAAGATTTGGACACACATATACAACTCAGATAATGCACACTCACACCTACACTCACCCCCATATTCACACCACAGACATCTTACTCATGGCCTATGTGTACTCACTCACACATTCACACACCCACACCAGACATTCACACAAACTCACACCTCACACTTACAAGTTGTTACACGCACTCACCCCCATAGTCACCCCACACAAACACCCTACTCACCCACAAACACACTCACTCACACAAACACACTCACTCACACATCCACACACTCACTCCTCACTGTCACACTCACACCTCACCACACCCACATTCACACATACTCACAAACTCACAAATTCACGCATACATACATGCACTCACACACACCCCACACTCACACATACTCACTCATTCACACACTCTCATCTCCAACACACTTACCTGGACACATGTTCACACACTCACCCACATCTCACACTCACCCCAACATTCGCACACACACTAACAAAAACTCACCATCCCACACTCATACACTCACCCACACTCACCCACACACCGACACACTCACCCCACACTCACCCCACACTCACCCCAACACACACTCACCCCCACACTCAACACCCAACACAGACTCACGCATACTCACCCCCACTCACCCCAACACACACTCACCCCATACCGACACACTCACCCCACACTCACCCCCACACCATCACACATTCACTCCACACTCACCCCCACACTGACCCCAACAAAGACTCACACACGTACTCATCCCCACTCACCCCAACACACACACTCACCCCCACACTGACACACTCACCCACACTCACCCCCACACGACACACTCACCCACTACTCACCCCCACTGACACACATTCACTCCACACTCACCCCCCACACTCACCCCCAACACAGACTCACACACACACCCGCACACCTACACACATTCACTCCACACTCACCCCCACACTCACCCCAACACAGACCCACACCCACACTCACCCCCAAAACTCACATACTCACCCTCAAGCCCACAGACTCACCCCCAACTCACCTCCACACACACCCAGGCCCCACTCACCTCTCCACACACACATACTCACCCCACCCTTACCACCTACACACACATTCACCCCCACTCACCTCCCCCACCACCCACTCACCACCACCCACTGAGAGCTGCCTGCACGTGACAGCTTGATGGCTTCATAGAGCATTATGACAGCGGTTTAATAACTGCCCGCCCTAATTGAGATTACACTTTCTCGCTCCCAACTCAATTAGAAAGCTGTTGATGTGCCACTAAGAAATTGATGGCGAATTTGTGCCAAGGAGGCCAGAGTGGAGCGTGAGGAGCTGGAGAACAAGGAGAGGGTGGAGGAACTGGAGAACAAGAACAAGGAGAGGGTGGAGGGGTGACGAGGGGTGGAAGGTGGTAATGGTGGTGTGTACGCGTGGGTACAGATGAGGGTGTACAGATGAGGGTGTGGGTGTGTGAGTGTGTGTGTGGGAGTCTGTGGGGGAGGAGCTGGAGAACAAGGAGAGGGTGGAGGGGTGACGTGGGGTGGCAGGTGGTGATGGTGGTGTGTACGCGTGGGTACAGATGAGGGTGTGGGTGTGTGGGTGTGGGAGTGGGTGTGGGATGAACTGGAGAACAAGGAGAGGGTGGAGGAGTGACGAGGGGTGGAAGGTGGTGATGGTGGTGTGTACGCGTGGGTACATATGAGGGTGTGTAGGAGTGGGTACACATGAGGGTGTGGGAGTGTTTGTTTGTTTGTTTATTGTTGTTTTACGTCCTAGCAACATCTAAGATCATATCAGGACGGGTACCGACTTGTGACAGTGCGCACTCATGGCAACTTTATAGTGCTGTCCCACTGGGAAACCAGGCCGCCGGCACCATGACCTGGTATCCCACTCAGTCACATTATCCTGACACTGAGCACACCAGTCCTTGCCCTATCCTAATAATGCCGAGCGCCTGGCTAGGAAGCGACAAGTATCAATTTTAAAGTCATTGGTTTGACTCGACCGGGACTCGAACCCACGACCCCACGATCTACCAGCACGGGAGACGGACGCTCTAACTCATTCGGCCATCCCGTCTGGTATAGGGTGTGGGAGTGAGTAGGAGTGTGTGCGGGATGAACTGGAGAACAAGGAGAAAGTGGAGGAACTGGAGAACAAGAACAAGGAGAGGGTGGAGGAGTGACGAGGGGTGGAAGGTGGTGATGGTGGTGTGTACGAGTGGGTACATATGAGGGTGTGTAGGAGTGGGTACAGATGTGGGTGTGGGTGTGTGAGTGTGTGGGTGTGGGAGTCTGTGGGGGAGGAACTGGAGAACAAGGAGAGGGTGGAGGGGTGACGAGGGGTGGAAGGTGGTGATGGTGGTTTGTAGGAGCGGGGACAGATGAGGGTGTGGGCGTGTGGGTGGGTGTGGGTGGGAGTGGGGTGGGAGAGGAGCTGGAGGACAAGCATGGGTGGAAAAGTGACGTGGGGTGGGAGGTGGTGATGGTGTTGTGTAGGAGTGGGCACAGATGAGGGTGTGGTGTGTGGCTGCAGATGAGGGTGTGTGTGTGTGTGGTGTGTGGGAAGTATGGGGATGTAGGTTTGCTGTGTGGTGTGTGGTGTGGGGGTAGTGTGGGGATGTAGGTTTAGTGTGTGGTGTGTGGGGGGGAGTTTGGGCATGTAGGTTTGGTGTGTGGTGTGTGGGGGTATGGGGGGAGCAGTGGGGGTTGGAATGGGCCGTGCCTGTGTGAGGGGAGAGTGTGGAGATGTAGGGTTGGGGTGTGGTGTGTGGTGTGTGGTGTGTTGGTGTATGGTGTGTATGGGGGTGTAGTGGGGGGTTGGAATGGGCTGTGTCTGTGTGAGGGGAGTGTGGGGATGTAGGGTTGGTGTGTGGTGTGTATGGGGGGTAGTGGGGGTTGGAATGGGCCGTGTCTGTGTGAGGGGAGTGTGGGGATGTAGGGTTGGTGTGTGGTGTGTGGTGTGTGGTGTATGGTGGGTATGGGGGGTAGTGGGGGTTGGAATGGGCCATGCCTGTGTGAGGGGAGACGGGTGGCTCCTGGTGGAGGTCAGGCGGATTGAGGCACATAAAATGGGAGGACGCATGTTTATGTCATTGATTTGCTGCCGACGGCCGACGGCCGTCGGCCGTTGTACCTCTAATGGCATGTCTCCGACTGCACACGGCACATCGCGAAGAGTCGCGACCATCTACGACCAGGAGCAATGTCAGCATCACCAACACCATGCACAGCAACAACCATGACACATGCACTTTCACACATAGCTAGACACACCAACAACAACCTCACACACACTTACACGCTTAGCCACACACACCAACAACAACCTCACACACACTTTCACACATAGCTAGACACATCAACAACAACCTTACACACACTTTCACACATAGACACACACACCAACGACAACCTCACACACACTTTCACACATAGCTACACACACCAACAACAACCTCACACACACTTACACACATAGCTACACACACCAACAACAACCTCACACACACTTACACACATATACACACACACTAACAACAACCTCACACACACTTACACACATAGCTACACACACCAACAACAACCTCACACACACTTACATACATAGCCACACACACCAACAACAACCTCACACACACTTACACACATAGCTACACACACCAACAACAACCTCACACACACTTACATACATAGCCACACACACCAACAACAACCTCACACGCACTTTCACACATAGCTACACACACCAACAACAACCTCACACACACTTACACGTACACAACCATGCATACCCCTAACCATGGCAGGCACACAGCCACACACTCCAACAACCACCTCACACACTTACACGCACACATCCACACACACAAACACCCATGCCACACACACATACATACAGCCACACACACCAACAAGCACGCCACACACCAGCCACTCACACACAAAACCACACAGCCACACACAAACAAGCATGCCAGACACACATACACACACACCAACACGCACACCACACACATACAGTCAATCACACAAACAAGATGCCACACACACAGCCACACACACCAACAAGCACGCCACACACACATACACACACACCAACATGCACGCCACACACATACAGCCAATCACACAAACAACACGCCATACACACAGCCACACACACCAACAAGCACGGCACACACACATACACAGAGCCACACACCAACAACGAGACCCACACACACGCAAGCACACACATACCCACAAACACACCACAACCATCCCACTCACACTTACCCACAGCCCACTTCAACAACCACACAGCCACACAGAAACAAGCACGCCACACACACATACACACACCAACACGCACGCCACAAACATACAACCAATCACACACACAGCCACACACACCGACAACCACTTTACACACACTTACTTAGCCACACACACCAACAAGCATGCCACACACACAACCACTCACACACAAAACCACACAGCCACACAGAAACAAGCACGCCACACACACATACACACACCAACACGGACGCCACAAACATACAGCCAATCACACAAATAACACGCCACACACACAGCCACACACACCGACAACCACTTCACACACACTTACTTAGCCACACACCAACAAGCACGGCACACACACATACACACAGCCACACACCAACAACCACACACCCCCACACATGCAAACACCCACATACCCACAAACACACCACAACCATCCCACTCACACTTACCCGCAGCCCACTCCAACAACCACATACCCACACCGCCCCCCACACACACCCACACACACACGTCGCTTATCGTCGCCGCCATGCTTGGAGAAATAAGGGTGCCCGATTAATTGCGTCGGGCCTACGAGAGTCCGCCAACGACTCCCACTGGGACCGGGCCGCAAATCGCGGGGCTGTAGGCGGGGGCAGGGCAGGGGGTGGGGGAGAGGGGTACGGGGGACAGGCCCTGCCGGGGTAGAACAGCATCCGGGTCCCGCCGCACCACGTGAAGGAAGGAGGAGGAGGGGCTAGGAGGAGGGAGAGGTGGGAGGGATGGGGGGAGAGAGAGGGAGGAGGAAGAGGGGAGAGGGGAGGGGTAGCGAGAGCGGGAAGGGGCGAGGGAGAAGGGAGAAGGGAGGAGGGGCGGGGGAGAGGGGGCGGGGAGTGGAGAGGTGAGATGGGATGGGGAAGGTGAGGGATATGGGGAAGGGGGAGGGAGGAGGGGGAGGGGAGAGGGGGAGGGTGGTGTCGGGAAGTAACCAACAACCCACACACTAATGGCTACGTTGTGGTATCTGTGTTTGTGTAGTGGGCGAGGGGGGTTAAACAGGACCAGAACACAGCCACCAGCAACAACACGCCGACTAATGGCTGCAGTACAGTGTGTGTAGTGGGGAAGAGGGTTAAACAGGACCAGAACACAGCAACCAGCAACAACACGCCACTAATGGCTGCAGTACAGTGTGTGTAGTGGGGGGAAGGGGGTTAAATAGGACCAGAACACAGCAACCAGCAACAACACGCCCACTAATGGCTGCAGTACTGTGTGTGTAGTGGGGAAGAGGGTTAAACAGGACCAGAACACAGCAACCAGCAACAACACGCCACTGATGGCTGCAGTACGGTGTGTGTAGTGGGGGGAAGGGGATTAAACAGGACCAGAACACAGCCACCAGCAACAACACGCCGACTAATGGCTGCAGTACGGTGTGTGTAGTGGGGCGAAGGGGGTTAAACAGGACCAGAACACAGCAACCAGCAACAACACGCCACTAATGGCTGTAGTACGGTGTGTGTCATGGGGGGAAGGGGGTTAAACAGGACCAGAACACAGTCACCAGCAACAACATGCCGACTAATGGCTGCAGTACGGTGTGTGTAGTGGGGAAAGTGGTTAAACAGGACCAGAACACAACAACCAGCAACAACACGCCAATAATGGCTGCAGTACGGTGTGTGTAGTGGGTGGAAGGGGGTTAAACAGGACCAGAACACAGCAACCAGCAACAACACGCCCATTAATGGCTGCAGTATGGTGTGTGTTGTGGGGGGAGAGGGGTTAATCAAAACCAGAACACAGCAACCAGCAACAACACGCCGACTAATGGCTGCAGTACGGTGTGTGTAGTGGGGGGAGGGGGTTAAACAGGACCAGAACACAGCAACCAGCAACAACACGCCACTAATGGCTGCAGTACGGTGTGCGTAGTGGGGGGGAGTAAACAAATAGGACCAGAACACAGCAACCAGCAACAACACTCGACTAATGGCTGCAGTACGGTGTGTGTAGTGGGGGGAGGGGGTTAAACAGGACCAGAACACAGAACCAGCAACAACACGCCATAATGGCTGCAGTACGGTGTGTGTAGTGGGGGGAGGGGGTTATACAGGACCAGAACACAGAACCAGCAACAACACGCCACTAATGGCTGCAGTACGGTGTGTGTAGTGGGGGGGGGGGGGGTTAAACAGGACCAGAACACAGCAACCAGCAACAACACGCCACTAATGGCTGCAGTACGGTGTGTGTAGTGGGGGAGGGGGGTTAAACAGGACCAGAACACAGCAACCAGCAACAACACGCCGACTAATGGCTGCAGTACGGTGTGTGTAGTGGGGGGAGGGGGTTAAACAGGACCAGAACACAGCAACCAGCAACAACATGCCACTAATGACTGCAGTACGGTGTGTGTGGTCCAGGGGGGGGGGGGGGGGGGGGGGGCAGGGAGGGCAGAATACAACAACTAGCAAAACGACAGTGTAAGGTTGTGAAACGGAATATGTATGTGCGGGTGAGAGGTGTATGTGTGTGTGGAGGAGGGGAGGGGAGGGTAGGCAGGGTCAGAACGTCAGAACACAACAACAAAACACTGCCTCTAAGGACTATAGTACGGTATCGGTATCACGTTGCTGATAACATGGAGGGGATAGGTTCCAAACGGGAAATATTGCGACTATAGCAGGATTCGAACCCACACTTCTTGTTATGCCAGGACTAGCGTCCTAACCATTAGCCTATCTAGGCTCCCTGATGCAATTCCTCTATCCATGCCTATCTGTCTATGTGGTTCCTTGACTGAGATATTAGTGCAGACTATTACACTAGCAACCCTATAATGTTTGAGTACAGACCATTGTCAGTCTAAACAGTACTGGTCCTGATTGACTGGTACTATTTTGAATTCTGATGAGTTCTAATTGAACTAGTCTAATATTTTACAAAGTCTACCATCTTGTTGGAAACCCTTACTGGATGGCCTCAATCTGGCCTCAATCTGGCCTCAATCTGTATGTTGAAAGCTGCGGTTCTAGTAAAGGCTGCCTCACACCACACAATGATATGACATGAACCTGAAAGATCGAAGATTTGGAATGTCGAGTGAGGATCGAGGATTTGGAATATCACGTGAGCTTTAAATATAATTTTCAAGAAGGATGCAATGCTCCACTCGGTTGGTTGGCTATGGGGGGTTTACTTCCTGGCCACATCTAAGGTGATATCAGGACGCGTACCGACTTGTGACAGTGCGCACTCATGGCGACTTTATAGTACTGCCCCACTGGAAGACCAGGCCGCCAGCACCATAACTTGATATCCCACTCAGTCACATTATCCTGACACTGAGCCAACCAGTCCTTGCCCTATACTAATAATGCCGGGCGCCAGTCTAGGAAGCGAGAATTATCAATTTTTAAGTCATTGGTTTGACTTGACCAGCATTTGAACCTGTCGGTTCGAATCCCATGATCTAGCAAGACGAAAGACGGATGCTCAACTCATTCGGCCCATCCCATCTGGTCCGAATTGTCCACTTATTTCCCCACCCGCCAGCCCTCTTCTGATGCAGCGGGACTTCCCAACGAAAGCCGCAGTGATGGAGGTGTGGCTGACTGACTGCGGGACACTCACCCTGAGACTGTTCTCCCACTCTCCGTGTAAAAACTGAATTTGGGGAAAAAAAAGCCTGTTACCAACTGCCACTCGCACAAACTCGCAAACTCACAACCTCAAACTCACAAACTCACAAACGCAATCTCACAAACTCACAAACTCAACCTCACAAACTCACAAACTCACAAACTCAACCCTACAAACTCACAAACTCAAACATCACACACTCACAACCTCAAACTCACAAACTCACAAGCTCAACCTCACAACTCACAAACTCAACCTCACAAACTCACAAACTCAAACTCACAAACTCACAAACACACAAACTCACAAACTCAACCTCACAGACTCACAAACTCAACCTCACAAACTCACAAACTCAGCCTCACAAACTCACAAAAGTCACAAACTCAACCTCACAAACTCACAAACTCAATCTCACAAACTCACAAATTCAACCTCACAAAGTCACAAACTCAACCTCAAACTCACAAACTCACAAACTCTGCCTTCTTACCTCTCTCGGATTATCGCGCATTGTTCGGCGGGCTTGTGGTGAAAGGCTGCCCACTATGTCGAGCATGCGCTATTACAGGGCGGGTGAGATATTGTGAATGGGGCCTAATTCGGCTAATGTCATTTCTCCGTATTGCCACAGACAACACCCGGCCCCTTTCACGTCAGAGACCGGTGGGGGCGGGCGTTCTCCCCGGCACGCCTCCCCCGCAACCCCGACACTCCTCCCTCGCAACCACGACACTCCTCCCCCGCCAACCTGGCACCCTTCCCCCGCAACCACGACACTCCTCCCCCGACACCCCGGCACCCCTCCACCGCCACCCCGGCACCCCTCCCCCGCCACCCTGGCACTCCTCCCCCGCCACCCCAGCACCCCTCCCCTGCAACCACGACACTCCTCCCCCGCCACCCTGGCACTCCTCCCCCGCAAACCCGATACTCCTCCCCCGCAACCACGACACTCCTCCCCCGCCACCCTGGCACCTCCCCCACCACCCTGGCACTTCTCTCCCCGCCACCCCCGACACCCATCCCCTGCCACCCCAGCACTCCCCCCTGCAACCCAGCACTCTTCCCCCGCCATCATGGCACCCCTCCCCCTGCCCCACCATGGACCCCTCCCGCCGCACCCTCGCACTCCTTCCCCACCACCCTGGCACCCCTCCCCCGAAAGCTGGCGCCCCTCCACCGCCACTCTAGCACTCCCCCCTGCCACCCTGGTACTCCTCCCCTGCAACCCCGGCACTCCTCCCCCGCCATCCTGGCACCCCTCCCCCGCCACCCTGGCACCCCTCCCCCGCCACCCTGGTACCCTCCCCCGTCACCCTGGCACTCCTCACCCGCCACCCTGGCACCCCTCCCCCGCCACCCTGGCACCCCTCCCCGCGCCACCCTGGTACCCTCCCCCGTCACCCTGGCACTCCTCACCCGCCACCCTGGCACACCTCCCCCGCCACCCTGGCACTCCTCCCCCGGCACCCCTGACCCGGCACCTTTCCCCCGCCACCCCGGCACCAATCCCCGGTCACCCAGAACGCTGCTGACGCCTATGATATCCACCATTTTTATGTGCACGCCAAAATTAATATTGCCTTTTTCACTTCAAATATCTCCCAGGTGAACCTTTTTAAAGAAAAGTTTGTTTGTGTGTGTTTGATCTCCTAGCAACATCTAATGTCATATCAGGATGGACACCGACTTGTGATAGTGCACATTCATGGTGACCTTTATAGTGCTGACCCACTGGGAGATCAGACCGCCAGCACCATGACCCGACATCCCACACAGTCACATTACCCTGATACTGCGCATGCCAGTCCTTGTCCTATCCTACTAATGCTGAGCGCCAAGCTAGGCTGTGTATAGCGAAAAATATCAACTCCATAAGTCATTGGTTTGACTCATCTGGGATTAGAACCCCCGACCTTCCGCACGCTCTACAGATTCGGCTATCGCCTTATAGCAAACTAAAGTAAAGTAGTATATATAGTCTCAAATGAAATCTGACAGAAATTCAAAATGCTAGGACCTTGCTGCTTTACCACTACGTGTCTCCTTGTGTCTCCCCCACCCCCACACCCACACCTACACCCACCCCCACACCCACACCCACACCCACACCCAATATGGCAACATCCCTGTGCTGCTTGGCGAGCGTCCCATGTCCACCAGAGCGCGGGGAACACCACCGGTAATTGATCATAATTAGATTTAATCCCTAATTTATGCCAACAGATAAGATTGATGGCGGTCATAACACACATAAAAAACTGGTGGCCGGGCGTTGGGTGGGGGGGGGGGGGGGGCTATGACTTCGTTAACAATGTATTTCGTCCTACCGCCTAGACGTTGACCGCTGATTGATGGAGGGCCGCTTAGCCGCGGGAAGACACGGGTTAATGGCGACGTCAGCGGGAATAATTTACTACCCGATAATAACCGGCATGCACTGCGCGTGGTGGGCGCACACTAACCGCAGTTCACGGTAGATTTCATTTTTCTTCTTCTGGGCGGGGGGGGGGGGATTTTTTTTGTTAGGGGTACAGAAATTGCGGGGCATCACCGGAGCGGTTTTGGCGACTTTTTGTGGAGTTTATTTATATTTTTATTTATTCGACTTCTGCCCCTATGGATACCCTAATATTGTATATTAGTGTGTCGAGATATCGGGTAATCTCTCCCCTACATTAACATGTTGAAATGTCAGGTAGTATCTCCCCTACATCACTGTATCACGATATCGGTGAAGGTCTACCCTACATTAAAAGGTTGAGATATCAGGTAGTATCTCCCCTACATTACTGTATCGCGATATCATGGAGTGTCTCCCCTACATTAATACATTGAGATATCAGGTAGTATCTCCCCTACATTACTGTATGGCAATATCCTGGAGTGTCTCCCCTACATTAATACATTGAGATATCAGATAGTATCTCCCCTACATTACTGTATTGCGATATCATGGAGTGTCTCCCCTACATTAATACATTGAGATATCAGGTAGTGTCTCCCCTACATTACTGTATTGCGATATCATGGAGCGTCTCCCCTACATTAATACATTGAGATATCAGGTAGTGTCTCCTCTACATCATTGTGTTGGGTTATTGGGGAGTACCCCCCTACATTTAAATGTTGAGATATCAGGTAGTATCTCCCCTACATCACTGTGTCGCGATATCAATGAGTATCACCCTACATTACTATGTTGAGATATTGGGTAGTGTCGTGGGGGTGATGAAAATGGGAAATACTGCGCCTAGAGCGGGACTCGAACCCGCATCTCTTTGCATTCCGGGCCAGTGTGCTAACCATTACACCACCTAGGCTCCCTGATATCAATACACTCCCACGCCTACCTGTCTATGTGGTTACTTGCCTGAGAGGTCAGTGCAGACCACTACACTCGTCCCCCTGGAATTGTAAGTCTTGTAATGCTTACAATTACATACATACAGGCAATGCACTAACACATCATACACAGGGTAGGTTCAACAACCATACAGCGCAAAGCTTGTACAGGATCCTGTCACGGCAACCAGTGTCGGGGTGATGAAAATGGGAATCTGCGCAGAGGGACTCGAACCCATCCTTTGCATTCCGGGCCAGTGTGCTAACATTACACCACCTGGCTCCTGATTCAAACTCCCAGCTACTGTCTATTGTTATTGGGTGGATATCTAGTACATCACTGCATCGAGATATCGGGGAGTGTCTCCCGTGCTTTAATGTGCAATAACATATGCGCTAGTAAAGTAGAAAAAAATGTGCCTTCTGCCTCGCTTCCTCCATTCACGCCCGCCCTCCTTTCCTCCTTTCCTTCTTTCCTCCTTTCCTCTTTTCCTCCTTTCCTCCTTTCCTCCTTTCCTCCTTTCCTCCTTTCCTCCTTTCCTTCTTTCCTCCTTTCCTCTTTTCCTCTTTTCCTCCTTTCCTCTTTTCCTCTTTTCCTCTTTTCCTCCTTTCCTCCATTCCTCTTTTCCGCTTTTCCTCCTTTCCTCCTTTCCTCCTTTCCTCCTTTCCTTCTTTCCTCCTTTCCTCCTTTCCCCCTTTCCTCCTTTCCTCCTTTCCTTCTTTCCTTCTTTCCTTCTTTCCTCCTGTCCTCCTTTCCCCCTTTCCTCCTTTCCTTCTTTCCTCTTTTCCTCCTTTCCTCCTTTCCTTCTTTCCTCCTTTCCTCCTTTCCTTCTTTCCTTCTTTCCTCCTTTCCTTCTTTCCTTCTTTCCTTCTTTCCTCCTTTCCTTCTTTCCTTCTTTCCTCCTTTCATTCTATCCTTCTTTCCTTCTTTCCTTCATTCCTTCTTTCCTCCCGCCTCCACCCCATCCCTGTACCTCCCCCACCTCCACCACCGCCACCCCATCCAACCCCAACTCAGTTCCTGTGAGATCAGCGTTAGCGGGTGGCAATATGAGCACTACCTTGTAATACTAGACGTACCGACTGGGTGACTTTAAACAACCACCCTGGTTCACTAACTAAACGCCATCTTAAAGTTGATTTGTTGTTGTTGCTATATTAGCAGTGGAAACTTCAATCTCTGACAATTGGTCTTGTTCTTTCCTCTGTTCCTTGTCCTACACTAGTACTCCTGCCCACCAGGCTAGGTAGTGGCAAGTATCTGTTTTTTAAGTCATTGGTTTGACTCGGCTGGGGTTCGAACCCCTGACCTGCCACACAGGAACTAAACTCTCAACTCATTTGACCATTTGGGGTGGTTATTATGACTTATCAAGTATATATAAATATATATATAAATATAAATATATATCATTATATATATTAATATATATAAATATATATATACATATCTCTCCCGACCATATATCTATATATGCCGCATAAGCCATTATACGAGTATAATAAGGCCGGAAGCTTCCATCTGCTCCTTAGCCCTAACTCCTCCCTCAGCCATCGACTGGAGGAGCCTTGTTCTAGTCATCTACTGTTCCAGCCTAGTCAACCTCAGATCCATTGGGGGCACCACTCGTCTGTCCACGCACCACTGCCCCCCCCCCCCACCGCCCCCGCCACCTTCACTCACTGTACTCCCAAATATAATGTGATTATAACTCTTACCCACTATCACGCTGTGTGTCTTTTCCGTATTATGTAGGACAACTGTTATATATATACCTTAGACATATGTGTATATATGTGAGTTTAGGAAGTAGCCAATGGCTCTTCACACACACACACACACACACACGCCACCTTGGGGCGGGGTGGGCTGACCACTCTTCCACCAGAGGAGCACACCCCTCCACCACTCCGTGTGGGAACCCGGATATCTCATTCGTCACTGGTGAATGCATGTATTTGATTATAAATGTGTGATATAAATATATTTATATAAATATTAATAAATGCAGCGATCACTAGCGCCTAAGTCATTGGTGCTACCAGAGATGGTCACCCGAGTATGCGTGCTGTTAAGCGACCTGGGCGACTTCGGTTTGTGGCCAAGTAGGCAAAACCCCTACAGTTGCTCACATGGGTGCGCCATGACCGACATTCGGCCTCACTCACACCAACATTTTGCTCAATTTTAATAAACAGTAGGCTTTTATTGGAGGCCAGCCAGAGATATCATCTCAACCAATTAATCATTGTCTTGATTTACGTAGTGACAATTAAATTATGCATAATATAAATGTTTATATATATACAGAGATTTCAACTCCAAACAGATGAGTTGCAATTACAAATGATGCTAGATATGTTTCCATTCATTTTTGCTGACAAGCAGAGGTTTGTTGTTTTTGAGAAGGACTTCCTACCATCTGCTATTACAGCGTCATCATTCAGCCTCTCTCTTTATCGCTCACAGCATGCATGCCTGGAATAAATTAGCTTAGCCTCGCTTTATGGGATGGTCCCGCTAAGCATGGGGTTTCCGACTTGGCATCCTTAAAGCACTGCCGCGTCCGATGTGATCTACCTCCCCAGATGTCCCCGCTAATGAGTGATAAACACCGCACACAGCGGCCACAAAGTGAGGGAGAATTCATCAAGTTAATGGGTGGTCGACTGCAATGCATAATCTAATTATGTTGTAGACGCCAGAAATTGAGCATATGAATGGGAGTGTGGGTTTGTCAAAAGAAATGCTGAACAAAAGTTGTTATTATGTAGGAGTAAAAATGATGATGTGTTGATGACAGTTTCATCTCCTCCTCCACATCCGCTTCTTCCACTTCTTGCCCCTTCTGCACATCCACCTCCACTCTCTCCTCCACCACCTCCACCACCTCCATCACCTCCACCACCTCCATCACCTCCTCCTCTCCCATCGACTCCACCTCCTCCTGTTCCTCCTCTTCCACTTCCTGTACCTTCTGCACATTCAACTCCACTCTCTCCTCCTCCAGCACCTCCTTCTCTTCCATCTCCTCCTCCACCATCACCACCTCCTCCTCCTCTTCCATCTCCTCCTCCTCCACCACCTCCTGCTTTTCCATCGCCTCCTCCACCACAACCACCTCCTCTTCCTGTTCCTCCTCTTCCACTTCTTGCACCTTCTGCACATCCACCTCCACTCTCTCCTCCTCCACCACCTCCTTCTCTTCCATCTCCTCCTCCACCACCACCTCCTTCTCTTCCATCTCCTCCTCCACCACCACCTCCTCCTTTTCCATCGACTCCTCCACCATCACCTCCTCCTCCTGCTCCTCCTCTTCCACTTCTTGTACCTTCTGCACATTCACCTCCACTCTCTCCTCCTCCACCACCTCCTCCACCAGCACCTCCTCCTCTTCCATCGACTCCTCCACCACCACCTCCTCTTCCTGCTCCTCCTCTTCCATTTCTTGTAACTTCTGCACATTCATCTCCACTCTCTCCTCCTCCACCACCTCCTTCTCTTCCATCTCCTCCTCCACCATCACCACCTCCTCCTCCTCTTCCATCTCCTCCTCCTCCAGCACCTCCTTCTCTTCCATCTCCTCCTCCACCATCACCACCTCCTCTTCCTGCTCCTCCTCTTCCACTTCTTGCACCTTCTGCACATTCACCTCCACGCTCTCCTCCTCCAGCACCTCCTTCTCTTCCATCTCCTCCTCCACCACCACTTCCTCCGCCTCTTCCTCCACCTCCTCCTACTCCTCCTCGTACACCTCTTTCACCTCCTGTGGTTTCTCCTCCACTCTCTCGTCCTCTACCTCCTCCACTAACTCCTCCTGCTCCTACTCTACCACATCCTCCTTCATTTCCTTCTCCAGTTCCACCTCTTTCATGTCCTGCACTTTCAACTCCGCTCTCTCCTCCACCACCTCCTCCTGCTCCTCCTCTTGCACCTTCTGTATTTTATCTCCAATATTTCCTCTACCTCCTCCATCACCTCCTCCTCCATCACCTCCTCCTCCACCACCTCCTCCTGCTCCTGCTCCTCTTCCATCTCCCATATTTGTATCCCCAATATCTCCTCTACCTCCTCCATCACGTCCTCCTCCATCACCTCCTCCTCTTGCACCTCCTGCATTTTATCTCCAATATCTCCTCCATCACCTCCTCCTTCACCACCTCCTCCTGCTCCTGCTCCTCTTGCATCTCCCATATTTGTATCTCCAATATCTCCTCGATCTCCTCCTCCATCACCTCCTCCTCCTCCATCACCTCCTCCTCCATCACCTCCTCCTCCACTACCTCCTCCTGCTCCTCCTCCTATTGCACCTCCTGTATTTTATCTCCACTATCTCCTCTACCTCCTCCATCACCTCCTTCTCCTCCACCACCTCCTCCTGCTCCTTCTGGACCTCTTTCACCTCCTACACTTTCACCTCCTACACTTTCACCTCATATCTCTCCTCCACCACCATCTCCTCCACCAGGTCTTCCACCACCACTACCTCCTCTTCTTCCTCCACCTCCTACTCCTCTTCTTCCATCCCGTTCACCTCCTGTGCTGTCACCTCCATACGTGTGTGTAGTGACTGCCATATTGTGACATTAGGTCAATGGATCTTTGTGCTGGGTTAGGGGATATCTCGACTCTCTTTATTATTTTTAACACATGATATGTTTAGCTACTCACACTCATCTATGTTGATCTATATGTGTGTATATATTCTATAAATGATGGTTTGTTTGAAATAGAGCTTTTGTGTTTATATAGCTTTGTGATTCTTTATACCAAAGTAATGATCAATTCATATTAGAAAAGAATTAAACATTTACAGAAAGAGACTTGGTGGGGAGTCACAACCTGATAGGGGGGTCACTTTATTATTCATAATAAAGTGACTGGCGAGTCACTTAATTATGGGAGTCAGGATATTATCTCACACCGGCGCGTGGTTTGATTCTGCTTAAGACCAGTGGTGTACTGTTATGCAACAAAGACGGCATTGTGGCGATTCAGTTTCCTCGTGAGTTTTGTTTCCGGGTTTGTTCGCATGAATAAAGGCTATTCACTGACATTGACGGGGTGACGACCCGCTGAAATGAGGTCAGCAACCCGTTACAACGACAGGGGATTTTGTAGTGGTGCTTGAGCGCTTCGCTGACCAGTGAAGTGGGAGGGAGGGGGAGGGTGGGTGTGGGGAAGGGGTGCGGTGGGGGGTTGGGGAGGGGGTGGGGGGTAGAGAGAGAAGCGGGAGGTTGGTTAGTTGTTGGAGTAAACGTCCTGGCAACATCTAAGGTCATATCAGGACGGGTACCGACTTGTGACAGTGCGCATTCATGATGATTTTATAGTGCTGCCCCACTGGGAGACCAGACTGACAGGACCCTGACTTGATATCCCACTCAGTCACATTATCCTGACACTGAGCCAATCAGTCCTTGCCCTATCCTAATAATGCTGAGTGCCAGGCTAGGAAGTGACAAGTATCAATTTTCAAGTCATTGGTTTGACTCGACCAGGGTTCGAATCAGACGATCAACTCATTCGGCCATCCCTTCTGGTCGAGGAGTGGGAGGTGGAGAAGATAGGGAGAGTTGGGAGATGTGGGGCGTATGAGCAGGTGGTGGACATGGGGGAGGGGATGTGAGGGTGGAGATCGCGGGTGGAGAAATGTGGTGGTAGTTAAGTAGAAGATGTGGGAGTGAGGGAAGGGGGAAGGCGATGGGAGGAGGTGGGAGGAAATGGGAGTAGGTGTGGGGAGGTGTAGAGAGGTTTGGGGAGGTATGGGGAGGTGGGGAGTGGGTGTGGGAGGTGTGGGGAGGTATGGGAGGTGCGCCTAGAGGTGGGGAAGTGTGGGGAGGTGCGGAGTGGGTGTGGGGAGGTGTGGAGAGGTGCGGAGTGGGTGTGGAGAGGTGTGGGGAGGTGCGGAGTGGGTGGGGGTGGTGTTGGGAGGTGCGGAGTGGGTGTGGGGAGTTTGGGGAGGTGGGTGGGGAGGTGTGGGGGGGTGTGTGTGGGAGGTGTGGGGAGGTGCAGAGTGGGTGTGGGGGTGAGTAGGTGCGGAGTGGGTTGGGGGAGTGTGGGGAGGTGTGGGGAGGTGTGGAGTGGGTGTGGGAGATGTGGAGAGGTGCGGAGTGGGTGAGGGGAGGTGTTGGGGAGGTGCGGAAGTGGGTGTGGGGAGTTTGGGGAGGGGGTGGGGAGGTGTGGAGTGGGTGTGGGAGGGGTGTGGAGGTGCAGAGTGGTGTGTGGGGGTGTGGGGAGGTGTGGGGTAGAGGTGTGGGGAGGTGTGGGTAGAGGTGTGGGAGATGTGTGTAAAGGTGGGGATGACAGAGGAAGGTCGGGAGAAGATGTGGGGAGGTGGGGAGAAGATTGTGGGGAGGTGGGGAGACGATGTGGGGAGGTGGGGGAGAAGATGTGGGGAGGTGGGGAGAAGATGTGGGGAGAACATGTGGGGAAGGTGGGTATAAGATGTGGGGAGAGGATGTGGTGAGGGGGGAAGATGTGGGGAGGTGGGGAGAAGATGTGGGGAGGTGGGGAGAAGATGTGGGGAGGTGATGAGAAGATGTGGGGAGGTGGGAAGAAGATGTGGGGAGGTGCGGAGAAGATATGGGGAGGTGGGGAGAATATGTGGAGAGGTGAGGAGAAGATGTGGAGAGGTGAGGAGAAGATGTGGGGAGGTGGGAAGAGGATGTGGTGATGGATACTAGTAAAGTTACGAGAAGCTGTAAGGTTGTGGGTGGAGTGGAGTGTGTGGGGGTGTGCGGGTGTGGGGGTGAGTGGGTAGGTGGGTGGGTGGCGGGGGGGGGGGGGGGGGGGGCCTGGGTGGGGGGGGGTTTAGGGGAGGGTTCATAGTACTAATAAGGAGAGGCGTAACGAGTGTATCAGCAACACGGTTCTGACTGCCTTCCGCAGATCAAGTCAATGGTCCCCAGTATCGACCTAGATTACTTGAAATATTGATGGCTTTTGATTATGGATGAATCGAGCGGATCGGCAGGAATGGGAAGGGGTGATGGTCGGTGGTGAGGGTGTGTGTTACAGCCAGCACAGGCAGTGTGGGTACTATATACAGGAGGACAACAGGAGGAGGTGGTGGTGGAGGTGGTGGAGGAGGTGGTGGGTGGTACATCCAGCGCAGGCTGTGTGGGTATTATAGACGGGAGGACAACAGGAGGAGGTGCTGGAGGAGGTGGTGGAGGAGATGGGGGAGGAGGTGGTGGTGGAGGGTGTTACAGACAACACAGTGGAGGAGCAGGTGGAAGAGGTAGAGGAGGTGGAGGAGGTGGAGGAGGAGGTGGAGAAGGAGGAGGAGGAGAAATTACAAGCCTCATTGATTGATGCTTTGCAACTTCTTGTAAAGCTCTCAACATTTCCGGTGTAAGGAGATTAGAGATGCAGGAGAAGTGTGCATATGTTCTTCTGAGTGTTCTGATTTCTAGGAATACCTAACACCATAAGTATCCACTTCGCTCCTGACCTCATAGTTGGTTGGTTGGTTGTTGGAGTTTTACATCCTGGCAACATCTATGGTCATATCAGGATGGGTACCGACTTGGGATGGTGTACACTCATGATGACTATAGTGCTCCCCCACTGGGAAATCACGCTGGTGGCACCATGACCCAATATCCCACTCAGTCACACTATCCTGATACTGAGCTAACCAGTCCTTGCCGTATCGTCTTAATGGCGAGCGCCAGGATAGGAAGCGACAAGTATCAATTTTATAAGTCATTGGTTTGACTCGACCGGGAACCAAACTCCCGATGTCCGACACGCGAGGCCCGCGCTCTACCGATTCGGCCACCGCGCTCGGCTGGCGTCATAGTGCTGACCCACTAGGATACCGGTCCACCACATGCACCATTACCCAATATCCCATTTAGTTGTATTATCCTGACACTTAAGCCAATCAATTGGTGTCCTATCTTAGTAATACCGAGTACCTGGCTAAGTATGGACATGCCAACTTTGTACATTTTAATTTGAGGCGGTCCAAACCCTGCACCGCCCTCAGATGTGGAAAAGCTGTACATTCATCTATTACCGACAACTTAGTTCAGACACTCGACCTTTCTTCTGCCTCCTTCAGGTAGCGGCTGTTCTTATGCCAGACTACAGACTACTGCTATCTGCATGCAATACCACAAATCTAAATTGCTCTGGAATCTAGCGAATATTATTTCAATTTAATAGCGCAACGTCACATGATAATGTGATGTGACATAAAACCATGATATGACATAATTGCATTTTGGAAAAAATAGTTGATGGATCGAGCAATGTCATTGACTATTAACGCTACCCTTAAACAGGTGAGCTTTGAGAACAGATTTGTCTAGAAATATTGTTTTTCTTACATCCTCTAACAACCTATTCCATGAAGTGTTCGCAGCCACAATAGTCATATGATTTTAATCTACACACGGGGAATATCTGACTGGATATAATCTGAAAGTTTGTGATCAGTGTTTGAGGAACGCAAGATTACGCAGATATGTTGATGCTTTACCATTGATAGCCTAGAATCAGAATACCTTTATAGTCAGTTAGTAAAATATTCAACTCAAAACACAGGAGGAGATCTGGTATTCTCGATACTTGATCCCCGATCCCCGATCTCCGATCCCCGATCCCCGACATCGGCTGCTGTCCGTCGGACATTCCCTTCTCCAAATAACGCTGGCTTTGCCTGGTGGGACTTTTTCCTCTTTTTTTCTCTTTCTCTGCTTATATCAGCATCCCCCCCCAACTCCCCCACTCAGCCCCTACACTGGCCAGCCTAGCTGTTGCTACAATGTCTCAATTTCTTTGTGCCTTTAATAACTGCACCTGTGGACGAGGCGGACAACTGGGCCCAGCTAAATGTCACCAAACCGCAATGGTGACATTTCCCGGTGTCGACTGGAAGTTTCCATATTGATTGCCAACCACCATGTCTGTTACTGGAGCGTTGTCCAGTAGACATCAGCATTCGCACAACCCCTGCGTCCACTCCTCTTCCCCACTCCTCCTCTCTTCCCTCTCCTTCTGCCATTCTCTAACTCCCTCTTCCTCTCCATCCCAATCTCCCTTTCTGAGAGCTCCTCTCCTGTCCCCTCTCCTCGTCCCAGATCCCTTCCCTCCCCATCCCCCATCCCTCTCCTCGTCCCTGATCCCTCTCCTCGTCCCCATCCCTCTCCTCGTCCCCATCCCTCTCCTCATCCCTGATCCCTCTCCTCGTCCCCATCCCTCTCCTCATCCCTGATCCCTCTCCTCGTCCCCATCCCTCTCCCCGTCCCCATCCCTCTCCTCGTCCCCATCCCCCTCCCCTCATCCCCATCCCTCTCCTCATCCCCACCCTCCTCACCCTCTCCCTCATCCCCATCCTCTCCCATTCCCCACTCCCTCTCCTCATCCCATCCCCTATCCCTCCTCCAATTCCCTCCATCCTCACTCCCATCCCCCTCCTACCTGTCATCCCCATCTCCTCCTCCTCTCTCTCATCCCCCTCTCCTCATCCCCATCCCTCTCCCATCCCCATCCCTCTCCTCATCCCCATCCCTCTCTCATCTATCACCTCCCATCCTCATCAACCCCATCCCCTCCTCCTCATCCTCATCCCACTCCATCCCCTCCTCATCCCCATCCCTCTCACTCCCACCCCTCTCCATTCCCCATTCCCCTCTCATCCCCATCCCTCATCTCCTCATCCCACTCCTCATCCCCAATATCCCCCCCTCTCTCTCATCCCCTCCACACCATCCCCTCTCCTCCATCCCCATCCACCTCTCTCATCATCATCCCATCCCTCTCCTCATCCCCATCCCTCTCTCATCCCCATCCCTCTCTCATCCCCATCCCTCTCTCATCCCATCCCTCTCCTCATCCCCATCCCTCTCCTCATCCCCCCATCCCTCATCCCATCCCTCTCTCATCCCATCCCTCTCCATCCCATCTCTCCCATCCCCATCCCATCCCACTCCTCCATCCCATCCCTCTCCTCATCCCATCCCTCATCCTCTCCTCCATCCTCCTCATTCCCCCCCCTCTCCTACCCATCCCCTCTCCTCCATCCCCCTCCATCCCATCCACCCCATCCTCCTCTTCCCATCCCCTCTCTCTCGTCCCCCTCTCCCCTCCTACTCATCCCCCCTTCCCCATCTCAAACAGCGTTCTCTCACGTGTGCGTCACCATTCATATTCTCTTTTCCCCATGTTTTCCTTTTCCCTTTTGTTTCTTCCTTCCTGCCCGCTTTCCTCCTTCCTTCCTGCCCGTTTTCCTCTTTCTTCCTTTACCTACCCACTGCAGCGTGTGTAATTGATATTCTTTCAAATGTCACCCTCCCGGGCACGGACACACGGCATTCCTGAAACCAGGCCGCCTTTATCCGGGCATCTTGGCCGCACAGTGTCGACCCCTTTAGACACCCCCCCCCACCCCGACCCCAACCCCTACTCCACAACCCACCCCTACCTTCCCACACCGACGCACAAGATCGATAGCTTGTGACGTCACGCGCTGCACACGTGACCTCCACACGTGACCTCCTGCGTCAGCAATTGCTCTGGATCCGGTATCGATATATAGGTCATTATTGCCAGCAGTGGACGAGCAAGGTGTGATATGGGTGGTGGTGTGGGGGGGGGAGGGTACGTGGGGCATTCTAGGTGAGTGAGGGAGTCAGTGTTTGGGGTTTAGCGTCCTGGCAACATCTGAGGACATGTGCATAGGTCATTATTGCCAGCAATCGATGGGCAAGGTGCGATGGGGGGGGTGGGGGTGCATGGGGCCCTTTTACTAAAAGTTGTACTTGAGTGAGGGAGTCAGTGTTTGGGGTTTAGCGTCCTAGCAACATCTGAGGACATGTGCATAAGTCATTATTACCAGCAATGGATGGGCAAGGTGCGATGGGGGGGGTGCATGGGGCCCTTTTACTAAAAGTTTTACGTGAGTGAAGGAGTCAGTGTTTGGGGTTTGACATCCTGGTAACATTTGAGGACATGCATATATGGCCTTACTGACAGCAGTAGACAGGCAAGGTGCGATAGGGCGGATGCGCGGAGTGAGGAAGTCAGTGTTTGGGATTTGACGTCCAGGCAACATTTGAGAATGTGCATATAGGTCGTTACTGCCAATAGTAGGCAGGCAAGGCGCGATAAGGGAGGCAGACCCTCGGAGCATTTTAGGTGAGCAAAGGAGTCAGTGTTTGGGGTTGGACGTCCTAGCAACATCTAAAGACATGCCTATTAGGATGCGAACCGGGCTTGTGACAGCACTCACAGAGAGGTAACGACAAGAGGCAATTTATTTTATTTGGGGGGATGGGGCGCGTGGGGGTTTGGGTTGATTCGACCACGAATCGAACCCATGACCTCTCACATGGGTTGCGGACACTGCACCGCTAGGCCATTCCGCCTGGTGTCCCTAACTCTAATGTCCCTAATACATGAGAGCCAATGAGACATGAAGTTCTGCTGAAAATACTTGCGCCACTTGAGTAAATTTAGTTTATTCATTGAATATATGGTATAGTTTGACAATTCACATATAAAAATAGTAGTTTATTGATTAGACCTTTACATTATGGAGTGGTTAGGTGCATAGTTTCACTTCATAGGTTTGTATGCCTACTGTGTTGTGAATTGTATAATTATCATGTTGTAGGAGATAACATTTTGAGATGGAGTGTTAGTAGAATGGTTTGTTTATTCTGTTAGATAGAGTGTGATTAACTTGTAGGGTTGTGTTTCAGAGGTTATAATACCTTGGGTGTGTTTTTGACTACATGAAGTTGTTTGAGTACGTAGGTTGTTAGTAATGATGGGATAAACTCTGCTTGGAGGATTGTACATTTCAGTCATTTAGTAGTCTAATACAGTCTTTATCAGTGCCTATGTTTCTAGCAATACTACCAGACTGATATACATTTTCTGAATTTTCTGCACAAATAATGTGATGAGGTTGTTGGCAGCAGGTAAAGGAGTGCTTTAGGGGATGGAGGGGGGTGGCCATAGGCGCTTATAATAGATAGATAATTAAATATGGTGACCTCATCACTAGGCCTGTACAAGGGCCTGATTGGCTTGGTGAATTCTTACCAGGTTCTTGAATTCTAGTTGTGTTTGTGCATGTCTAATTCTGACTGGGAGTTCATTCCATAATTTGCTGCCTTTGTAGATAGGGGCTCTTGTCAGTCCATTTGTGAGTGGTTTAGGAACTGTGAGGAGTGTAGCATCCCCCTGCCTGGTAACTCTGGTAATACGGTCTATGTAGTTTTCATCCTTGGCCCTGATAAACATAAGAGATAGCAGATGTGCATCTCTCCTTTGGCTCAGGTGTGTGATATTAGATCTAGTGCACATCTCCTTTACTGAGAGAACTTTGCCCCTATATACTGTTCTAAGAGCTCGGTTTTGGGTGCTCTGTAATTTATTTTCTTGATGTTTTGTTAAAAGGCCATAGATTATATCATTATAATCTATTATTGGCAGTATAGTTGCCTTATACAGTTTGAGCTCTGTGATCTCACTCATGTAGCATCTTATTTTTCTAAAGGTTGCCATTCTCATACCTAGAATTTGGTTCATCTTCACTGTAGAGTCTGGTTCGGATTCAGTGTAGAGTCAAGTATTTATACGAGTTCAATTCTCTTAGCACTGCATTGCCTATACATAGCTCTATATTTTGTGCTTGAGATTTTCTAGATTTTGTTCCAAATATCACATATTCTGATTTTTGTTTATTTAAGGTAAGTTCTTTATCAGCACACCAAATATTGACCTTTTTTAATGCTTTGTTTACCATAGTAGCTGCCAGAATAATGTTTGTATTGTGAACTGTGAGGACAGCATCATCCGCAAAAAGTGTGAAATTAGCACTGGCAGACAGCAATGGTAGGTCATTAATAAATATCTGAAAGAGGAGTGGTCCCAAAGTGGAACCTTGGGGCACTCCTGTTCTGACAGTTCTAGTGGAGGATTCTGTATTATTAATTTTTGTGACTTGTTGTCTGTTGTTTAGGTAGTTGGATATGAACCTACATGATCTTTTTCCTAGTCCAGCTCTTTTGATCTTACATAGCAGGATTGTGTGGTCAATTGTATCAAAAGCTTTCTTGAAATCAAGAAAAACATCTTTTGTAAGCTCACCTCTGTCTGTGTTAATCAACAATTCATCCATTAATGAGGCCAGTGCCTTAGTCATTGACCTTTCTTTTCTGAAGCCATTTTGATGGGTGGCTAAAGAGTTAGTGTCCTCAAGAAATGTTTATATTTGGTCGTGAATTATCTGTTAAATTTTTCTACCAGGGAGAGGTAGTATGGATATTAGTCACAGTTCATTACAGGACTTTGGGTTACCTACCTTGGGTATAGGGGTAACTGTTGCTCTCTTCCATTTTTCTGGAAAGATTCCAGTAGTAATTATGAGGTTGTATAGGTATGTGAATTCATCTATTACAGCCTTGATGGTGCCCTTGATTAAGGTTGAACTGATGTCCTTCATGCCTGAAGGTTTGAATGGTGATAGATGTTGTACTTTGGTAAGGATCTTCTCTTTTCTTGTTTCTATAAGATCATATCTATGTTGCTTAACTACAACCTTATAATTTTCCTGGACATCATCTTTTGGCTGAGATTTGTGGCTAGGTTAGCTCCTATATCAACAAAGTATTTGTTGATCTCTTCTGCTAGTTGAATATCAGGTATTGTTTCACCAGTGCTGTCATTTATTAGATTACTGATTTTTGCCTTTTGATTAGGCTCTATTTGATCTAGTTCATACCAAATTTCTTGGGGTTTTCGTTATGTATGATGGCTTGGTCAAGATAGTACCTTGATTTTGACTTTCGAACCTCGGTCCTGGCCTTCCTAGTTATGCATTTGGCTATGAATTTATCCCCTGGGTCTTTGGTTAATTCAGCCTTTTGGCAAAAGTAGTCTCGATCTCGTTGTAGTTCTTGTAATTCATCATTTAAGTATTTATCTGTGTTTTTTCTTATTCTCAGTTCAACCATTAAGCATAGCTTCTAACATGTCCCAGCACTTGTTCGGATCTTGCTCATAACATATTTCATTGGTAGCAAATCCCCGTAATGTGGTTGAGAGGTCCTCATAGGTGCAGTTTCTATATGTGCGGGCCCAGTGTGATTTGGTTTGTTTGTTATTCCTTTTTTTCTTTGATTATATAAATATGTTTGTGATCACTTATTTTGTAGAGAGGTTTGTGTGCTTCTAGTAGTTTTGTTAATCATCTGTTGCAGTTCATGTCATACAAAAATCAATTCCCAAATCCACAGTCAACCAGCCCCATGCGCCAATGTTTTGGCAGCGCCGCCAAGTGGGAGAGGCGGGAAGGGAGGATACAGTAATTATGACTACCAGCAGACGTGATCATTTAAATGGCAAGAGCAGATATTTTCACCATCTGCACAACAACAAAAAGCCCAGGTGGTTAGGTGTTCTAGTAAACTCCGCCTGTGTACGCATAGAGGGTGGGGGATGGAGGATCGGAGGGCTAGGGGTGGGGGGGGGGGGGGGGATGGGGTGGGGTGGATAAGAGATAGAGGTAGACATGGGGGATGGGGGATGGAGGGTGGGGATTGAGGATGGGGGGGGGTGGGGGAGGGGTTGGGTGGTGGATACGAGATAGGGAATAGAGATGGGGGATGGAGGATGGAGGGTTGGGGGTTGAGGATGTGGGGATGGGGAAGTGGGGGTGTGGGGTGTATAAGAGATACAGGATAGAGGATATGTGGAGGGTGGAGGGTGGGGGTTGGGGGATGTGATAGGAGATGGGGGATGGAAGATGGAGGATGGGGATACAGGATTGGGCGGTGAATGGGAGATGGGGGGTGGAGGTTGGGTGGGGATGGAGAATGGAGGATGGTGGTGGGGGTAGGGGATGAAGGATGGAGGATGGGGAATGGAGGATGGAGGATATGGGATTAGGGATGGAGGATGGAGAATAGGGGTGGGGGTGAGGGATGGAGGATGGAGAATAGGGATGGGGGTGGGGGATGGAGGATGGAGAATAGGGGATGAGGGATGAGGGATGGGGATGGAGAATAGGGGTGGTGGATGAGGGATGGAGGATGGAGAATGGGGGATGGGGGATGGGGGATGGAGGATGGGTGCTGGGGGATGAAGGATGGAGGCTCGAAGATGGGGGTTGAGGTTGAAGGATGTAGTGATCGAGGATGGTGGGATGGGAGGATTAAAGATGGAGGATGGGGGATGGGGAGTGAGGATAAAGGATGGGGGATGGTGGGATGGGAGATGGTGAATGGAAAATGATGGGTGGAGGATGGAAGATGAGGGGTAGAGAATGGGGGGTGGGGAATGAGGGGATGGGGGATGGGGGATAGAAGGTACAGGATGAGACATGGATGATGGAGGTTGAGTCCACATCAACCTGAGGATTATTATCAGATAAGGTAGAGAAACCCAGCAATGTTTTTACATTTAACTGAATTGCGCCCCTTGAAATGCGCCTCCTGAATTGCGGCCCCTGTTGGTGGATGCTGATTGGCTGCTGATTGGCTCAACCTACAGTAATCACCGCTAGGGGGTGTTGTCGCCTTCCAGGTCGGCAGTAGCCTCTGTTTGCAGGTTGCAGCCGGGATTAAGCGGCGGACGCTGGTGGCTAACGACGGGTGTGATGGACTATAGGTGGGGGGGGAGGAGGGGAAGGGGAGTTGGGGGGGGGTGGGGGGGGCAGAGTCCAGTGGGTACGGCTCAGCCGGGCAGAGGAAGCCGGGCGCTGATTGGATAATGATGACAAAGTCCCGAAAAGCGCGCATTCAAATAGTATCAGGTGAGGTCTGCGGGAGAAGTGGTGTTGGTGGAAATCTGGTGGTGAGGACTTGGTGATGTATTCAGGGATGGTATCGTTAATAAAACGACAGTGGGGTATCCGCTCTGCACACTGTTTGGTATTCGTAATTTTATTGAAATAGTTAATCAGTACCATATATAGATTATGAATAGCCATACTCCATACCCCATACCCCATACGCCATAGCCAATACCCCATACCGAGACGATGAATAGCCACATTCCATATTCAGACTATCAATTGCAATATCCCATTTTCAGACTATCAATAGCCACACAGAATATCAATAGCTACATCCCATACACAGACTATCAATAACCACATCCCATACCCAAACTATCAAGAGCCACACCCCATACACAGACTATCAATACTATATTCCATACACGTGCTACCAATAGCGACATCCCATATACAGACTATCAATAACCACATCCCATACACAAACTATAAATAGCAACACCCCATACACAGACTATCAATACTATATTCCATACACGTGCTACCAATAGCCACATCCCATAACCAGGCTAAAAATAGCCACATCCCATACACAGACTATCAATACACATATTATCAATAGATATATTCCATACACAGACTATCAATAGCCATGTTCAACCACCATACTCGTGAATATGTGAAGTTGATTCAGTCATGTTAGACGACCTTTAAGTAGCCAATATTGGTAATTGAACTCCATTTAAATGTCATAACCTTTCCTCACACAGCCGAGATGCTCACAGCTAGAAGACATGCTGGAGGCGTCAGACAAAGCACCGCTTCGGGCGGGGTGGAGCTGGGGGCGGGGGAGAGGGGGGATTGGTGGAAGGAATCAGTGCGTGCTGCGGATGAGGTAATATACTCTGGCTTAGTGGTAGCGTCTATGTTTCCCCTTTGATGAGTTGTGAGAGGGATTCTTGGCCGAGTCAAAGTAAAGGCTGAGGAGATTGGTACTTGCCGCGACTGTGTGCCTGTGCTAGCCGGCTCTTTGGCGTATGAGGTCTGGTAGCCTGTAGCGTACTCTGTTACTCTATACGATATAAGGCTGTCAGTAGTATATGGAAATGGGAATTGTTTCCAGGAGCTGCCACCTGCATTTATCTGTACCAGGTCTAGTATCAACCCTCTTTAACCCCACCTACCCATGGCCCTTCTCCATATTAGCCCTCCCTCCCTCCTCCACATTAGCACTCCTACCCCAGCCCACTTCGAGTCCCTCACACACGACCCCAGCACACTTTGAGCCCCTCTCACCCATCCCCAGCACACTTTGAGCCCCTCACACCCGACCCCAGCACACTTTGAGCCCCTCACACCCAGCCCCAGCACACTTTGAGCCCCCCCACACCCAGCCCCAGCCCACTTCGAGGCCCACTTTGAGGCCCACTTTGAGGCCCACTTTGAGGCCCACTTTGAGGCCCACTTTGACACCCACTTTGAGGCCCACTTTAAGACCCACTTTGAGACCCATTTTGAGGCCCACTTTGAGTCCCATTTTGAGGCCCACTTTAAGACCCACTTTGGGGCCCACTTTGAGGCCCACTTTGAGACCCATTTTGAGGCTCCCTTTGAGGCCCACTTTAAGACACACTTCGGGGCCGGCTGTGCTGCCAGTAAACATGTCTCCTCGCCCCCACCAGCCTCTGGAAGACATGCCTCCAGAATAGACGGGGCTCAAACATTGCTCGGCAGAAGTCGTCAATATGACGGCGTGCCTGCTGAGGCCCGGGTAGTCTGGTTCCCGGCCTTCTCTGACTAGCGGGTCCCGATATCCGCCATCGTGGACAGCAATGTATGAGAACCGATATGGACAAGACTGACACAATTATCTGGAGAAATCCATGAACAGCTTTTCATGGCGTTTTGTTTAGTTGGGTGAGTTTTTTTTGGTTCTGTATTCATTGATTATGCGGAGGAAATTTCACTTACCGACAATAGATCTTCCTCATTCTACTGCTCCTGGTCCCATCCCAGTGATGTTGTGAGGAAATGGCGAGGGGGGGATGGGGGTATGGGGGGGGGGGGGGGGGGGGGGCGAGGGGGAGGGAGTGCAAACAAAGGGAAACATCACGCCTAGAACAGGACTTGAACTCACACTTTTGGCATTCTTTTTTATTATTATTGAAAATGTATACTGCCTATCACGGATAAGTCTGAGTAGTTTTGTTTTCACTGTTAGACAGTTGGTCAATAGAAAGCCTGAGCCTACACTTTTAGGGACCCAAGGGATCTTTAACTTCCAACACCACATTGACATGGTATGAGAGCAACTGGCCTTTAATGATGTTGTAGATTATACACATCAGTTGAAATTAGGATTAGGAGTCTGACTTAGCAAAAGGTTTGATAATCTAACCACCTCATGACAGATAATACCACAGTCTTAACCATGAGCCTATCTATTCTCTCCATTAAAGTTGCATCGTCCGACAGTTTTGAGTTTCTGTCATTTTCTGAGATAAATATATTAGGTTGATCGTTATAATCCACCTTATTTCAGCTTGAAGTAACTTTTATGTTAAATACCTAACTTTTGAGATATTTGAAGTGCCAACATGCAATATTAATTTTGGGAATCACGCCAAATCTCTTACACCATGGGCTTCTGCAGTAACAGGTTCTATTAAATTGCTTCAGTATTCACTCCTAGGTGGTGACAAATGTTTAGTAAGTGCACCAGTATTTAACTTAGATATGTAGAATGAAATGTAGATAATTGTTCTGGTTTTGAAAATTTGATGTTTTCACCGGACTATGCAGCTTCCGTCAATACATGGTATACAGAAATGGCGTGTTTGTGTGTGTATTGTCATGTAATAATTATTCCCCGTTGAAGTTTGGCGCGCCATATCGATCTGTAGGCTTCTTGATGTGATCGCCAACCAGGGACAAGCAGGCAAGGCAAGTCACCTACACACAGAGACTAGAAACACACACCTCCACATAGGTGAGGTGGTCTTATCACGTGACGCAACCTACCTAGAATAAGTACACTGAAGCCCTGTTTATCTAATCAGCTCTGGCTCTAGACAATTAGTCGTCAGAGACAATTAGTCGTCATGGCAACATATATATGGGTGGTTCTCTAAAATTGGGTACCACCTCTTTGGTTTCCATGTTACGATGGCGGTAATTGATTCTTTTGTTGTTTTGTAGCAAGTCAAATAGGTATTGTTGTCTTTGCATGTTAAGTATGTTAGCAATACTGCATGTATTCAATCTATCCCACAAAATGTATCAACGGTATGCTTGCATGATTTTGTACTAAAGTGAAAATTTGAAACTTTACAGATTTATAACTTGCATTTACCCAAACTGTTTTTTCAACTTTTCTTTCCAACTTTTTCCTTGGAATCCATCACCTTCCACACGGGAAAGTAGCTGCGTTCGTGTCCATTCCATATATACCGGTTTTATAGTGCTGCCCAACCGGGATACAGAGCCACCAGAATGGTGATTGAATATCCCACACAGACCTATGATCCTGACACTGAACTCACCCAGTTGTTGCTAGTACAAACAATTTTCAAACACTTTCCTTTGACTCGGGCAGGGATCGAACCAACAAAGGGATGGATTGTGGGAGCAGGTCAACCCTACAATCACAGGAGGCGGTCGCTGTACACACTGGGCAAATCCACCTGGTAACAGTGTGTGTTTGAGGGGGTGTGTGGAGGGGGTGGGATGTGTGTGTGGTGGTGGTGCTGGTGGTGGCGGTTGTACAGACAACGTTCGGAGAAGGCAATCACTATAAAGAGCGTCCACAAAGAACACGCCATTACACGGGAGAAAATTACGAGGAGGTGGGTCGGAAGCCACGGGGGACTCACCCGGGAAGCCACTGGGGGTTCACACGGGAAGTCACGGGGGAGCCATAGGGGAGTCACAGAGGAAGCCACAGGGAGTCACATGGGAAGCCACTGGGAGTCACACGGGAAGCCATGGGGAGTCATAGGGGTTCTCTGTGGCGGAGTGGTTAGAGTGTCTGACTATTTTCTAGGTCGGACTCCTAATCTAAAGGTCAATGGTTTGATTCCACATGCCCCCCACCTCTGCCAATTTGGATTTCCACCGATGTGTATAACTTACAGCTTCAACAAAGGCCAGTTGCTCTCATACCATGTCTATATGGTGTGGGAGGTTAAAAATCCCTTGGGTCGGTAAAAGTGTAGGCTTGGGCTTTCTATCGACAAACTGTCTAATGGTGAAAACAAGTCTAGTCAGACTTATCCATAATAGGCAGTATAAATCTTCAAGAATAGGGGAAGCCATGGGGAAGTCACAGGGGAAGCCATGGGGGAGTCACAGGGGAAGCCATGGGGAGTCACATGGAAAGTCATAAGGGAGTCACATGTGATGCCTAGGGGTGTCACAGGGGAAGCCATGGGAAGTCACAGGGGAAGCCATGAGTGAGTCACAGGGGAAGCCATGGGGAGTCACAGGGTAGTCACATAGGAAGGTACTGGGGAGTCACAGGGTAAACCACAGGGGAAGCTATGGGAAAAGCCAGGCTGGAAGCCACGGAGGAAGTCAGGCGGGAAAGCCACGGGTAGTCACAGGGGAGTCACAGGGGAAGCCAGACGGGAAGCCACAGGGAGTCACAGGGAAGCGACAGGGGAGTCACAAGGAAAGCCATGGGGGAACACAGGCGGGAAGCCACGGGGTGTCACGGGGAAGTCAAAGGGGAAGCCATGAAAGTTAGGCAGGAAGCCACGGCTGAAGCCACAGGGGAGTCATGATGAAGCCACAGAGAAAGCTATGGGGAAACCCTTAGAGGAGTCACGTGGGAAGCCAGAGGAGAGTCATGATGGAAGCCATAGAGGAAGCCATGGCAGAAGTCAATAGGAAAGCCACAGGGGAACTCATGTCGGAACCCACAAGGGAAGCCATAGTGGAAGCCTCAGGAAGTCAGTAAGGGAAACCACTAAGTAAGTTATAGGGAAGCCACGGTGGGGGGAGCCAAAGACATAAAAGAAACATCATCCTAATGCAGGATTTGTGTTCGATATATGATCTTAGACAATCAGCTTCAAGGCCTGAGTAGTGTGGGCTACTGGCTTCGTTATTTAGAAATGACTTGTCCATGTAGGTAAATGAACGCAAATACGTCACTAGCATTAATCAATTCACGTATAAACTTATGAAATAGATTATATGATCACGGCGAGCCATGATGACTTTTAAATCAAATGAGAGAGATATGTAGTAAATACCCTGATCTCTCTACATATATATGTGCATATGCGACAGTGCACGCTGACAGTGGCTTTATACTGTTGCCCAATGGGGATCCTGTCTCATGAGCACCACGGTACAGTATCTAACTCAGTCACATTATCCTGACATTGCGCAATCCAGTCCTTGCCCAATCTGAGTAAAGTTAGATTCCTTCTACGCGGTATGCGGTATGCGGCATTCGGGATGCGGTATGCGAATGGGAGGATTCCTTCTACGCGGTATGCGGCATGTGGCATGCGGCATGCGGCACACGACTGGCTATATTTAAAAAATAAAAATAAACAAGTATACTCCATACTGCACTTTATATGACCTAATATGGCATTTATATCTATGTACCTCTTGGTACGTCACATGGGGGTTCCTACCTTTATAATTACCAAATTATAGATAAGTATTCATATTTCTGTGGCTATGATAGCATTTTTACCAACCCGTAACCCACCACCACCACTACCATATGTTTCCCCTCCGCACCCCTTGTGTGACCGTTCTGTAATGATCAGTCACCTCTCCTCGTCTAAAACTAATGGACATGTGCGACTGAGGTTTCTATTCGCATACCGCGTGCCGCATGCTGCATGCCACATGCCGCATGCCACACTGATAGCTACAGGGACTGATCGAGTTGCCGCATTTGCATTTGCATTCGCATTCGCATACCGTGTGTAAGGGATGTAGCCCATTGACTTCAAGGCGTTTCGATTTTTTGCCGCAAGTCTTTGCTTTGACCCGGCCGGAGATCGATCCATGACCTCTCTTATGGGAAGTGGACCAAGTATGCGCCAGGCGGTCTCACCTGGCGGCACAAGATGTAGGAAATAAAGACATGATTTTTTTTTTAGATCTTTTTGTATTGTTAAAGGTAATACTAATATATAACGATTTCGAATGCATCGGTTTAAATTTACAGCAAGAGATGAGCTGCTAACTGAATTGTTGGTAAGCCTGAGCTGCTCGGTTCTAATGGTGTAGCCCTCAATCAGCGGGGCCCTAGTTCCCGGCCTCGGTTTTGCCCCCAAGGTATGCTGTGGTCCTTAGCCTGGAGTGGGTCACGTGACGGAGTAAGCTGCTTCCTCCATGGTAATTTGGGTGGCAGTCCGGAGGCCCCACTGCGTGTATTGGCCCCCCGGGCGCTGTTTCTTCAGTCGGCCACCAGGCGGCGCCACCGGCAGTTCGAGCACTAATTGGGGTAATGCACCTGGGCTGCGCCCTCCCGCCCCCCGCCCCGCGCCCCCTCCGCCCGTCCCCCGCCCTCACTGCCCGCCCGCCGCTCCTCGCCCACCCACACTGCCCGCCCTCCGCCCGCCCGCCGCTTCCCGCCCACCGACCTGTACATGGTCCCATCCGGTACGAACTGTACAGCAGCAGGCCATCATACTCCACCTCATGTTCACTCACACACCTCGCACACACCTCACACTCACCTCACAGCCACCTCACATTCACCTCACACTCACTTCCCTCACATCCAGCTCACATTCACCTCACAGCCACCTCACACTCACCTCACTCACATCTAACTCACATTCACCTCACATCCACCTCACACCCACCTCACCCACCTCACACCCACCTCATACCCACATCACTCACCTCACACACACCTCCCAGATCTCACTTGGTTCACTCACCTCACACACCTCGCACACACACCTAACACACACACTACCTTCAACTCATTCCGACAGGAGGGATTAGGCACTTTTGGCAATGCATACAATGGTGGCTTGATAGTGCTGCTACATTTTGGTACCGAGGCCCTGGCACCGTGAACCAATCACTCAGATTAACCTGACGCTCACTCAGTAAGTTCTTAACCTATTCTAATTAATATAAAGCGCTAGACCAGGCAACAAAATAAGAATCAATTTTTGCAAGTCTTTAGTTTTACCTAGCCGGGCATCGATGACACGGGTTCCAACATGGGAAGCGGGTGCCCGATCCAGTCGGCCATCTTGTCCGATGATGATGAGAGGAGAGAGGCAGCTCACGGCACCAATTACCCGCCATGGCTGCCAGTGTAAATGCCAGTCAAGTGTATGCTCTCCTTCCTACCATCCTTCCAATCCTCCCATCCCCCCGGCCTCCCAACTGGAGGACAGTGCTGTACTAACAGTACATCGATGATAAACCCGGTGGGGTTTCCGAATCGGTAGAGCGCAGGCCTCGCATGTGGGAGATCGGGAGTTTGGTTCTTGGTCGAGTCAAACCAATGACTTATCAAATTTATGCTTGTCGCTTCCTAGCCTGGGACCCGTCATTAATAGGATAGGGCAATGACTGGTTAGCTCAGTGTCAGGATAATGTGACTGAGTGGGATATCAGGTCATGGTACTGACGGCCTGATCTCTCAGTGGGGCAGCACTTCAAGTGGCCATGAGTGCATACTGTCACAAGTTGGTACCCATCCTGATATGACCTTAAATATTGCTAGGACGTAAAGGAACGACAAACAAACAAACATGGACGATAAAATAAAACTGGTATATATTTATATGAAAGGGCTATGGGCAAAATGCATACAATTCTTAGCGTGAAGTTGGGGCATAACGCACTCTCGTAATGTTGAAACAAATTTATAATTAATTAATATGAGAGCTTTTTTTCTCTGCCTAATTAAATCAATTTAGCAATATCCGTCTGTTACGTAGCATATTGCTTAGTGAAGTAAGACAAAGCAAACGGTTGTAAAATTATCTGGTTGTTCCCAAACACAAATCTGCTGTTACATTTTAAGTACCGTGTACAGACAAGATAGCTCAATGAGGGGTTTTTGTCCATTAGTTGATTAAGCAGGGGAAATTTCAATCCCAGACAATTCGTCTTCCTCATTCCGCTGTTCCGTGCCCTATCCTGGTATTGCTAAATGCCAGTCTAGGTAGCGACATGTATCAATTTTTAAGTTATTAGTTAGACTCGGCCAGAGTTCAAACCTGGGGGTTCGAATCCCACAGCCTACCAGTAGGGAGGCGGGTCCTCAACACTTTCAGCCACCCCATGGGCAGATTGCCGGATTTCAATCTTTGGTTTGAACCCTACCCGATTCAAAGCCAATGACTTAAAATGTTATACTCATCGCCACCAAGCCTGGCAATCGGCTTTATTCGGATATGGCAAGGAGTAGTGGAATGAGGAAAACCAAATTTTCGGCTGTTGAAATTTCCTTTGTTTAATCAACAAATCAAAACCAAAAGATACATTAAGAATTTGGTGCTATGTAAAATGTCCTTGCAGTCAGTAGCCATTCAAATGTTTTATTGCTTGGTTTCCTTAGCAGTTTGTACTTCGGGTTCCGTGGAAGAAAAGACATTAAGCAGACAATGTAAGCTCTAACAATGAGTTTGAACCCAAAACCAAATTGTTGTTAATCTGCAGATTACTTAATCAAATTCTATTTTCAAATTTTATTTCAGATTGTTGCTCTTTCTTCTACTTTTTTTGAAAATATTTGTTGTTACCTTTTCCGCAACCTTTCCCTTGATGCTCGGAAATAGGGAAGACAAGAGACGAAGCAGGCTCGTGGTGCTGAGGGAGGCTAACACTGGCTGACTGAGGTGCCAGCAATCACTATAAGGTCAGGTGCCTGGTAGGCACGGGAACAAAAGCAGCGCAGACAAAGACGGTGTCGGCTCTGGCAGGTTCCAATGCGCGTTTGGTACTGCCTCAGCAGCCAGTTCATCCTCGCCTAAATTATTACAATTATATTAGTAATTCCTTCCATAACAAAACAGGTTTGTTTGTTTGTTGTTGTTTTATGTCCTAGCAACATCTAAGGTCATATCAGGATGGGTACCGACTTGTGACAGTGCGCACTCATGCTGACTTTATAGTGCTGTCCCACTGAGAAACCAGGCTGCCGGCACCATGACCTTGTATCCAACTCAGTCACATTATCCTGACACTGAACACACCAGTCCTTGCCCTGTCCTAATAATGCCGAGCGCCTGGCTAGGAAGTGACAAGTATCAATTTTTAAGTCATTGGTTTGACTCGACCGGGGTTCAAACCCACGACCCCACGATCTACCAGCACGGGAGACGGATGCTCTAACTCATTCGGCCATCCCGTCTGGTTAAAATAGGAGACGCAACAGATGTATTGGATCGAACCTAAGACTTTGATTTGCCCTTAAGATCTACCGTTACATTTTATTTAGCGAAATCGAAGGCGGACCGGTAGATAGTACGGGGGTGAGGAGCCACCTGGAAGGCGGGAGGGGAATTATGGGAGTGGCTTGATAGCAGATGTCCTGCTCTCCAGGCCACACCCCAGCATCCAGTGAGCCAAACAACGAAGGAGCGTATCAAAGAGGTTACAGGAGTAGTAGATAGTGACAATAAAAGAAGAATAACAAAGCAGTGGAATTACATACAAGAATAATATTTGCATAAGTACTCTATACCTCACATATGTGTCATTCTCTGAAACTGGTGTCACATGGGAAGCAAAAGTCAAAACCTTCCAAATAATAGCAGAAAACGTCCCAAATAATAGCAGAATCCATGTTCATATAAAGGTTTACATGTTGTACATTTGTCATAATTGAAAAAAAGATATTTCACTTTTTTATTTTGATTCTATGCAAATTTAGCAACATAATATCACTCATGTAACATGGAAATCAAACACGCGTCCATTTTAACACACACAACAAATTCAAACAAGATTTTATTGATTATAGTGAAGCAAACAAGATTATGTCTTACAAGAAAGAAAGTTGAAAAAAACATTAAAAAACAGTTTGGGTAACTGAATGGTGTCAATGTGTAAATTTTCAAATTTTCACTTTAGCACAAAATCGTACAAGTATACTCTTGATACATTTTGTGGGGTAGATTAAATACATGTTGTATTGCTAACATACTTAACACACAGAGGCGACAATAATTATTTGACTTGCTACCAACAAAAGAAAGAACTAATTATCACCATCGTAACATGGAAACAAAATATGTGGTGCCCAGTTTCAGTGAACGACCCAAATATATGTAGTGTATCATTTATTATGTGAGAATAAATAATGCATAGAACGTGATATATGTCCATCAACGTGCGTGCTGTTAACTATTATTTATAATAATGAACCTCATATATTGATCTCAAAGTTATGGTGCTGTAGTAGTCCGTAACGATCCCCCACTGCCACCATAGACCCTAGAATACTAAGACGGCTCACTCCCTATCTCTCCAATGGTAATGTAAATTTCGCAGTGCCACCTTGTGGTGGGTTTGATCAGCCCGGCTGCTGGTTGGTGTTTCACATGTAAACACATACAATTATATTATACATGAGATAGGTAAGTATGAATATACATTAATATGAAATTGCTATGAACAAATCCAAATCATCATCAGCATGAGCGTCATCATCCCATCACCACACATCTTTCACATTCATATATACATATAATGTAGCACCTGTTTAACCAAGAGAACAGCCAGTGCACCAAGTGGTGGGTTTGATCATTTTGATTACACAGTACAGGCTGAGTGAGCCGTCTTAGTATTATAGGGTCTTTTCTGCCACACAGTGGTGGTTTGTGACTACGCTGACCCCTGTTTACTAAGAAGTAGCAACAGGTGGCAGCACGCTATCGGAAACAGTTCCTAGGGTGGACTGTTCCATTCTTTGCTAGCGGCCACTCCCCCCCTCTAAGGAGGCTACGTGTTACCGAGATGGGCATTGACAGGTCATTGCTATTCTGGCCTTTGTGGCATTAACCAAGGAGCACTCCGGGTTCGAAGCCATCTCAGTGTTTCTCCTTTTATTCCTCAAGTGGAGTAGCACCTGGTACACCGCTGCACAAACTTAAAACTAATCGGAATTAAATAAATAAGTATAATAGTCTTGCCGCGCCGCCATTGGCCCTTTTGGTCACGTGACTGGCCTCTACCTGACGAGAGCTGTCAGGATGACCTTCTCGCGTGGAAACGAGACTGTGGCCGATGTGAGGGTAGCTCGCTAACTCCTGAGTGGCTAGTTCCAGAAATAGCCACTGGCCCGTTCGCAGTACGTGTTCGCACACACACGCGCACACACGCGCACACACACTCGCACACAGGCACACACGCACACGCACACGCACACACACACACATGAACACACACGCACACACATGCACATGCACACACACGCGCATGCGCACACGCACACACGCACACACGCACACACGCACACACGCACACACGCACACACACGCGCACACATGCCCAGCTCTGGCAGGCATGACAATTTAAGACGGTTACCTAGCAATTTAATTTTGGTTGTTTTACCTTTGTTGATTAGACGGCGAAAATTCCAATTGTTCACAATTGGCCTTCTTCATTTCACTGTTCCTTTCCCTATCCTAGTAATGCTGAGTGCCAGGCTATGTATCGACAAGGATAGATGTTTTTAAGACATTGTGTTGACTCAGCAATCCAACGACCTGCTACATGGGAAATGGATTGTTGTTGCTTGTTGTTTTACATCCAAGCAACATCTAAGGTTACTGACTTGTGACAATGTGCACTCAGGGTGACCACTGTGACACCAGGTCACCAGCACCATGACCCCCCATATCCCACACAGTACACATTATCCTAATACTGAGCTAACCAGTCCTTGTCCTATCCTATTAATGCGAAGCGCCAGGCTAGGAAGCGACAAGTATCAATTTTATAAGGCATTGCATGGGAAATGGGAGATCAACTCATTCAGCCATCCTGTCGGGTTGAGCACCGAAGTCTGGCACGCCTGTGAGATGCACTGGGGGTGGGAGTGGGGGTGGGGAGAGGGAGAGGGAGACAAAATTGGGCCCGCGGACTGTTTTGAGCAAGAGGCTGTATGTTTTTGTTTTGTCTCAATTTCTTGTCTTCTTTTCTCTTTTATAAATCAAGCACTGACTGTCTTCTCAGTTTACCGTGACATTCGAGCGGTTATAACGTATATAAATGCATAGCGATAACCATATCGTCCACAATCATCGGGGGTGGTCAGTGTAACCCGCAACCCTCATTTGCGAATGGACTTGTCCATCAGGTTGACGCTCCTATAGGGATGACTTCCCGACTACAAAACCATTACCTGACTTTATACACTATAAGCAATTATACGAGTATAAAGGCATGGAAGCGAAT
Source organism: Branchipolynoe longqiensis (assembly GCA_030323885.1). NCBI lineage: Eukaryota > Metazoa > Annelida > Polychaeta > Phyllodocida > Polynoidae > Branchipolynoe > Branchipolynoe longqiensis. The sequence continues at coordinate 100,413,132 of CM059187.1, forward strand.
TGACATATCATTGTTATTTATTACACAGGGACAGGTAAGCATGTGTAGAGTGGTGACATCAGGGAGCCTAGGTGGTGTCATGTTTATCACATTGGCCTGGAATGCAAGAGATGTGGGCTCGATTCCCGCTGTAGGTGCAGTATTTCCCATTTTCATCACCACCCACGACACTATTAATGCCGAGCGCCAGGCTAGTCAGTGACAGGTATCAAAGTTATAAGTGATCGGCTTGACTCGGCTGCGATTCGAACTCCCGACCTTCTGCATAGGAAGCCTGCGCTCTACCGATTGGGCCAACGCGTCTGGTCATGAGCAGCTCATGCTCTGAATAGACAAGCATGGTAGGACAATAAGGACTGCCCGGTTGCCTGGGGCACCTAGTTTACTCGGCCAGGCAGGTGAAGTTCTCGGTGACCTGTCCAAATGGGCGAGTCAGTATTTTTATGATCTGCAATAGCAGATTTCAGTTTCAATTGGCGGACTTGGGCTTGGACAAGTAGTTTTGCTAATCGGGCAAGTAGAAAATTCAGCCATCTGCTCGATTGGGCAAATGGGAAAAAGAAGTCACTGTCCTACCCTGGGTCAGACAGTCGGCGACAAAAAGACTTGGGTCACGCCTTGTGTCTAATCAGCTCAGTTAGAGCCAGGCATAAAAGCCTGGCGGGCGCAGCCTCAAAGCTTTCAGTATCCGAGTAGATATTAAAAAAATATATAAATATAAAATACTAAGCTGTTCTATATTGATTGTTGGCAAACTGTCACCTTTGTTGTGACATTTGTTAGAAAACGTGTAAAGCGGCTAGCACAGCGACTTTGTTGAAAAGAAGAAAAAATGGCGCGACATGAACCAACCAGGATGTGTCAGTTTCTACTCTGACAAAATGATCTCCAGCTGATCCTTTGTACAGCTTCCTTTCTCACATAACCGAACATCTGTTTGGAGAGTGGGCGGTAGAAGAAGGTGATCACAACGCAGCTCCTGGTTTGCTTGTTGTAGTGTGTTGTTACTAACAATGTTAGCTATTTCTGGGGTGGGCTTTTGTTTAAACCTGTGTTCAGATATGTCAATAGTGTGCCTTTGTTAGTTGGGCTGACAAATAGAATGCATCACCGCTAACACCACTTTGACACATTGTTTGTGCAAAAGGAATTAAAGTTGAAAACACTAAATTTTCAAAACCAAGGCATTTATATAGCTTCGATTCTACATATCTGATGTAGATGCTGGTGCACTTATTAAACATTTATCGCCATATAGAAGGGAATACTGAGGCAATTGAATAGAAGTTAGAACCGGTTACTGTAGTAGCCCATGGTGTCAGAGTTTTGGCATGCTTGCCAAAATTAATTTTGCCTGATTGCACTTCAGATATCTCTAAAGATAGCCATTAAAATTAAAAGTTACTTATAGATTACCGCAGACTGACGGCTTCACAGCCATAAAAAAAAAGGCGCGACCAAAGAAGAGAGCACAATAAAAGGTGAGTAGTCCGGGGTGTTCGCCCGCCGCATCCCGTCTAATTGGGGGCAAATGAGCCGCGAGACCATCTCCTGAAGGACGGGGCCCCGGGGCCCGCTCCGGCCGGATGCCGGAGGGTCCCCGGGGAGCAGGCCGCGCCCACAGCCGGGCAGTCACTCACCTTCGATGCGCGAAAAGGAAGAAGGCAGGGCGGAGGTGGAAAAACAAGGCGTTTATTGGACGCCTCGGGAAAGAAGTCATACAGAGGAGCAAACAACAACAGTAAAGAGAGGGGCTCATGAGGAGCAGGAACATGGGTAGAAAGGAAAGGGCTCATGAGGAGCAACGAGCAAGTAAATGTACAGGGGCCCTCCGGGGGCAAAGTCAGAGTCCGAGAGTGAGTCTGGAAATGAGTCAGTGAGGGTGGCCGAGGAGCCCTCCACCAAGGCAGAGCAGAGGGCTCGAGGCGCGCCCGAGGGGGTGAGGCGGGGTACGGTGCGCGCACCGCCTCAGAGGTCAGGTTCCCTGTGTGGGCGGCGAGTGTCCGGGGCCTACGTCGACAAGGGGCGGGCGGCCAAAGAGAGAGGAGGCCCGCTCCTTGGAGAGATCCGGTGAGGAGGTCCGGCGAGGGTCGAGCAGGGGGGCAGCGAAGTCCTCAGGGCTGGGTGGGGTGGGGGTCGGGGTCGGGTCGGGCGGGTTGACGAAGGCGGTGTCGTGAAGGTCGGCGGCTGTGCTTTCTGGGGAGGGTTCCTCGTGAGGCTGGGCTGTGTCTGAGGCGTGAGGTGCGAGGTGATGATCCCCGGCTCTGTCTCGGCTGTCTGGCGGCGTTTCGATCGGTGGTCGCTGGGGGGTTGTCGGTGGAGGTCGCGGGGCTGTCGGCAGTGGTGTGGGTGAGGCGCCGGGGAGGGCCCCCCGGGCCGGCCGGGGGGGGGGCGGCGGATCAAAAATCCGCCGAGGCGGCCGGGGTCTGGCGCTCACGGGCTTGCTTGGTGAGGCAGCCGGCCTCGCTGTGCATCGTCAGGAGGCGCCGGACGTTTGCGCAGTAGGCGCACACGTGCCGGCGCCTATCCCCTCCCTCGCCGTGGGCCTCCCCGACGGGGGCCCGATCGCACGAGGCGGGGTCGCGGTTCCAGGCGGGGCAGGGGGCCCCGTGAGAGTGCCTGTCGTAGGCGACGCGGCTGTCGACTTGGGCCCGGGGCAGGTGTGCGCCTCGGGGAAGGTCGTCGCCTCGGGGGGCCGGTTCTGCCGGAGCGGCCTGAGGGGCGGGCAGGGTGAGGGTCTCCACCCTCAGGAGGTCGAGGGCGACCGGGTCGTGCCACCCCTGGGGGAGCCTCCCGTCCGCTATCCAGGAAAACACCGTCTCGGAGTAGCGGCGGACGGTCGACCAGGGGTAGAGGAGGTTGTCCCTCAGTACGGTGAGGTGATGTAGGCCCTGGACGGAGTGGGCGGGGAAGTTGGGGTGGTCGATCAGGGTGAGAAGGGCGAGGCTGTACTCGTCTTTAGTCGCCTCGCCCCTCTTCACCGGCTTCCTCTCGGGCCCCCTCTCCACGAGGTCTGAGGGGAAGATGTAGTCTGCCGGAGTCCCTTGCCGCCTCACGGAGTGCCGCGCCTCGGCGGAAGCCAGTATCTCCCGCACGGCGTCGGCTGCGGATGCTGGGCTATGCTGGGGCGGCTCCTCGTAGTAGCTAGGCGTCGGAGCAGGGGCGGCTTGTCCGGCGAGGTGGTGGTACCGCTGGTACTGGGGGTGTACCGCCCCCGGCAGAGTCGCTTGAGGTGGGGGCGGGGGACGGGCCCCGGCCGGGGCGCGCGCCCGAGGTGCCGGGGCGCGCGCTGTGGTGTAGGTGAACTGGGGCCTTGGTGCAGGCGGGGGCGTCTCCGGCGAGGCTGGGGGGCCCCCCGACTCCAGGGCGTCCATGCGGGCGTCGATGCGGGCGGTTGTCTCGCGCTGCTGGGTCTGGAGGCGCTGGATGGCCTCGATGATCGCCGTCGTGTCGGCGCCCGAGGTGCGGTCCGAGGGCGCCGAGGGGGACGCCGGGGCCGAGGAGGGTGAGGCGCCCCGCGGTGATCTTGAGGAGGGTCCCGGCGTGGCCAGGGCGGTCGCCCGGGAGCCCTTGCGGCCCTTGCCCTTGCCTTGTCCTGGCATGCTTGGAGCGGCCTGAGGAGTTGCAGCGGTCCGAGGTGGAGTCGGCGAGGTGAAGTCCAAAGCAGGAAAAAGGGCAGAGCGGCTAGGAGGCTGGAGGGCGAGTGACTGAGGGTGGCCGGCGGGCGGCCTTATAAGGGAGGGCCGGAGGGCGACAGCAGGTGAGGTGTGAATGCAGCCGGCCCGGGGGAGGGCGAGGTGAGCAGCGGGCGTCGGGTGAGGCGAGAATGCTGCGCGACAGCCCGGGGCGGGGGAGGGTCTCTTCCTCTCCACGCATCAAACGCAATGCTTCGCATTACGACCAAAGGTGGTTAATTCGACTTGATGCTTCGCCGCTGCTGTTGTGTTGGTAGCAGCTACCACCACCCCACACACACCACTGCCACACACACACCACCAACCCACACACACCCACATACCCACACACACCACCACCCCACAGATACCAGCACGACCCCACACACACCACCGCCACATACACACCACTGCCACACACACACACCACCAACCCACACACATACCCACACACACCACCAACCCACACCCACCCACATACCCACACACACCACCACACATACACCACCACCCCAGACACACCACCCACACTACACCACCACACACCACACACCACACCACAACACGCACCACACACAACACCACTACAATCACGACACGACACCCACATTACACCATGCCACACACACCACACACACCACTCACACCTCACAGCCACATACAGACCACTGCCACAAACCACTACACCCCACACAATCATCAACCACACTCACTCACCGCACCACACACATACCACGTCTACACCCACCACCGCCACACACAATGCCACGGATCACGCACACGTATCACCAGAACACTGACCCCACCACACACCCCACCACACACACCGCCACCCCCCACACACTGCCCCACCCCACACACACCACTGCCACACACACACCACCAACCCACACACACCAACATACCCACACACACCACCACCCCACACATACCAGCACGACCCCACACACACCACCGCCACATACACACCACTGCCACACACACACCACCAACCCACACCCACCCACATACCCACACACACCACCAACCCACACACACACCCGCATACACCACCACACACACACACCACCACCCCACAACACACCACCACCCCACACACACCAACAACCCCCACTCCACCGCCACACACACCACCACATACACTACACACACACCACTACCACCACCCCACCGCAACCACCCCACATACACCACCGCCACACAACACCACCACCCCACACACACCACCACCCCACATCTGACATTGTACCAATGCCACCACACCACCACCACCCCACACACCACCACCCCACACACACCACCGCCACACACACACTACCACCTCACTCCCACCACCGCCACATACACCACCACACACACCATCACCACACCACCACCCCACACACACACCACACACACACCACCGCCACCCCCACACACTGCGCCACCCCACACACACCACCGCCACACACCACCACCACCCCACACACACCACCACCACACACCACCACCACACACCACCACCACCACACACACACCACCACCCCACACACACCACCACCCCACACAAACCACTGCCACACACACCACCACCACCCCACACACTCAACCCCACATCACACACACCACTGCCACACACCCCACCCCACACCAGCACCACCAACACACACACAACCACCCCACACACCACCACACACACCACTGCCCCCCACAAGTTGGTTAGTTGTCATAGTTTTACGTCCTGGCAACATCTAAGGTGACACCAGGCCGGGTACCGGCTTGGGACAGTGCACACTGGTGGCAACTTTATAATGCGCCCCAACTGGGAGACAAGCACCATGACCTGATACCCCACTCAGCAACATTATTCTGACACTGAGCCAACCAGTCCTTGCCCTATCCTAATAATGCTGAGCGCCAGGCTTGGAAGCGTTAGAATCAATTTTTAAGTCATTGATTTGACTCGACCAAGGTTCGAAGGGTGGTCATATGTTTGTGAATGTTCTGTTCTGAATTGCTGAATGGCGATCGGGTATTGCATTGTGTGATCGGTCTGCTGTGGTCCTTTTGTATGGGGGCTATAGAGTCGAGGTGGTTCCTTGAAGGTGGTGGAGTGGTAAGATGGTTTTCTTTTCCAAGAAGGTATTGTATCATGTATAATGTTTCTAGTTGTCTATTTTTAGGTGGGGTATTCTATACGGTGGACTCGTGTTGCTTTTATGTATGTTTTTGGTGTGGGGGTGGGGGTTGGAGGGGGGTGGGCTTTGTCTTATTGTGGGGCGGGAGGGGCGGTGCAATACCGCTTTGTGGTGGGTGTGTTTTAATGTGTGTACTTATGCTTATGTGTATCTGTCTGTTCATGTGTGCTTTTGTGTTTATGTGTGGTTGCATGTATGTGTATGTGTATGTTTGTGTGTATGCTTATGTGTATGTGTATGTCTATGTGTGTTATGTGTATTTGTGTATATGGCTATGTGTGTGTTTATGTGTGTGTCTATGTGTGTTATGTGTGTTATGTGCTTATGCATTTATTTTATGTGTGTGTTTATGTGTGTGTTTATGTGTGTGTTTATGTGTATCTGTGTGGTGTGTGTTTATATGTGGTTATGTGTATATGTGTATTTATTCGTGTATGTGTTTTATCTGTTCATGTGTGTTTATGTGTATGTCTATGTGTATGTTTATGTGCATGTGTATGTCTATGTGTGGTATGTGTATTTGTGTATATGTGTGTTTATGTGTATGTTTATGTGTATGTCTATGTATGTGTCTATGTGTATGGGTGTGATGTGTGTTTATATTATGTATGTGGTGTGTTTATATGTGTTACGTGTGTATGTGTGTTCTACGTGTGTCGTGGGGGTGATGAAAATGGGAAATATTGCGCCTAGAGCGGGACTCAAACCCACATCTCTTTGCATTCCGGGGCAGTGTTCTAACCATTACACCACCTAGGCTCCCTGATATCACAACACTACCCACGCCTACTTGTCTATGTGGTTACTTGCCTGAGAGGTCAATGCAGACCACTACCCGTGTATGTGTGTATGTGTGTTTAAGTGTTTTTATGTGTGTCTATGTGTATGGTTATAATATGCATGGGTTTATGTTTATGTGTATATATGTGTTGTTATGTGTGTTTATGTGTGCTTATGTGTAGGCGTGTGTTTATATGTATGTGAGTGGTGTGCAAGCCCATGACTTGATTTTTTATAAAGGATCTTGCTTCGTTTTATGACTCACAATGATTTTTCTCTTGGCATTAACACGCTCGTCTTCTGGTCATGTTATGGAAACATGTACTTATATATGATTCATGCTTCTAATTTCATGAATGAGTAACATTAGCAGACACAAGGTCAAAGCAGTGAGGTTGGATGATTATTTTGTATGTTGCTTATAGTTATAGTTATACACGCACTCAAAATCTGAACCAACTACCATCAAACAGAATCTTAGCCTCCTGGAGAAATGCAACCAACGTGGGCAATCATGCCTAGAGCGGGACTCGAACCCGCATTGCTGCCATCTCGGGGCGGGCGTCCTGTTCATTGACCAACTTACGCTATTATTCATCGCCGGTCAACTTATATGTGTAGGTAGTATAAATGTGTTTACTGAATAATAACATGATGGTTTAACAATATCACTGGATGATTATATACCTAGAGCTGAACTCGAGTCCGTATTGCTGTCATTTCAGGGCGGGCGTCCTATTCATTGAATGAGTCGAGCGTCCATCTCCCGTTTTGGTAGATCGTTGGATTCGAACCGGAGAATTCGAACTCTGGTCAAGTCAAACCAATGGCTTAAAATTTGATACTTGTCACTTCCTAGCCAGCCGCTCGGCATTATTAGGATATGACAAGGACTGGTTGGCTCAGTGTCAGGATAATGTGACTGAGTGGGATATTATGTCATGGTGCTGGCGGCCTGGTCTGTGTGCAGCACTATAGCAGCACTATAAAGTCGCCATGAGTGCACACTGTCATGACTCAGTACCCATCCTGACATGACCTTAGATGTTGCCAGTACGCAAAACTCCAACAAGTACCCAACAAGTTACTGTCTGCTGCTTGTTGAGAAAGGACTGAAGCCATTTTTCAATTCAGGATTATCTACACAAAATCGGTATATAGAGTAAGGTATACAATAACTATTGAGTACACAATTTGCAGCACATAACACAATGAAATTCTGTAACCCACAAGTGAAAATGTCCACACATGGCAGAGAGGGGTCAACGGGCCACAGCAGTCGCCGAAGACCTGGACTAGTTTATTGGTGGGACACTGTCGGGGTACGGTTGGAGGTGGGGGTTGGGTGTTGGGGAGGGGTGGTTTCTTGTATTCAGATGTATGTATTGTTGCACATTAGCATTGCAACGCCAGGATTGACATGGTGATAGCACTGCGAATGGCTATGTGGGGGTGGGGGAGGGGGGGTTGTGTGGGGGTCATGTTATTATTGTAGTGCTGGTGATAGGTGGTAGTTTCTTTTTCTTCTTGCTTTTTTCTTCTTTTTCTTCTTTATTTATTTGTGTCTGGCTGTATTGCATTGCTGCAGGCAGAATCGAACCCCCCACTCCCCTCACCCTACCCAACCCCCACCTCCACCCCCACCTTCCACTCCCTACAGCCACCCCCACTCGCCGATCGGTATAAACCGTGTATTGACAATAAAGATCGATTGCTGCCGCTTTTGTCCGCAGGGGGGGGGGGGGGGGGGGCGCTGGGTTTATTGGGAGTGCACTGAGGTAGACTGGTCCCGCGATGCAACAGACAGGTATCTACTGTCGTGGGCGGAGTCAGGGTGGGGTGGGGGTGCAATCAATACGGGAACATCATGCCTAGAGCGGGACTTGAACCTACATTTCCGTCATTCCGGGGAGTCCGGGCTAGCATCCTAATTATTATGATATTTGGGCCTCCAGATGCAATTAACCGCCACATGCATGTTTACGTCCTAGCAACATCTAAGGTCATATCAGGACGGGCACCGACTTGTGACAGTGCGCACTCATGGCGACTTTATAGTGCTGCCCCACTGGAAGACCAGGCCGCCAGCACCAGGACCTGATATCCCACTCAGTCACATTATCCTGACACTGAGCCAAACAGTCCTTGCCCTATCCTAATAATGCTGAGCGCCAGACTAGGAAGAAACAAGTATCAATTTTTAAGTCATTGGTTTGACTCGACCAGGGTTCGAACCCACGACCTACCAACACGGGAGACGGACGCTCTAACTCATTCGGCAATCCCGTCTGGTCTTCACCTGGGGAGAGCAGTGCACCTCATTTCACAAGTAACCCTTGGATTCGAACCCTGGTCGAGTCAAACCAATGATATACAAATTTATACTTATCACTTCTCAGCCAGGCGCTCGGTATTATTAGGATAAGGCACTGACTGCTTGGCTCGGTGTCAGAATAATGTGACTGCGTGGGACATCAGGTCATGGTGCTGGTGGTGTGGTCTCCCTGTGGGGAAGCACTATAAAGTCGCCATGAGTTCTTTCTAATCTACCTGATTAAACTAACAATTAAGTGCAAATATGTTCTACATGGTGAGCAAATGTTACTTCCAGTATGTCTAATGAAAGGACCAATTCGCTGCCTATATTTCCTAGCTGGTGAGCAAGTTCATTCCAATCTAGCTAATGAAGCGAGCAACTCACTCAATGAATGGTCCATGTCATGAGCAAGTGCCCTTTCAATATGTCTAATGAAAGGAGCAAATGAATCCCTATATGTTCTAAGTAGTGAGCAAGTGTTTGTTGGGGCTTTTTGTCCTAGCAATATCTGAGGTCACGTTAGGACAGGTACCAACTTATGACAGTGCACATTTACGGTGACTGTATAGTGCTGCCCCACTGGAATATCTGGCTGCCTGCATCATGACCCAATCTCCCACTCAGTTACATTATCCTGATACTAATCAAACCAGTCCTTGCCCTATCCTATTGCGTATGTGGAAGCAAGTGTTCCTTCCAATCTCCCTGATGAAATGAGCAACTCAGTGCGCATATATTGTTGGTGATGAGTCTGTCAAATGCTCTATTGTTGTTGCTTTTTGACGTGGTAAGACACAGTCATCCATAACTCGAGGCAAATACTTTAAAGGAATTCATTGCTCCGCCCAATGTCATCATCATCATTTTGGCCGTAATCGATTAACACGACCCGGGCGACTCGGGTCACCCAAGTCGTCAGAATTTCAAATAGAACACCGCGAGTGGAGTCGACAAATACATGTGCCATGTGCAAAACAACCCGACCCCAGTAACCCACCTCTTGGCTAGTGTTTGCAAGGAGCGATGATGTCACATTTGCGCTGGTACCGTCCTGCATGGTAACAGCCGCCGGTACCAGTCATACATATTTTTTTTGGTAATAACATAGATTAATTAAATGGAAATATCACTAAACTATGCCATCATAAAAATAGTTAAATCATATTTTGCTGTAATTATATCGGCTACTAAAAAAATTAATAAAACGACGACCATTTTTGTCACCTGAGCACCGAGAAGCTTATTTGATTATTCGACCCGAGTCTGCAGGATGTGCGCATGCGCCAAAAAGTGGCTCGGGTGACCAGAGTCGATTAATCGATTACGCCCCATGCTGTCAGTCGTGATGTGACAAAGACTGCTTTCATTACTTTACTGCCACTCTCCATTTAGCTCTCTGCTGTGAAAGTTGCGTCCATGAGTCCGCCCAATGTAATCAAATTGATATTACATATCAGATATCAAATATTAGCTATCAAATATCAAATATCAAAGATCGGTATCAAATATCCGACTCACGTAGTCCAATATCACCATGTGGTATTTTTGCTACATTATTTGTAGTTAAGCTCTTCAAACCAGCTAAGATTTGAATGGTAAGGTCATTTAGAAAGTGGTGGATCACTCTATGACATAGGGGTGGAGTCTTTGGCACTGCTGGAATTCATATCGACATCACCTTTATCATGTTTGTGTGCCAATGACTGCTTCTTAAAACCAGGTATGATGACTGAATGAGGTCAGCGGCCATTTCCCACGTGGTAGGTCATCGGATATGAAGCTCTGACCGAGTCACACCAATGACTTAAAAAATGCATACTTGTCATTACAAGCGGGACCTAAGCATTACTAGAATAGGGCAAGGAGCAGTGGAATGAGGAAGACCAACTGTTTGCGATTGAAATTCCCCTAGTTAATGAACAACGAATGAGAGGGGGGAAAATAAATAACATAAAATGCAATTGTGCGATCATCAGATTACTGCTGGCAAGTGCTGCAGTGGGCAAGTGAGGAAAGGACAAAGGATCGGATCAATCTGCTACCGATCTCCACAAGGCTAGAAGAGCCTCTGCCTCACACCCCCAGCCACACACACCACACACACCACCACCAACATCGTTACCGGCCGCAGACGTTGGTTTTAGAAGGCACCCAGCCATCAAGACAAAGGCATTCGCTCCAGATTGTCTGAGCAGCCACAGCCCACAGACGTCCTGTAGCCTCCAGTCGTTCCTCCCTTCTCCCCCCTCCCTCCCTCCCCCACCACTCCATCCTCTCTCGCTCCACTGCCAAGCTGCCTGAGCACCTCCCAGCCTCCTCTGCCACCAGCCCCTCCCCCGGCGGCTGACACCGACACCCATTCCGCGTCCACATCAAAGCCTCTGTAGCCGTCACAGGTGTCCCTGGTCGTCATCGCCATCCCACCCACCCCACGCCATCCCGCCCTCCCACAGGATGGAGCTGAGACTGGTCGCGCCGCCACCACCGGCCTCACAGTCACACTCACAGCCACCACCAGCCTCACACTCACAGCTACTACCAGCCTCACACTCACAGCCAGCACCGCCTCACACTCACACCCACCACCAGCCTCACACTCACACCCACCACCAGCCTCACACTCACACCCACCACCAGCCTCACACTCACACCCACCACCAGCCTCACACTCACACCCACCATCAGCCTCACACTCACAGCTACTACCAGCCTCACACTCACAGCCAGTACCAGCCTCACACTCACACCCACCACCAGCCTCACACTCACACCCACCATCAGCCTCACACTCACACCCACACCCACCTCACACTCAACCCACCCCAGCCTCACACTCACACCCACCACCAGCCTCACACTCACACCCACCATCAGCCTCACACTCACAGCTACTACCAGCCTCACACTCACAGCCAGTACCAGCCTCACACTCACACCCACCACCAGCCTCACACTCACACCCACCATCAGCCTAACACTGACACTGGTACTAGCACCGCCACCCTCACATCCACCATCACTGCCATACTTATACCCACCACCAGCACTGCCATACTCACACTCACACTGCTACCACTAGCGTCACACGAGCCACACTCACTCTCACACCCACCACCACCTGACACAAGCACTGCCACAGTCACATATGGTCGTCATCGCGACTACTGTCACCAAAACCACCAGCACCGCCACTCTCACACCTACCACTGCCTCACAACCCCACACCGCCACCACGACCACCACCTTCACCACCACCTCCACCACCACCTCCACCACCACCTCACAACCCCACACCGCCTCCACAATCACCACCTCCACCACTACCTCATAACCGCACACCGACACCGCCACCACCACCTCTAGTACCACCTCATAACCCCACACCACCTCCACCACCACCTCACAACCCCACACCGCCACCACCACCTCCACCTCACAACCCCCCACCGCGTCCACCATCACCACCTCCACCACCACCTGATAACCCCACACCGCCCCCCATCACCACCTCCACCACCACCTCCACCCCCACTACCACCTCACAACCCCACACCGCCCCCACCCCCGCCCCATCACCACCTTCACCACCACCTCCACCGCCACTACCACCTCACAACCCCACACCGCCCCCCCATCACCACCTCCACCACCACCTCATAACCCCCCACCGCCTCCACCATCACCACCTCCACCACCACTTCATAACTCCACACCGCCTCCACCATCACCACCTCCACCACCATTTCATAACTCCACACCGCCTCCACCATCACCACCTCCACCACCACTTCATAACTCCACACCGCCTCCACCATCATCACCTCCACCACCACCTCATAACCCCACACCGCCACCACCACTACCACCTCCACTACCCCCTCACAAACCCACACCGCTACCACCACCTCATCCGTCACTACCATCTCACAACCGCACACCCCCACCACCACCTCCAAGACCACCTCATAACCCTGCACCGCCTCCACCACCACCACGTCCACTACCACCTCACAACCCCACACCGCCACCACCACAACCACCTCCACCACCACCTCACAACCCCACATCACCATCACCACCTCCACCGCCACTACCATCTCACAACCGCACACCCCCACCACCACCACCACCACCTCATAATCCCGCACCGCCTCCACCACCACCACCTCCACTACCACCTCACAACTCCACACCGCCACCACCACCTCCAGTTCCACTACAATCTCATAACCCCACACCGCCACCACCACCGCCACCTCCACCACCACCTCACAACCCCACACCACCATCACCACCTCCACCGCCACTACCATCTCACAACCGCACACCCCCACCACCACCTCCACTTCCACTACCATCTCATAACCCCACACCACCACCACCACCGCCACCTCCACTACCATCTCACAACCCCACACCGCCACCACCACCTCCACTACCATCTCACAACCCCACACCGCCACCACCACCTCCACCTCATAACCCCGCACCGCCTCCACCACCACCACCTCCACTACCATCTCACAACCCCACAGCGCCACCACCACCTCCACCTCATAACCCTGCACCGCCTCCACCACCACCACCTCCACTACAACCTCAAAACCCCACAACTTTCATCCCACACCACCACCTCCACCACATCCCAACCCCACAACTTCCACCATACACCAACACTACCTTCACTATCCCCACCACCACCTCCTCTATCCCCACCACCACCACTACTATCATCAGCGCCATCTCTAATGTGTCCATCTAAATTTATCTGCTGTGTCTCCGTAACGTTCAATAATTAAGACGGACCAGCAGAGACGCGGTCGTTAGCCTTTAGCCTTTAGCCTTTTTGCCTCAGGCTGAGTGGCCTTGAGCAGCTCCCTTATTCAGCTCAATCACCTTTTCTACTCACAGTCTAAATGAATGCTGCCGCTCAGCTCTGGACACGCTCTATCCTGCTCACCAATGTTGTAAAAGGTTGTTATCTGCAGTATAACTTGTTATGCAAATATTATTTAGGATGAAGCCTAATCGCTGAATGTCGTCTGGCTGCATTTGCTACTATTCTCATCTACCTACTACCACCTACTACTAAGCTTGTCCTGACCCAGCAGTAAGGTTTATTATGTAATTATTATATTATTTGCTAATTATATTATAGTATATCTCAAGCTAAACAAAAGCGTCAGCAGAGAAAAGATTGTCTCCTTCACCTTCCAGACTCTCTGACTGCAGCTACACATACGTGTCCAATGTGCCACCACACATTCCAAGCACAAATTAGACTAACCGGTCATCGACGAGTTCATAACAAACCATGAGTTGCTGTCATCATCGCCACCGACAACCAATAAGTCCTATCAGTGAGATGCTCCTCCTTCCTCCTTCCTCCATAATTGATTGTCTGCTTTTACATGTAAAAGCGATGGTTTGAACAAAAAACAAACATTTCTCGCCGTGAATATGGCCTATGCTGCCGACACGGCGTAAAGCAACCACCAATCAATCAATCAATCAATCCTCCGGGTTCTGGCTAGTTTTGCTCATTGTTGAACTCACTGCTGCTTGTTATCCAGGCCCTGAGCAGTTTGGGTACTGCTCATCGCATTAAAGTTGCACAGTCCGATGGTTTTGAGTTTCTGGCATTTTTCTGAGATAAATACGTTAAATTAATCGTTACAAACTACCTTACTTTAGTCTGAAGTAACTTTTATTTTAGATGGTAAACTTTTGAGATATTTGAAGCACAGGCATGTAAAATTAGGTTTAGCAAGCATGCTAAAACTATGACACCACAGGCATCAGCAGTAACAGGTTCTATTAAATTGACTTGGTATTCCCTTCTATATGGCAACAAATGTTTAATAAGTGCCTGAGTATCTAAGTTAGATATGTAGAATAAATTTTGGATAATTGCTTTGGTTTTGAAAATTTGATACTTCATCGGACTATGCAGCTTTAAGCAGGGCTAATAAGGATGCAGAGTAGGTCACATGCCCACGCAAAACCGCGCTATCTGCCTCACTCGAATCACAGTGATGAGAAGATAAGTATTGCGGTGCCACCTACACCCACGATAACCGATGTGTGTACAGGTGGGTTGGTTGGTTGTTGGAGTATTACGTCCTGGCACCATCTAAGGTCATATCAGAATGGGTACAGATTTGTGACAGTGCACACTCATGGTCACTTTATAGTGCTGCCTCACTGGAAGACCAGGACATCAGCACCATGACCTGATATCCCACTCAGTCACATTATTCTGACACTGAGCCAATCAGTCCTTGCCCTATCCTAATAATGCCAAGTGCCTGGATAGGAAGCGACAAGTATCAGTTTTTAAGTCATTGGTTTGAATCCCACAATCTACCAAAACGAGACACGGACGCTCAACTCATTCGGCCATCAGCTGTTTTCCTTAAGGCCCTGTCACATTACGGCGTATGGCGGGAGCGTATTGAAAACCTACGTAGGTCCTGCGCGTGCCGGCCTATGATGACATTTGGTGACCTTTCGGGTGGTTTTGAGCGTATGTGGAACCTACGAGGAGCATACGAGGAGCGTATGAGGAGCATATGGGAGCGTGCTGTGACATTTTTTGACAGTATGGGCCATACGCCCTCATAGGTCGAGTTTTTTTGAGCATGCACAAACAAATTTGGACGGACGGATTTATGAAAGCGTATGGCGGCGTATGCCTCATACGCTTCACATAAGCCGGCATCTGGCGGCATCTGGCGGCGTATGAGTAGTGTATGAGTAGCGTATGCGTAGCGTATGAGTAGCGTATACGGCGTATGCCGACGTATATGATGTCACGCGCCTACGCCGCCATACGCTCCCGCAAAAAACCCTAATGTGACAGCCCCTTTAGGTTGTCAACAATCCTGGGTTTTTCTCCCAGTCGATATTTGACCGGAATTTCACCTGGAATTTTTTCTTAATAAATTATTGGTAGGAATTGTATGACCAGCCAGAGTGTACAACTTCCTACAATCCTTTCTTCTCCTTCTTGGTGTAATAGCTTAATAATACTCTAAATTCACTTTGGACCTATAATCCATAACCCAACATGGTTGGGTTATTGCATAACATTTGTTTCCAATGTAGATTACAGTGAAATTGTCCTAGTAAATACCTTACATTAAATAAATTACTACTTTCTGTATGTGTATTCATCAGCTCTATCGTCTACTGACACCCTAACCTCACATTGCTGACTCGATTCACCTGCATTTTACAGACAACCCCGTTAAACCAAGCTCGGTTAAACCAAACGATCGGGTAATCCAAACTTTTGTCGGCGGCCCGGCAAACTACTACCATTTATCATATAAAAAAGTTGGTTAAACCAAAGTCGGTTAATCCAAATTATTGGTTAATCCAAACAAAATTGTAGGGCACCAGGCCACTTCTGGTACGGTTAAACCAAACTTTCGTGTGGTTATAAGGTCATCTGAGACTTTTTTGTATGATAAATGGTAGTATTTTGCCCGGCCGCCGAAAAAGGTTTGGATTAACTGATCGTTTGGTTTAACCGAGCTTGGTTTAACGGGGATATGCTGTATATACATAAAAAAACAATAATCAAAGTGTACACATATATTATATATTACATTCATAATGCCCCGGTGATTTTGCCAAAGCCAAGTCAAAGTCAAAGCTCGGTTAAACCAATGATCGGTTAATCCAAACAAATTTCTAGGGTCCCTTCAAGTTTGGTTTAACGGGGTTATACTGTATCCTCATTACTAACCATACTCAGGCCCAAACTGCTCCACCAGCACACCACACGCACTGACGAATCGGTGCATGCTACCACTGTGTATTCCTTCCCTGCGTTTGGCATGTACACTGCAATAGTGTTCTAGATTAATGCAGTGTGCTTCCACCCCACCAGAGCAGACCTAAGCGCCTGATTAGTGGCCTCCGGGTTCCAGCGTCAGTATCTCAGAAGACTCTGTAACAGCTGAAGTAGTATAAGAAAGTAGAATAATGACCTAAGAGCGTGAACAGCAGTTTCAGGACTATTTCAGACAGGAACCACATCAAGCTCTGCCTCTGTTATCTGATTAGTGCCTCTTCATCAGATCGCACTGCAGTTGAGGATCATTAATCCTGGCCATATATACTTTAAGACATAACATAAATACGGGGGTTCCTTTATTTATACTCACCTAATTGAGTATGCAGTACATATCTATATAAATAAGTATTATATGTTGGTGGAATAAATAAGACAATGTTTGGTGTGCATTGTTTAGAATTTTGGAAGTGAAAGGTTGCGTGTCGACTACATCTGAGAAGCAGTGGTTAGGCTACCCCCATTTGCAGGTGGGGGTGGGCAGGTTTCCACTCGGGTACTGCCTATTATTATGGGTGATAAAGGTGATTACCGTTGTGCATATATATATATATATATATATGTATATATATGTAAGTATATATTTATTTATATATATATATGTGCATATGTATATATACAGATATATATATATATATATATATAATTTTATTATGTGTATGTAAATAAAGAATAACCCTTAATGTTTGTCGGTGTCCTTGTCTGGACACCTCTCACTTTTCGCTGTCCATATATGTATTTATTTACTTGACCCACGATGCGCATAGATTTTTAGCGGTACAGTGAGTGGTGGTTACAGCGTGAAGGGGTGGTGGTGGTGGTACCCTCGGAGCCGACGTTGGGAGGCTGGATCAGTACATGACTATGAGAGACTCCCACAGTCGATGGAGCTGATTGAGTGATGATGGAGAGGAGGGATATTCCGGGTTATTATACTCATATAATTCTTATACAGCATATATGTATATGTGTGTATAGTGGTTCAATTAAATATATACATATATTAGTATATATTGTCTACATCGATATATGTATTCAGCGGTACAATGAGTGAGCTTAACGGCCGCTGGGGCCTGGACGAGTAGGTGGCGCCACATGGGGAGGTCAGGTGGTACCAGTAGATGACCTAATGAGTGGAGGTGACCAGCCGATGACTTAGTGGCTGGGGAGTAGATGGATATTCCCGCTTATCATACTCATATAATGACTTATACAGCATATATATATGCAGTTATATGCATATATATGAATATGGCCGTGACGTCACGCATGGACACTCACCTGAGCCGAGCCGAGCGGTGCTGAGTACCAGGTTACACAGGACCAGCGCCTGGTACAGGAATCCCACCAGGTAGTCCATCCTCTAGGTCACGGTGGCGGCGGCCGTCTCGCTTCCTCCGTCGTGTGCATCACTCTCCTGCCCGATGTGAGCATTCTCCTGCCCGATGCGCCGGGCCGGCCTGCTTCCCCGCGCCCGGCAGTCCATGGCACCAGAGCCCGCCTAGCGCCGACACGGTGCGGCGCGCACTACATAGTCGGCCCGTCTATGCGTCGTGCCGGTGTGCGAGCTCAAAGCATGCCCCGCGCTGGCACTGCCTCGGAGTCGGCATGGCGCGCGGGCAGACCCACTGACGTTTCCATGGTTCCTCGAGCCGACGCGACAGCCTCGACGTCGTAACTTCCACACGGCTGGTTTTCGGCAAACATGCACTTCAGCTTTTGAACTGTCTCCAAGTCACCGCCTGCCCCCCTTTTGTGTGTGCGCTGTTAATAATACTATGTAATTTGCGCGTATTAGTATTATTAATATGATTTATTTTACACGCGCATTTGCCTACATATTTATTTATTAATATTTACACATAGCACCGTTATTGCACAGGGCTGGCCTCACCCACATACAGGCACACACCCCCGCATCTGCTACGCTGATCCAATCTGCCTTTGTAAGTGTGCGGTTTTAGGTCAGTGAAAGTCTCGTAATTCCATTCCACAAGGTGCACAAACAGACATAGGCCGACACAAGCGCATAAAATAGGGATGAGGGGGTGGCACAGTTGCAACTGTGACAGTGGTGCTGGGTTTAGTCCAATGCTATGTAGCTCCTTTAGCTCAATGATATCACGCTGCGGTGCACATACAGACACTGGTTACGCTGACCGACTATGCGTAACGGCGATGGTTTCAGCTCAATGCTCGCACCCTGAGGTGCACACAAATGCACTGCTACACTGACCGACTCTGCGTGAAACGGCAGGCTTCAGCTAAGCTAGCGCATCGCGGTGCAGACACTAACCCTGATACGTTGACCGACTCTGTATAGCGGCGATGGCTTTAACTCAATTGTAGTACACACTGCAGTGCACATACACTAACACTGCAACGCTGACCGACTCTGCGCCGGGTGGCAGTTTCAGGTCAGTGGATGGTTAACGGTTGGCGGGTAGGGGTACCAGTGTGTCCACCCGTCTCCAGGGGGTACCAGGACACCAGGACGGGTACCTTTGGCTGTGTGCATGGCCCCTCCTGTCGTTTTCGTTTGTCACGCTCCGTTGCCTCTGCTCCTTTCCTTCCTGTCTTCCTTCATAAAGGCAGTTCCAGTCCAGTGGCGTGCGTACGGGTCCGTGCGTGAGTGCGTGAGTGCGTGAGTGCGTGCTAAAACACATCAGTAACCCACACCCCGTCCGCTGGCTCCAAACAATGCCTTGCATGAAACCCACACGGTGATTCCGGCCTCAACCTAAAAGCTCCCGATAGATGCCAGCGCACTGGTCCCCGTACCAGGTCAGTGGTGGGCGGGGCGAGGTGGGGCTGTGAGGCTGTGGGGCGGGCAGATCGGGGTGGGGCGAGGTGGGGCTGTGAGGTTGTGGGGCGGGCAGAGCGGGGTGGGGCGGGATGTGGCGGGTTGCAACCCCCGCCTCACGAGGAGGGCCGTTCAGGGTGTTGTTGGTGCTGGTGGAGACGAGTGTAGACCCCTACTGCTGCTGTCACTCGTACTGTTGGTGCTGCTGGTTTAGAACGACCACTGGTGGCTGGACGGTCCTTTGTTTACATACACGCGAGGGACTGTTGGGATATCCCCTGCCTGGCGGCTTCCACCATGGAGAGGCTATACTAGCCGAGCTGAGGATGTCAGCTGGCGTTTGTACGGAGCGATTGGCCGCTCCCTCCAGCCGCCTATGCAGCCTCCAGCCTCCAGCACCCACCGCCACCACCAGGCATGCAGAGGAACACAAGACGTAGGCCGCCAGCCTTAGCCCTGGCACCAGCACTGATACCACCACCAAACACCACCACTACAGAAGGGCAGTACGCAACTCAAAGCGCCCTTTCCTCCCCCGTCTTCTATCCCTCTATTCCTTTCTCTCCATCTCCGGAAGGCACATGATTATCACTCTCCAAACACAGTGTTCTTGTCGCCTTATCCTCCCGGTGTGGTAAGCCGAGAACAGCCCTGTCCAGCGTACCTACATTGCCTCGACCGACATCGTGGGTATCCTCCAGTCTCGAACCACCGCTGCAATACCAGCAGTCACTCGGGGGCGGGGCCGCTGATGTGTACCACTCACACCGTCGTCATCTTCGTGCACCCGACACGGCTAGCGTGGAGGCGGCGACTGATGCCTGCCCGGAACATTAGAAGCGCCAAGCCGGGCAGAGAGATATTCCGCAGTGAGTAGGCCTAGACGGAGACTGCTACCCACCCCGCGATGTCCCACGGTACTCACTGCGTTGTAAACATTGGCCTGTCTGCCTGCCTGCCTGTAGCAGCAGCAGCAGCAGCATGGGCGCGGCGCGTGAGGGGGGTGAGGGGGGGGGGGGGCTGACTGGAACAGGCACTGCTGGTTGCAGCTGCTCACAGCTAGGGCCCAGTACCCACAGTACCCAGTCACCATGCCTCTGTCAGCTCGTTAGAATAGAAGGCTGCCCCAGTCGGTTGTTCTCTGGCCTCTGGGTGTGGGTGGGTGTGGGTGGGTGTCGGTGGGTGGGTGGGCGTGTTGGAGTATGAGGGTAGGTGAGGGTGTGCTGGTGTATGTGGGTGGGTGTTGGTGTGTGGGTGTTAGGGTGTGTCTGTGTGTGTTGGAGTGTATGTGTACATGTCGGTGTGTATGTTGGTGGGTGTGTTGGTGTATCACTGTCAGGGTAGGTGAGGGTGTGCTGGTGTATGTGGGTGGGTATTGGTGCGTGGGTGTTAGGGTGTGTCTGTGTGTGTTGGAGTGTATGTGTACATGTCGGTGTGTATGTGGGTGGGTGTGTTGGTGTATCACTGTCAGGGTAGGTGAGGGTGTGCTGGTGTATGTGGGTGGGTGTTGGTGCGTGGGTGTTAGGGTGTGTCTGTGTGTGTTGGAGTGTATGTGTACATGTCGGTGTGTGTGTGGGTGGGTGTGGGTGTGTTGGTGTATCACCATCAGGGTAGGTAAGGTTGTGTTGGTGTATGTAGGTGGGATTGTGGGTGTCGGTGGGTGTGCTGGTGTATGTGGGTGGGTATTGGTGCGTGGGTGTTAGGGTGTGTTTGTGTGTGTTCGAGTGTATACGCGTGTTGTTGTGTATGTTGGTGTTCATGCGTATTGGTGTGTTGGCGTGTGTGTGTTTAAGTGTATGTGTCTGTTGGAGTGTATGTTGGTGCATCGGTGTGTATTTTGGGATGGGTGTCTTGGTGTGTATGTGTATTGGTATGTGCTGGTGTGCATTGAAGTGTTGGTGTGTATGTGTGGTACGTGTGCGTTGGTGTATATGAGTATTGGTGCGAGTGCATATGTGTGTGTTGTAGTGGGTGGTGGTGTGTGTGATGGTGCGTGTATGTGTTCGGATGGGTGTGTTGGTATAAATGTGTGTTGGTGTGTAAGTTGGTGTGTATATCTGGTGTGTGTGTTGGTGTATATGTATGTTGATGTTAGTCTGTTGATGCGTGTTGCGGTGTGTGTTTGTGCATCTGTTGGTGCGTGTATGTGTTGGTGTATGTGTTGGTGTATGTGCCAATTAGCCGTCTGTGTCAATGCAACATGCCTGTGCTCTGTGTATCGGTGTGTTTTGATATGCATGGATGTTAGTGCACTTTTTGCACGTGTTGGCATGTTTCAGTGTCTATGTGTTCTTGGTGTGTTCTGTCGGCACCATAGCTCAATATCCTACTCAGTCATATTATCCTGACACAGAGCAATCCTCAGTGTCCAATCCTCGTAACGCTGAGCACCAGGCAAGGGAGCGACAAGTATAAATTTGTAAGTCATTGGTTTAATTCGGCTGGGGACCGAACCCACGACCTCCCGTACGGGAAGTCATGGTTCTATTGATTCAGCCCTACAGCCCAGTCTTGAAACTGTACACCAAATTACTATTCAGTATTTGTGCTCGCCCACACACTCCCTCTGCTTGCTGTTCGTTTCTCAAAGGGCTTTCAACTGGACAAGAAGGTCAAATAGTGTAGCATACTAGGTTGTTCATCTTTTATGTGGAAGGGTCCTGGATTCGAACCTCTGGCGAATTAAAATAAATACTGAGTATGAAGATAACACTAGTTATTGTCCCGCTAAGCGCTGGGAATGGGGCAAGGACTGAAGAATGGTGAAGGATAGAAGAATGGGGCAAGGGCTGATGAATGGTGAATGATAGAAGAATGGGGCAAGGACTGAAGAATGGTGAATGATAGAAGAATGGGGCAAGGACTGAAGAATGGTGAATGATAGAAGAATTGGTGAATGACTGAAGAATGGTGAATGATAGAAGAATGGGGCAAGGACTGAAGAATGGGGAATGATAGAAGAATGGGGCAAGGACTGAAGAATGGGGAATGATAGAAGAATGGGGCAAGGGCTGATGAATGGTGAATGATTAGAAGAATGGGGCAAGGACTGAAGAATGGTGAATGATAGAAGAATGGGGCAAGGGCTGAAGAATGGTGAATGATAGAAGAATGGGGCAAGGACTGAAGAATGGTGAATGATAGAAGAATGGGGTAAGGACTGAAGAATGGTGAATGATAGAAGAATGGGGCAAGGACTGAAAAATGGTGAATGATAGAAGAATGGGGCAAGGACTGAAGAATGGTGAATGATAGAAGAATGGTGCAAGGACTGAAGAATGGTGAATGATAGAAGAATGGGGCAAGGACTGAAGAATGGTGAATGATTAGAAGAATGGGGCAAGGACTGAAGAATGGTGAATGATAGAAGAATGGGGCAAGGACTGAAGAATGGTGAATGATAGAAGAATGGGGCAAGGACTGAAGAATGGTGAATGATAGAAGAATGGGGCAAGGACTGAAGAATGGTGAATGATAGAAGAATGGGCCAAGGACTGAAGAATGGTGAATGATAGAAGAATTGGTGAATGATAGAAGATTGGGGCAAGGACTGAAGAATGGGGAATGATAGAAGAATGGGGCAAGGGCTGATGAATGGTGAATGATAGAAGAATGGGGCAAGGACTGAAGAATGATGAATGATAGAAGAATGGGGCAAGGACTGAAGAATGGTGAATGATAGAAGAATGGGGCAAGGACTGAAGAATGGTGAATGATAGAAGAATGGGGCAAGGGCTGAAGAATGGTGAATGATAGAAGAATGGGGCAAGGACTGAAGAATGGTGAATGATAGAATAATGGGGTAAGGACTGAAGAATGGTGAATGATAGAAGAATGGGGCAAGGACTGAAAAGTGGTGAATGATAGAAGAATGGGGCAAGGACTGAATAATGGTGAATGATAGAAAAATGGGGCAAGGACTGAAGAATGGTGAATGATAGAAGAATGGTGCAAGGACTGAAGAATGGTGAATGATAGAAGAATGGGGCAAGGACTGAAGAATGGTGAATGATTAGAAGAATGGGGCAAGGACTGAAGAATGGTGAATGATAGAAGAATGGGGCAAGGACTGAAGAATGGTGAATGATAGAAGAATGGGGCAAGGACTAAAGAATGGTGAATGATAGAAGAATGGGGCAAGGACTGAAGAATGGTGAATGATAGAAGAATGGGGCAAGGTCTGAAGAATGGTGAATGATAGAAGAATTGGTGAATAACTGAAGAATGGTGAATGATAGAAGAATGGAGCAAGGACTGAAGAATGGTGAATGATAGAAGAATGGGGCAAGGTCTGAAGAATGATGAATGATAGAAGAATGGGGAAAGGACTGAAGAATGGTGAATGATAGAAGAATGGGGCAAGGTCTGAAAAATGGTGAATGATAGAAGAATTGGTGAATGACTGAAGAATGGTGAATGATAGAAGAATGGGGCAAGGACTGAAGAATGGTGAATGATAGAAGAATGGGGAAAGGACTGAAGAATGGTGAATGATAGGAGAATGGAGCAAGGACTGAAGAATGGTGAATGATAGAAGAATGGGGCTAGGACTGCAGAATGGTGAATGATAGAAGAATGGGGCAAGGACCGGGTTGGACCAGTATCAGACTTTTGTTTGTTTTTTAAATAATATTATTCCGATGAAAAGTTCTTATTTTAGCGTCGAAACATTGGCCTTCCAGCTATTTTATAGAGGGCAGTACTAAATATGTAATGATGCTTGGGTGGAGAGTTGTTAATGCCGATTGAGCTGGTTGGGTTGATGGCTGGTTGGTTAGTGTGTAGATGGGTAGGGTAGTAGGTGATAAGTGGTGCTCCAATGATCATTGGTGATAATTTATTGTAATTTGGGATAATTTATAATAATTGATTAACCATATCGGAATGTTGGGCATGGTTTCGGTTGCATAAAGGGTTCGCGCCATTTGGGTTTCCAGAATTTCTATGATGTCCCCCAAAACTTTCCAAAGCTTTAAAACTTAAATTCCCATAATCATTTTACAAACCAATTCGATAATAAAGACAGTAAGATTTTTTTAGGAATGTTTATTGTATTATGAAAATAAGTACATGGTGTAAGGATTGCCCTTTAGAAAGTAGCATAATGTGCCTTCAGAGGCGTTTAGCTTAGATTTCATTTGCAAATATTAGTTTATCAAATAACTTATCAAATAACTGTTTATCAGATAAATACATTAACAACTACTGATCATTTTGCACTACGATAAACTAAAAATGTAATCTAAAAAATTACATTTCTGTTGCATTTCTTTTCACTTGTTGCTGTGTACAGTGAGCGACGAAAAATTCACGTTTTCCTAGCTAACCGTTTCTAAACCTTGATTTTCCAAGACTTCAAAGTCATCTTCATTTTTGTTAATAGTTTGTCCCATTTTCACACATGCAGCCGGTGTCCTACTGTAGGGATGCGTTAATGCAGCCGGTGTCCTACTGTAGAGATGCGTTAATGCAGCCGGTCTCCTACTCTATGGATGCGTTAATGCATCCGGTCTCCTACTCTATGGATGCGTTAATACAACCGTGCTTTCGTAGGGTAGGAATGCGTTAATGCATCCGGTCTCCTACTCTATGGATGCGTTAATACAACCGTGCTACTGTAGGGATGCGTTAATGCAGCCGGTGTCCTACTGTAGGGATGCATTAATATAGCCGGTGTCCTACTGTAGGGATGCGTTAATGCAGCCGGTGTCCTACTGTAGGGATGCATTAATGCAGCGGGTATCCTACTGTAGGGATGCGTTAATGCAGCCGGTGTCCTACTGTAGGGATGCGTTAATGCAGCCGGTGTCCTACTGTAGGGATGCATTAATATAGCCGGTGTCCTACTCTATGGATGCGTTAATACAACCGTGCTACTGTAGGGATGCGTTAATGCAGCCGGTGTCCTACTGTAGGGATGCGTTAATACAGCCGGTGTCCTACTATAGGGAGCCGTTAATGCAGCCATGTCCTACTGTAGTAATGCGTTAATGCAGCCAGTGTCCTAGGGTAGGGATGCGTTAATGCAGCCAGTGTCCTACTGTAGAGATGCGTTAATGCAGCCAGTGCTCTACTATAGGGATGCGTTAATGCAGCTGGTGTCCTACTGTATGGATGCGTTAATGCAGCCGGTGTCCTACCATAAGGATGCGTTAATGCAGCCAGTGTCCTACTGTAGGGATGCGTTAATGCAGCCGGTGTCCTACTGTAGGGAAGCGTTAATGCAACCAGTGTCCTACTGTAGGGGTGCTTTAATGCAGCCGGTGTCCTACCGTAGGGATGCGTTAA
Source organism: Branchipolynoe longqiensis (assembly GCA_030323885.1). Taxonomy (NCBI): domain Eukaryota; kingdom Metazoa; phylum Annelida; class Polychaeta; order Phyllodocida; family Polynoidae; genus Branchipolynoe; species Branchipolynoe longqiensis. The sequence continues at coordinate 100,439,032 of CM059187.1, forward strand.
TGCAGCCGATGTCCTACCGTAGGGATGCGTTAATGCAGCCGGTGTCCTACAGTAGGGATACGTTAATGCAGCGGGTGTCCTACTGTAGGGATACGTTAATACAGCCGGTGTCCTACTGTAGGGATGCGTTAATGCAGTCGCTGTCCTCAATGCGTTGACAAGGATATGATTTGATGCAGTAGGGCTTTACGTCATAGAAACATGTGAGGTCATTATAAGGATAGACACCGACTTGTGACAGCATGCCCTCATGGCGACTTTGTATGTCCTTCAACTAAGACACCATGCTGCTGCCACTGTAACTTGATAGCCCACTCAGCCACATTATCCTGGCACTGAACTAGTCAGTGACTGCCCTACTCTGACCTGGCTGGGACGTCTGCCTGGACGACGGATAATTATTTGGGTTTTTGGTTCGGTGAATGTTCATATCCATCGCTGACTGGCATGATATCTCATTGAGACAGCACTATGAAGCAAAGCCGCCAAGCTGTCTTGATGTCACAGCGGATTTTGGTAGGATGTGAAAACCTTATTAAACCAAGGAATTAATCAAGTAAATTGATGGAATAAACTACCCACAAATTATCCTCAAAACTGCGTAGCTGCAACTTCCATCAAATCAGCAAACACCATATTACAATGTCATTAACTCCAACAGTACATCATGAAAATCCAGAAGTAGTCCTCTTTAACCCAATAGATCCAGACTAAGCAATGCAAAGCAAAAGAATCTTTTTATTTTTTAAGCATAAAGATCATTACATCGCATCTCAATCATTACCCCTCACCTCGACTCCCTCTAGTGACACAGTCCAGGGCTCTTGGGGCTTAATTACTGTCATGTATTATACATTATATAGGTAATCATCATCATCATGCTGTCGGTCACAATGCGGCAAAAACTGCTTTATTAATTAACCGCCGTTATTTCGTGCGGTTGTGCATTTCATAAAAGCTGCTTGCAAAGTGTTGAAGTGCTGCTGGCTTTTGCAAGTTACTAGCAGCACTCTCTCGGGGAGCAAATAGAGGTCTCACGCCAGCAAAAACACATCAAGACAGGCACAAACTATTTGTCCCTGCAGTAGCTGGCCGGGAGATATTGGGAGTCCCCTTCATCACCGCCCTTAATGCTGCCATGGAAGCATGGTTTTCTGTTAGGGTTTGCTCCCTTAGCCTTTGGTTCTATCAAGAACCTATACCACAAGGCAGTGGTTTATATAGGTATAGGCCTATTATAATTGTATACATGTATTCTTATTATTATATCTCTAGGATGGCATAACCTATGTATCTGATGTATATATGTATAAAGAATCATCTCAATGACATATATGTATGCGCCGTCCTGATATGACCTTAGATGTTGCTAGGACGTAAAACAACAAACAAACAAATATATGTATGCATCCCATGTAATTCCCTAACTTGTTATTTATCTTCAAGTTATTGCTAAACTGTCACATTATTTAGATGCTTTGCTAGTTATTATTTATTAGATTAATGACCCATGTGGGTGTACAGGTAGGAAGATTACGCCCTTGGGGTATGCTAACCAAAAACATCCTACTATATTTTATGGCAAAAATCGAATTCAAATATAGTTTTCCTATATAGGGTGGGATAGGGGGTTTTCTCCACACTATGCATCAAAGACCCTATAACAAACAGTGTTATAGGGTCTTTGTATGCATGTAGGCCGCTAGAGTGCTGCCACCTGTCGTGTTAAGGCGACATAGAAGAATGCATTTTGAGGCGATTCCACACGTGGAAACCAGACTGAATGGCTGAATCTCTGGCTATGTTTGACTGGTCGCTTATGTTCGTCCTGATCAAACGGATTTTTACAAATTTATGTTCGGCCCGGTGCCAGAATTGGATCTCCGAGAGATCTATTCAGACGGCTTGATCAGGTCAAGTTAAGCAATGTCATGTGCACACTGCTAATGTGCTATCGTACACTGCGCGCCATCCTGTTTGACCGCAGTGGCAGCCTATCACACTGCACGCACGTCACAGCGAGGTACAGCAGTGTTGTCATTTTAAGGCCGTCGCACTACGACGTATGGCGGCGGCGTGTGCGTAACGTGTCGAAATTATTTGAAAATCAAAATAGGTCGGCATACGGCAAACTTTTTGCACCGCGGGGTATCCCAGGAACGTATGAAGCGTACGCGCAGCATATGGCTGGCGTATGTCTACCGTATCCCTACCGTATATTGACATATGCAAAGCATAGGACGACGTATACTCGGCGTATTGGGACATATTTTGATGGTTGGAGGTGACAGGTCCAGCGTATGAGTAACGTACGCCAACGTATCCCTAACATGCTCCTAATGTATGCCGACGTACCCCTAACATACACGTAACGTATGAGGAACGTATGAGCCACACGTCGACACACATTGAAAGTTTTGAACATGCACAAAAATTGTTTCAGAGCCTTGACGCACGCCGACTTAAGATGACGTATAATGCCGTATCCCGAACGTACCCGACGTATGCCCAATGAATACGTAATATATGGCGCCGTATGCCGATGTGTTGGTCGAAAATCACATATGTTGGCATGCGCTAAGGCTATACGTCGTAGTGTACCAGCCCTTTTAAAGTACGTTGTGAGTACGTTATATACGCCAGAGACATGCGGAGGGTGCCGGTTCAACATACGGCTAATGTGTTCCAACCTACCCCTAATGTGTGCATAATGTATGCCGAGTGTATGAGAAACGTATGAGCCATACGGCGACATACGTTAAAAATTTTGAACATGCACAACAATTTGTTAGCGGCTCGACCTACGGCGACCTATGACATCATATCCCGAGCGTACTCGATGTATGCCCAACGTATATGTAACCTATGACACCATATGCCGACGTGTTGGCATACGCTAATGCCATACATCGTAGTGTGACAGCCCCTTTAGATCGTTCATGAGCCAGGACGTCGTTTGTTTTATTATATTCATAACTTGGCGAAAAACTCAGATGAAGGTTTTTCTTCAAATTCAAACAATGGTTGTATTTACTATGGCTTTGCTATGCTTTGTAAGGTGTCCATTGTCCCATTCGACTAGTCCCCTTCTTGTTCTTAAGATGCAGTGGGCGTAGCCTAACATTTTTAGGCCATTTCTTTCGCAAAAAATAGGAACGGCATCATGCGAAGCGAATATTCACACACATATGCCCTGAAGTCATATAATTGTGGGTGTCCTCTCGGATGTCTACCCAGCCTTCTCTCAAATGTGTCCACCATTGGTGCTTCAACCACTTGGTCTGGAAGACTATTCCATGGATCGGTCACTCGAAAGAAAAATGTGTTTCCTGACCTCACGTCTGCCCGCCTCTCCTTGAAGATCTTGCTGTCTACTCTGAGGTTGAACACACCTGTTGTGACATTACTGTCTTAGACTCCAGTAATAATCTTATAAGTCTCTATCATATATCCACTGAACACCTTACTATGTCTTAAGCCGTGTTCACACGAGGAATGTAAATCGATTCGTAGAAAGCGACTTGCCTAGTTCAACGCACATTTCCCGTGTGAACGGGGGTCTGAGTCGAATTAGGGCTGAATCGATTTCTGTGATGCGCATTCTGTAAACCACCTCTCGAGGTAGTTTACGTGAGGCGATTTCTGTGAATCGATTTATTTTGCCCGTGTGAATGCTCTGAGGCGGATTAAGCACCTCACACGCATGCACAGTCGACACCTTAGTTTGTTGACTTTCCGGTCGATCAAAAGCGCATTTTATAGAATTTGGTCTATGAACCTGCTAGAGGTGCACAGATATTTTTGTCATCATTTATTTTTAGGGTTTCACTGCCCAGCAGAAGTTTTGACCGTTCCAAAACAATACGATTCAGTTAATACATATCTAGGTCGAACCCACACTCTCTCGTGCCGACGTCGATGAACCCAAAATGGCGCTGGTTAGTCTGGACTTGCTCATGCGCAGATATCCACTTCCGCCTTAAACCGATTCAAAGCACTGCCCGTGTGAAAGCGAAACACTTTCAAACTAAATCGATTCATATGATTCGCCTTGTCTAACTCGCTTTAGATTTTTCCCATGTGAACACGGCTTTAGTGGCAGGACGAATCAGTCGGCTACCAATTAACTTCCCGCCCTCCCTTATTTGGGGCAGGTGTTCTATTTCAGGAGGTCATAAGGTGCTGCCTCCCGTGTCGATGTGTATGGCCCTCTCAAGACACTTACACTGAGTGGCCTGCACCATGTGGTTTCCAACCATGTGGTGTTTGTTGATTAAAGTTGCATGGTCCGATGGCACTTGAATTTTTGTCTTATTTTTGAGATAAATATATCAAATTGATCGTTACAAGCTACTAATCATTAGTCCGGAGTGATTTTGATTAAAGATGATTAGTTTTGAAGTAATATGAGCTGAAAGAACCAAAAATAATTTCGACAAGCTTGTCAAAAGTCCTGTGGCTATGACCCAGATGGTCGTCTCGCGGTGACCACGTGATGTGAGATGACCTGGAACCTTACAGGGCTGTAGGTAGGTATTTCTGTTTGGTGGGTAACATTCTGGGACTGGATTAGTGCCATAGGCCCATATGGCACTAGGGTTTTTAACTAAATATAATGTGTGTCTGTTGTCTGCTTGTGTCTGTCTATGTATGTCTGTATGTATCTGTGTGTGTGTATTTCTGTGTTTCTCTGTATGTGTGGGTATGTATGTATGTATGTGTGTGTATGTATGTGTGTGTGTCTCTCTCTGCAAAGTCAGGTCGGGTGTATGTGTGTCTGTGTATGTCAGGTGTGTGCATGTCTGTGTGTTTCTGTGTCTGTGTGTGCTGTCTATGCATGTATGTCTGTGTGTGTCTGTGTGTGTGAATATGTGTGTGTGTGTATATGTATGTGTGGTAATGTATGTGTGTATGTGCGTCTGTGTGTATATCTGTGGGTATGTATGTGTGTGGCTGCCTCTGTCTGTGTGTGTGTCTCTCTCTCTGCAAAGTCAGGTCGGGTGTATGTGTGTCTGTGTATGTATGTGTGTGTATGGGTGTGTATGTCTGTATGTGTGTGTCTGTGTGTATGTATGTGTGTCTATGTATGTGTGTGCGTGTATGTGTGTGTCTGCCTCTGTCTGTGTGCGGCTGTCTATGTGTCTGTGTGTGTGTGTCTATCTCTGCAAAGTCATGTCGGGTGTATGTGTCTCTGTGTATGTCAGGTGTGTGCATGTATGTGTGTTTGTGTGTCTGTGTGTGCTGTCTATGCATGTCTGTCTGTGTCTGTCTGTGTGTATATATATATATATGGGTGGTAATGTATGTCTGTATGCATGTGTGTATGTTAGTGTGAGTCTGTATGTATATGTATGTGTGTGTATGTATATGTCTGTCTGTGTGTATGTCTGTATGTGTCTGTCTGGGGGTGTCTGTGTGTGTGTGTGTGTGTGGCTGGCTCTCTCTCTGCAAAGTCAGGTTGGGTGTATTTGTGTCTGTGTATGTCGGGTGTGTGCATGTGTGTGTGTTTATGTGCATGTGTGTGTGTTTCTGTGTATGCTGTCTGTGCATGTCTGTCTGTGTGTGCCTATCTATGGGTGTCTGTCTGTGTGTGTATGTCTGTGTGTGTATGTCTGTGTGTATGTCTGTGTGTATGTCTGTCTCTGTGTCTCTGTAAAGTCAGGTCAGGAAACACACAGACATATACACACACATCCACCTCATATCCCCTTCCCCTCTATGACCCTGCACAGCAGGCCTACTTGGTTGGGGGGGCTAATGGGGTCACGAGATTGGCCTAATTGGTTAATGGCCTTCCTGCATAATGGGTGTTTCAAACTGAGTGTTCAAAGGGGTGAGGTTATAAACTCACTGGTTCTTCTGTATATACTGTCCCAAATTATTAGCTAATGCACCAGTATCTAAGTTGGATATATAGCATCAAATGTAAGTAGTTGTTTTAATTTTGACAAAATTATATTTCATCGGACCATGCAACTTTAACAGTGAGTGGCCAGTTGCTATGGTAACTGACCTGTCAATGACTAGCTGTAATAGTTTCGCCTATTTGAATTGAAATTGTGTAAAAATTAGGTAGTACTCCATTTTATAGCTATTAGGTAGTACTCCATTTCTTGTAAACGCATAGCCGTTTCTGCGTATTGCATGATCATAAATACATAGAGCCAAAGACCCTATAATACTAAGACGGCTCACTCAGCCTGTTCTGTGTAATCAAAATGATCAAACCCACCACTTGGTGCGTTGGCTGTTCTCTTGGTTAAACAGTTGCTATATTATATGTATAAATGTATATATGAATGTGAAAGATGTGTGATGATGGCGATGATGATGATGCTGATGATGTGTATTTGTTCATAGCAATTTCGTATTGATGTGTATTCATACTTACCTATCTTATGTATAATATAATTGTATGTGTTTACATGTGAAACACCAACCAGCAGCCGGGCTGATCAAACCCACCACAAGGTGGCACTGCGAAATTGACATTACCATGGGAGAGATGGGGAGTGAACCCTATTTGTATTATAGGGTCTTTGATGGAGCTAAGATATTAAAGGTTAAATATCCTGTTATATATGGTAGTTTCACATAAACATTGGGAGATGTAGAGACCAGTTGGTTAAAGACAGAGGGGCATAGAGTGTCAGAATTATGTAATGTGCTGACTCCGACCGTTATGTTCTGAAGAGAAAGAAAGCAGGTAAAGTTTGATATCAGACACCAAGTGAGCCAGCATTTTACCTATTTGGTTTTGGAGTACTCTTTCTCATATAGCAAATATTATGCATGTTTATGTATTTCTTTGATGTTATGGAGAAAACCATAATGATTGGGATGATATATGCCAAATGACGTAGAGGACTACCTCAAACTCAATGGTTTGACAGTGTAAGGCAGCTCACTGGCATAAGAAGGATGCCAATACTAATTCAACAGGCAGAACATCACGAACACTAGCAACAGTCGAAAATATTCATGATAGGACGAACACATCCTGACCGACCAACCACACACGATGTTTGAATTATGTTGCCCCTGTGCAATCCGTCACCTTATCTTCATAAGCAAATTATATATATATATATATATATATATATATATATATATATAAATATATAAATAAATCTATCTACAGTACAATTGATGAGAGACAAATAAGGTAGTGGGTTGAGTAATTTAATCTCTGGCAAGGGATTATATGCCCTTGCTGGTAAAAGAAAAAAATCCTCCGGTGCGACTGACACTGGTCAACATCCGGGGGAGGCAAGGTGGGCGAGATGGCGCCACCGGTACAGTGTTGCATCTTACGGAGGATAACAATAATAATAATAAGTAATATTAGCTTGTGAATCTTTATACTCGCATAATACGTTATACATCACATAGATATATATGGTTCAGAACATATCTGTGTACATGCCATGTAATTTTCAAAATTATCGTTCATGTTAGATTGTTTAGATACTTTCGATAATTCACCTCATCATATTTCATGGTCAAATGAAATTCAGTTCGATGCAATTAAAGGCCTAGCCCACAAGTAGTTCTGGTCTGTCAAGTGTACGGATCAAGGAAAGACGACAAGAAGAAGACACGCATGCTTCCAGATTTATTTCTAGTATCTCCACCCACTGTGGCATCACAGAACCAAGTGACCGACCCCATAATCAACCAGGTCGCAGGTAACTACTCAGGGAAGGGGGTGCCGCTAGCCAGACACAGTAGGGGGTGATCCACCCAGGAATCTACCCTCATGAGCCTGCTGCCACTTGTCACAATAACAGAGCAACAGCAGGTGGCATACTCTCTGCCACCACCGCGTGATGGTGAGGTTCATGTCTGGACTCCTACAATATCACCACCTTGAGGCAACAAAATGTGACCTGAAATATAATCCCTACCCATAATAAGGGCATGGGAGGAACGAGGCCTTAATTGGCAACTGGCCAGTTTGTCTTGTCGCTGAGTCTGGTCAATCAGATTACCCATATCGAATCTCGGATGGTAGTCTGTACTGACTGTTGGTTAATCTATTTATGGTAATGGTGCTTTCTTACTGTATATAGCTTAGCAATTACTGCAGATAGTTTAGTTTCTACACTACTATAGAGCGCAGGCTTCCTGTGCGGAAATTCGAGAGTTCGAATCCCAGTCGAGTCAAACCGATGATTTTAAAATTGATACTTGTCGCTACCTGGCCTAGCATTCATTATTACTAGGATAAGGCAAGGACTGGTTAGCTCAATATCAAGATAATGTAACTGTGTGGGTTATCAGGTCATGGTGCCGGTGGCCTGGTCTCCCAGTGGGGCAGCACTATAAAGTCATCAATTCCCACTGTCGCAAGTCGGTAACCATCCAGATATGACCCTAGATCTGTGTGATCAAAAGGACAATCACAAACATTAAACAAAATATTTATCCTAATGGAAATAATCCTAATAATAAATATTCTAATATAAAGAAACAACTGAATGCACAACCAGAGCTGTGCCCACTGTGGTCCCACCCTCCGGTACGTCCTGCCTGATGGCCTCCCCCATCCTATAAGCTCTTCCCACCAACATGGGGATTTCTCATTCCTCACACCAATGAATAAATTGATTTACATACTACAGAACAAACCAATAATAAAGACATCTTGACTTACTAACACAAAATACCCCAACTAACATCCAACTCCTACTACATACAAAACAACACAATGAATAAAAGAGCGTCTGATCACACTGAACTAAGACAAAGTAACAGTACTAGTATGTACCTGAATTAGAAATCCTAAACCAACAACTAAAATCTTTTATGTAAAATGATTTAATGTACCTCATACTCATTACTTATTGCAATATGTACACTTTAATGTCATAATCTACTTCACATTTCAAGTTACTATATAAACCATGTAAAGAATAAATTGTGTAAATACAAAGATATTAACAGACCAGTGCTATTGCGCTGACAAATGATGTATACAAATAAAATTCATTTACCAAAGAAAAGGATATTGGGGTAAAGTTTTACACTAACCGGTCATCTAAAGCTTTTAAGTTTGTTATTGTCATACAAAGAGTACTACATCAGACTCCTTCTACGCGACAAAGTAACACACATCAGGGTGGTATCGCAGAATATACCAGTGGTTTAGGCTATAATAAACAATATAATATCTAATAGTCACTAACCGCCTCCCACCTCCACAGAACATACCTCATTTGATTCCATTGCCCAGCTGAATTATGTTACCATTGAATAAAATTAAAACTAACTTGTTTTGTGTGTAGAAATCAACGAAGATTGCTATGGATGAAGACCAATGCAATGCCACAGCAATTAAATAATAATAGAAAATATTCTCAAGAATAACAATTCTCAGGAAACCAAAATTAAATTGAAATGGAGCTATCCTATTTGTCTTTGAATTGTAAAATGGCCTACTTTTATTAGGAGACTAGCCACAGCAATCTATCCAGATATTATAAAGGTATTCGATCCATCTCTCTACTTCGCCATTATATAAATAAAAACATAGACATTAAATTGTCCATGTTATCTATCTATAACATTGTTATCTATCCATAACATTGGGATTTCATGGCGAGGAAATATCAATGACCCACCATGCCACCATGTGGATCCCCACAGAACTGACACTTCCACTGTCATGCCACCTAGCGTGACGCCGGCTCACCACCACCATCCGAGCAGCTCGCTTATTCACTCACTCACTCACTCACTAGCCTCTCGCCCCAAATGTGCATGATGGCGATAAAATCTGACAACCGACTTCCAAATATTATAACGATATTTCCTTCAACTCCCTGCCTCGCATTGATATATAGAATCATGATAAGTCCACCCCAAAAAATATTCATGTTTCCGGTTGCAGTGGAAACACTTTTTGGGACAGTAGCTAGTGTTTAGGGTGGTTTTTTTTAATTGTCAATATTAGCAGTTCAGTACTATTAGTATTACTAGGCCATGCTGGCAGACTAAAGCAAACAGAACATTATTCAGTTCAGTCTTCCAACGATAGGCATGCCCTCTGTCAAACTGTAATGATACTACTATCAGATCCGAGTTCAAAGTGACCATGTAAGAGTGCATGTTTGTTTTGTAAATCTCGAGGGGGGGGGGGATCGATTCGATGGATTCTAACAGGGTCGGTCGACAACCGGAAACATCAATTTCTTGTTAGGCTTAATAGTTATTAAATTTGACCACCTAAGAAATTTCTTTAAGCGCCTCCACTTCCCCCTCCGTAATCTCGTACATCTCGACCTGTCCGTCTTCAGTGATGATCACTCCTGGTAAGTACTTCTGCATCAGTCTTGTTGGCCTAAGTATCGAGCAGCATGGAAAGATGACGCAGCAAAGCAGACATAGCATCTTCTTCTGGAACACCTGGAATTGTTAGCGCAAATATATTTGCTGAAATGGCCTATTTTATTCGAAATGGCAGTTTCCTACATGATTAGTTGGTTGTTGGAGTTTTACATCCCGGCAAATCTAAGGTCGTATCAGGATAGGTACCAACTTGTGACTGTGCGCACTCATGGCAACTTTATAGTGCTGCCCCCTTGGGAGACCAGGCCACCAACACCATGACCTAATATCCCACTCAGTCACATTATCCTGACACTGAGCCAACCAGTCCTTGCCCTATCCCAATAATGCCGAGCGCCTGGCTAGGAAACGACAAGTATCAATTCTTAAGTCATTGGTTTCACTCGACCAGTGTTTGAACCTGTGGATTCGAATCCTACGATCTATCAAAAAGGGAGATGGATGCTCAACTCATTCAGCCATCTCGTCTGGTGAGTTCCCTATGTGATATTTATTGTGAAGTGTAAGTGTGCAAAAGAATGATGATATTATACCCCAGTACTAAAAACGGGTGGTCGCAAAGTGTACCTCAGTGTTCCCCAAACTCCTGGGAACCATTTTAGTCACAAGAAGGCTGCAGGCATTGCAACAAAAACCTACTTGCGACTCAAATGGTTGCCAGGATATTGCCGACCATTTTCATAGGTTGGCGACCAGTCACCGATCGGTGGCCCACTGGTAACCAATTGATCAACGACATGGCATGCTCCGAATCACCTGTGCCTCACCTTTTTTTTTTAAAGTAACTTTGAACTAATGTAAAGTAGACACTAGTGATCGATCTAATATATTTATCTCAGAAAAAATATAGAAATTCAAAACCATTGGACTATGCAACTTTAAGTGCAGGGACTGACTCCATACTATGGAAAGCAAAAGTAAGACGTATGTACTTGTGAGGTGACATCCTTGATTTGTTACTTTTGTTGTTGAAAGGAGACGGGCTAAGGCGGTTCCCAAATTCGATTGCTACATATATAAAATTCGCATTTGTCACAAAATCAAAGGTGTCCTTTTCAGTTCTCATTATAATTCTAACAAAATGCTAAGGCCGGTATACATCTCCCGTATAAAACCTAAAATTGAGTTTTAAGTCGTGAATCGGAAGGCTCTGGTGTGAGAGGGGGTCACACACCTAAAGACTGAAACCGACTAAAACTCAAACTTTGTCGTGAAACGGGAGGTGTGTACCGGGTTTTATGAGATTCAAAAAATGAATCGGGCAGTTTTAGTCGGGAAACGGGGCGGGTCGGGTTGTAACGGGTACCGTCAGGCAGTCAGTTTTAGCGCGTGAATCGTATACGGGAGGTGTGTACCAGGCTTTACTCGACAAAAGGTGGATAGCACCATCAGGCAAATAATGAGATTAACATGGAATACTATACCGCATAGTAGAGGCAGACCAGCAGCATTAGAGCAAAGCTAACTCCAAGAAGCAGCAGCACACCCCGGATATTCTTTTTCCAATCAATTGTCTCCGGTTTGGTTAGGTCAATTACCTGAGCGAAAGGTGCAAGTAGTTATGTATGTCTTTCAGGTAGCTAATAAGAGTACTAGTTGTGTATGTTTCTCAGTTATCTGACAGTGATACAAATAGTTGTGTATGTTTCTCAATTACCTGACAATGGTACAAATAGTTGTGTATGCTTCTCAGTTATCTGACAATGGTACAAATAGTTGTGTATGTTTCTGAGTTAACTGACAATGGTACAAATAGTTGTGTATGTTTCTCAATTACCTGACAATGGTACAAATAGTTGTGTATGTTTCTCAGTTACCTGACAATGGTACAAATAGTTGTGTATGTTTCTGAGTTACCTGACAATGGTACAAATAGTTATGTATGTTTCTCAATTACCTGACAATGGTACAAATAGTTGTGTATGCTTCTCAGTTACCTGACAATTGTACAAATAGTTGTGCATGTTTCTGAGTTACCTGACAGTGGTACAAATAGTTGTGTATGTTTCTTAGTTACCTGACAATGGCATGAGTTTTGAATGTTTCTCACTTACATGACAATGGCATAAGTTGTTTTGTATGTTTCACATTTACCTGATGTGATATATAACGTATTATATGAATATAAAAGGGCTAAGCATTCTTGTGACATTTATTCCTTTTTTTATTATGCATGCTATTTATTATTTAGCCATACCGCCTGATCAGGCGATTTGCTGCGGGCCGGATCCCACCTGGCGAGTTTGGCGCCACCAGAGCCTAGTCATGCGCCTTTCCCCACTGTTTGCGTCACATGAGCATAGATTTTAAAACTGCAGTATATTGCTAGGCCACCCATTGACAACTGCTAACAATGCGAGAATGGGAGAATGGACATGCAACCAGTCACAACAGGGGAGATAGGTCAGCAGGGGAATAATTACCCTACATTAGAGCAATGCGCAGGGAGGAGCAGCAGTGAGATACGGGGTGGGAATGTGCGATTGGAGGATGATGCCTACCAGAGAGTATCACGGGTGACGCCACACCGCAGGGAAGGGGGATTGGAACACCCACCCGTAAAAAACAAACCTGGATTGTGTGAACAGCTGACCGGAGTGTCTGCCGCGATAGCGCGGGCAGGCTACGAGGACCTATTAAGATTGCATTATGATAGCGATAAACGCTGGTGCGTGTCAGTAAGGGAGAACACGAACAATATGTACGTAACCTTTCGGGTGGACACTGACTGTCTGAGTGGCACTTGTGCATGCGTTTACGAATTGTTTACTATGCCATGTCAACTAAAACCTTGTCGGTTATTTGCAGAAGCATTTTGTAGGGGAGACACTGATATAGATGCTATGTTTCTCCTGCAGGGCACGGTCTTTGGGTTCCATGTTATTGATGATAATTGTGACGTAACGTATGGCTGTCAGCGGGAGAGAAAAAAATCTAGATGGGAGAGAAATATAATAGAGACCCGGCTAGTAGCGGAATTAGAGGAGGGAGTGCTAAGGAAGGTCGATAGTCCTCCGGCCTGTAAACATGGGATCTTTGTTGTTCCAAAAGATGATGGCGGTGGGAAAAGTGTCATTGACTGTAGTAAACCGAAAGGTGGAAGTGTCAACAATTACACAAAGGGGGTGGCCCCAAAGTTTAAATATAGAGGGCTGGATGACGTGGTAGAATGCTTGGAGAGGGGCGACTACCTAGCCACTATTGATATCAAGGATGCTTACCGCGCTGTCCATATTAAACCAGAGCAGAGGAAAAGACAGGGGCTTCGCTTGGTTTTTGAGGGTGATTCAGTGGAAACCTACATGATGGACGGGAGACTCTGTATGGGTCTCTCGTCTAGTCCGTATATATTCTCGAGAATTTCAAACTTCATTGTCCGATGCGCAGGCAGAGAGGGGGTCTGCAGAATTATTAACTATCTAGACGATTTCTGCATTCTGGGTAGTACGGAGAAAGAAACTACTGGGTTGCAACAACGTGTACTCTCTATATTACGCAGATTGGGATTTTCTATCAGTTTAAAAAAATTGCTTTCACCAGCTAAGAAAATTAGATTCTTAGGGATCGATGTAAACTCAGAGACGTTGGAACTTACTCTCCCTGATGATAAATTGAAGAAGCTGCGTTACATCCTCCTGCTCTTCTTGGGTCGTAGGAAAGCGACCCGTAGGGAACTCGAGAGACTCGCCGGACACCTCGCACACTGCGCCAAAGTTATCAGGGGTGGGCGAACTTTTAGTAGGCGGGTCTACGACCTTATAGGCACTCTGCGCGAGCCATTCTACGGTGCGCGGCTTAATGCCGGATTTAGGGAGGATATCAACTGGTGGGCTTCATTCGCAGAAAAATGTAATGGTAAGGCGGGCATGCTCGGGAAGTTTGCGGTAACTACCGCGGTCTACAGTGACGCATCTAATTGGGGAATCGGTGCTTTGCATGAGACTGACTGGTTAGCTGCTTCCTTTAAATCAGAGGACAATGAAGTGTTAGGACAGTTGATAGGACACCATCGTGTGGTGCTCCCCACTGAGGCAGGAAGGGACCACATAAACATAAAAGAGATGAGGGCTGTGATGGAGGCTGCCACACGATGGTCATCGGGATGGGAGGATTCCGAGATTATCTTTATAACGGACAGCGCGGTAGTCCAATCCGCACTTAACTCAGGCAGATCCAGATCAGTAGGGATTATGTCCATGCTGCGAAAATTATTCTGGCTTGCAGTCGAGAAGAACTTTACATTCTTAGCAACTTACATAAATACCACAGTTAATGTGGTGTGTGATGCCCTCAGCAGGCTAGATGTAGAGGGTAGTGCCGCTAGGATTAGTGGAGTGGATGTGGGTCGGATTATGTGCTGTGCCCACCTCTTTGACGCTCCACTGTTCTGTCTTTCCAGGACTGGAGGAGCTGAGTGCAGAGCAGCGGGGATATGAGAGGCTAGTCTACTCAAAGAATTCGGTCACGACAAGATCGGTCCAGATACGAAAGTATTTGACGTCATTGATCAATTCTCAGAGGTCAGGGCGCCTCTCCCCTGCTCATCTGAACGGGTCGCGCTGTACGCCTCCTGGCTGGTGAGAACGCTCACTTACCGTTCCGTGCTGAACTATTTATCAGGGCTGAACTTCTTCCTGCACCAGCACGGTTCCCCGTTGATAAGATATATTGATTGTGTAGTACAGGCTACACTTAAGGGGATTAGGCGCCAGAAGGGGGATACCCCACGGCAGGCACCACCTATGCTGCCGAGTATGCTGTTGAGGGTGTTTGCGCTATTGACCCTAAACCCGGGGCATGTGCGGGTAGCTACTCTTTCTTCTGTGGAGGCGGGAGACGAGGAGTGGTTGGGGCCTGAGCCGGCTTAGCCGGCTGGGGGTTGGCGGTTATTGCTCAGCCAGATGGGCCTCAGCAAATAAACTAGGCTTCCACCACTTCTCGTCTTGGTTTTTATTCTCCTACGTCGTAGCCCAATTTATGTGATATATAATTTATTACTATGAGTATAAAGGGGCGGAGCTCTATCCTATATCCTTCAGGATCCTGGCAGTTAATGCTGCCTCTTTATTAATATCGTACTGTATTTATTGTCATATTTGCTGCGGGCCGGTTCCCGCTGCGCTATCCTGGCACCACCACCAGTTCGCCAGATGCCAGTCAGCGCTTGTTAGGCGCACATCGGCGCCAGTTTAAACTTTTCTGTGGTAGGGCGGTTATTGCTCAGCCAGATGGGCCTCAGCAAATAAACTAGGCTTCCACCACTTCTCGTCTTGGTTTTTATTCTCCTACGTCATAGCCCAATTTATATGAATATAAAAGGGCGGAGCATTCTTGTGACATTTATTCCTTTTTTTATTATGCATGCTATTTATTATTTAGCCATACCGCCTGATCAGGCGATTTGCTGCGGGCCGGATCCCACCTGGCGAGTTTGGCGCCACCAGAGCCTAGTCATGCGCCTTTCCCCACTGTTTGCGTCACATGAGCATAGATTTTAAAACTGCAGTATATTGCTAGGCCAGAGCCTCGGTCAATAAAATCTGAGGCTTCCACCACTCCTCGCTTTGGGTCTTTCTCCTACTAGGGCATAGCCATCTCTTATAATGACATAGGTTGTTGTGCATGTACCTGATAATGGTTCAACTAATTGTGAATGCTTACAATGGTGCAACTAATTGTACATGTTCCACAATTACCTGGCAATAGCATAACCCGTCGTGTATGTTTCTTAGTTACCTGATATGATATAAGTTGTCCTGTCTTATTCTGTTATCTAAGAATGAGAATATCTTGTTGCAAATTTGTCTTGCAATTTCTATTATATTTACGCTACATAATCCAATGGCTTCCAATTTCTGCCCTATTTTCTAGAGAAATATCCCGTTTTATCAACATATTTCTGCTTAGACACCATCTAATGTTTTCAAAATGTTCACCATCATACAAAGAGTACTATTTTTCCACACAGCCACTCCCTTCCCTACAAACTAATATGTGTCAACATTCTATCACCGAACATGACAGTTATTTATGTCATATCAACATTTGTTTAACCTATAAAAGTTGTACATGGCTGACACCTCCTCCTCCTCCCTGCCCCCTGTGGAAATATTGAAAACTGTGAATGACCCCCTTTAGATAGGTCTCAATCAGAATGTCAGAGTAAAATCTCTAGCTACACACACATACTTCGTAATCTTTGTCCTCACTTGAGACTGCCTTCTGTTCAGGCTGATGTTCCTTTTCTTTATGCCCCCTGACAGGGAAATCGGCGAGATCGTCAGCTGACCACCTCCTCTGTCTGCGCCCCATGTCGCCCACGTCCCAGCTCGCCTCCTGCGCCTCCTCTTGCCGCCGTGTAAAATTGTTCCGTTATGTAGGGGCGACAATGAATGCAAGTAAAACCAATAATGTGTTGTTTAATTTATGTCTATTTTATGTAGTTATCCCACACTACCCAAACTACGTTATGTATTCAGGGTTGTACACATGTGAAGATGTGGAATTCAAGGCTGTTTCAAGGCTTTTCAAGGGTTGTTTTGATAGGAATTCAAGACTATTTTCATTTGGATTTCAGGGGGGAACAATGGCGAATGGTGATTTCAGACTAAGAGACCCCGCCAGTAAAGGGGAAAGTACCCGAATAGAGTGGTTCCAGATTCTGCCGATAGATGTCACTAGGCAATAGATGTCACTAGCTGAACTGGTGGAGTGGAGTGTACCGGCACATATATATCTTCCTGGGAAAAGACTTACTCAAATGTTGGTATTTCAAACATTCGAATTTCCCTTCAAGATTTGTGCTGTGCTTACATAAAATATAAGAAAAACAATGTTTTAATCAGGCATTTTATTATTTGTCCATGCATTCTTTACGGAGATATAGCATGTGAAATGACAGGCACTCGGTGAAAGTACCCAAATAGAGTGGTTCCTGATTCTGCCAATAGATGTAATTAGCTTAACTGGATATTTAGATCACTGGGGACAGTTTAATGGAATTCAAGGCTTTTCAAGACTAATTACCCAATACAGGTTAAATTCAAGGCTTTCCAAGGCCTTCAAACAGGGCAAATGAAGTTCAAGGCTTTTCAAGACTTTCCAAGCCCCGTACGGACTATGCTCTTCCCACCCACGAGGACTATTATGATATCTACAAGTATTACAATTTTGACTTTTTCTTTGTATTGCACATAGACAGAATTCATTTGATATTACCTATGGAATTATATATATATAACAGTATTTGTGGCACTGGTGGCAGTGGGGGTGGTGGCGCTACCTGTCCCACTGTGAAGGGGGGGCGGGGGTCATCCATAAAGTAGTACACAACATCAGGGTGGCCAATAAGGAATATTCCCTTACGCACCTTTATACTCACATAAGTTTTATACATCAATCAAAGTAACATGGATGCAATAATAAATTGCATAAGATTGTGTCAGGGCGCGTTTCCGGTGGCTTTATAGTGCTGCCTCATCGCTGACACGATGCCATGATATTCCCAAGATTTAGATGGTTTGGACTTACCACTTATTTCAAAGCTTTCTTCATGATGCACTGGAATATGCACATTTATTCCAAGAGTTGCTGAAAATGAACAAATCTGTCAATTTAATTAAGAGATATTTAAGCTTGTGAATCTGCTTATTTAGCAATTTACTATATCGAGGCCCATCTGAAATGCTAAGGATAAAGCTCCATGAGGCTTTAACCTTACCACTGTGTTTTATGTTATTTCAGGTGTTCCCTACCCTACAGGTGCTAGACGCCTACCTGTCTTTGGTAGTCTCAGATAACCCTAACACTAAAAACAGCTCTCTTTTTCTCCTTTTGGATCTATTGTTTCTAACTTCCAGGAAAGAAGATAATTGTATTAAATCCCCATACTATTGTTTGTTTGTTTGTTGTTGTTTTACGTCCTAGCAACATCTAAGGTCATATTAGGACGGGTACCGACTTGTGACAGTGCGCACTCATGGTGACTTTATAGTGCTGTCTCACTTGGAAACCAGGCTGCTGGCACCATCCCCATACTAATAACTGTGCTTATAACTGTGCTTATATTATA
Organism: Branchipolynoe longqiensis; assembly: GCA_030323885.1. Lineage (NCBI taxonomy): Eukaryota > Metazoa > Annelida > Polychaeta > Phyllodocida > Polynoidae > Branchipolynoe > Branchipolynoe longqiensis. The sequence continues at coordinate 100,457,453 of CM059187.1, forward strand.
GGTTAGTCGATGAGGTCAACGTGTCTAATAAATTGGCGTAATTCTGCATCCATGTCACACAAATTAAACAAATTAGACCAACTTTGCTTAGCAATGAAAGAAAATCAGTGGGACTTATTCAGTTATTATGATAGACAAATAAAACAATGTTTGCCTAAATATAAACTATTCCAATGGTGTTTCATGATAACATGCCAGTTCGAATATAGTGAAGCGGGTAGGGTTCAGCTTTGATCGTCAGTCTCCACTCTTGGAAGATCCCTTCCCTATTTCCCTATTTCTCCCTCTCTCTGTCCGTACTGCATGGACTCATGCCCTCGTTTAGTAGCCACCCATGCCATCACTACCAACTAAATTAGCACTGATAATATCCTCCTGAGATACCCAACTAAATCAATTTCAAAGCCGCATCATCCGATGAAAGTATAACATTTTCGAAATCAAAACACTTCTCAGAGATGTTATCTTTCTTACGTAACTTAGATATTGGTACACTTATAAAGCATGTATTGTTGCATAGAAGGGAATACTAAGTAAATTTAATTTCTTTTTAAACCATCCATGACTGAAGCCTATGGTGTCCAGCATTTCTATGAGCATTCCAAAATTATATTTTAAACGTTTTCATTTATAATATCTCCAAAGTTAACCCTTTAAAATAAAGGTTACTTCAAACTAATGAAAAGTAGATCATGCTGATCACCCTAATATATGTATCTTAAAATATATATATATATTGTAGAAAGTCAAAACCAACTGACTATTTTCAACCCTAACCTGCTAACAAATGGCAACGAGAATACCCTCAAGACTCTAACACTATCACTCCCTTCGAACCGTATTTCACTTTCAGAAAATAGATACACCCCTCCCAGACTCATGACCCTACCCAACCTCCGCCCTCCCTCACTATGTGGCACTAACATAGTTCATCTGCCCTACTTTCTCGCTGGTTTCCTCAATTATTTTCCTATTTTTGTTTTATAATGTTTTGTTATTCCTATGTGTGCATGTAAGGGAGTGGGGTCAGCGGGAGGAAGAGTAGCTGGGAAGTAGTTGGATACAGATAGAAGTTCACGCTATCGAGGCCTTACTAGTACCGCATGTGTGGCGTTGAATGGCAAAAGGGTTGTATAAATTGTTATGATGTAGTGAACCAAGCACACATGAGTTTTCTAAACCTCTCTCACCCCCACCTCTTCCCTCCCTTACAGTGTTGCCAATCTGGGGGTACTGAGAATCCTTGAGGTTTTGTGCTGCATATGTGGAACCCAAGTGGTGACAGTGGCAAGCTTGTTACGGGTGTGACATATATATATTGACGCCGAGCAAGGCTGCCCATGCGCGGGGAGCCGAAGCCCGGGTCTCAGAAATAAAGTCACTCGCCACTCAACAACCACCGTGTTCAGACTACCATCCATTACATGGTGTCAGATCTGTCAACCCATGAACCACAAATGTCACTAACAGTACCAGTTCTAAGACCACCGGGCCCTCTCATACTGGAGATTAATGCCGCCAGCAATTGGAAAAGGTGGTACCGAGCATATAGGATATATGCAGTCGCAACAGGATTCAAAGCGAAAACCGAGGACATGCAATGCTGCGTGTTCCTCCAAGTAGCGGGACCGGAGGCACAAAAGGTGTTCACAAACTTTGAGTTCTCATCTGACCAAGAAGACAAAATCGAACCGCTTGTGAGAGAGTTCAGAGAGTATTGTACAGGTCGGTCAAATATCATTATTACACGCCACAAATTCAATACCCACAATTATGGCAGTGAAAACGCCAGTACATATATAACGGCGTTACGCAACTGTGTGAAACTTGAAAGACTGTGAGTACAGGGAGATGGAAGACAGTCTATTACAAGACCAGATTGGAGCAGGGGTCAAAAGCACCGACTTGCGCAACAAGCTCATCTAGACAGCAGACCTCACGCTCCAGAAGTGCATCGATATGTGTCACTTAAGTGAATTTAGCACAGCACACTTAGAAGGTCAAGTGGAAGAAGTAAAAGAAGTGGACTACGTGTCGAGAAATACCGGCACAAGTGCCCCGTGAGCAATGACCCCATCTTGGAGAAGCCGTCAGGGACCAAACAACAACAATACAAGCCACATACCATGTGGCAACTGTGGATTCCAGCCTCGGAAAGGCATGTGTGCGGCACTTGGAAAGGTTTGCAGCAAATGCCGCAAGATCGGACATTTTGCGAAGGTATTCCGCAGCAGGACTTCACCCGTAAACGATGTCGCAATGGAAACACATGAAACAGATGCAGACTTGGAAGCAATGGGCAGCACCCAAGTGGATTATCTCGAAGCGGATCTCTTCATCGGCGAAATATCAAATGAAAAGGAGGATTAAGCAGGTATGTGGTACAAGGACATTACGATCGGAGATCCAAAAGTGCGATTCAAGCTCGACATGAGATCAGAAGCTAATCCGATACCCCGAGACATATTCAAGTATCTGCACAACGTGACTATGACCAAGCCTAAGTGCAGGCTTGTGATGCACTATGGGCATCACATTGTACCGGACGGAGAGACAATTCTGGAGATAAACGGACATCACGGCAAGTTCCAAGTAGTGAAGCACGGACATCCCATCCTGGGATGCCGAACCTGTGTCGAACTGGACATGATCGTCAGGGTCAACGAAGTGTCAAGCACTCTGAACAATAAACACGAGTCGACCACGGGTTGCCTGAGTGCACACACCAAAACAATGGTGGGCCAATATAACGACATATTTTCAGGGTTAGGCCTCATCAAAACTAATACTACGATACATGTTGACCCCAATGTTCTGCCCGTAGTAGACCCACCACGACGAATCCCCTTTGCAATACACGATCGAGTACACGATGAACTTAAACGAATGTTGAAATTGGGTGTCATAGCCAAGCAGCACGAACCAACAAGTTGGGTGAATTCGATAACGATACTGTGTAAGCCAAACAAGTTGCGTATTTGTCTAGATCCTACTAAGTTTAACCGAGCCATATTACGAGGCCCATACCCAACTAGGGTACTGACTTGTGACAGTGCGCACTCATGATGACTTCATAGTGCTGCCCCACTCTGAAACCAGGCACCATGACCTGATATCCCGGACCCAATTCTAATAATGCTGAGCATGTGGCTAGGTCTAGGAAGCGACAAGTATCAAGTATTAAGTCATTGGTTTGACTCGCCCGGATTTCGAACCCAACAATCTACCAAAACGTGAGACATTCAACACAATTGGCCATCCCATCTGGTCATGAAGACTATGTAGGAACACAGCATATCAGGATAGGTACTGACTTTTGACAGTGCACACTCATGGACATGGTGACTTTATAGTGCTGCCCCACTGGCACGGGGAAACTAGGCACCATGACCTGATATCTCACTCAGTCACATTACCTGGACACGAGTCCTTGCCCTATCCTAATAATGCTGAGCATGGCTAGGAAGTGACAGGTATCACGTTTTGGGTTATTGGGTTGACTCGACCGGGGTTCGAACTACACAATCTACCAAAATGGGAGACGGACACTCAACTCATTTGGCCATCCCGTCTGGTCATGAAAACTATATAGGAACACAGCATATCAGGACAGGTACCGACTTGGTATGCAGGTATTGCAGGTATAGCAATACCTCAGGGAGTTTGACGCCCCTGCCTTGCAGAGTTGTAAACCACTGCCTTGTGGTACAGGTTCTTGACAGAACCGAAGGCTAAGGGAGCAAACCCTAAACAGAAAACCATGTCACTGTGGCAGCATTAAGGGCGGTTGATGTATGGAACTCCCAACATCTCCCGACCAGCCACTGCAGGGACAAATAGTTTTGCGCCTGTCTTGACATGTTCTTGCCGGTGTGAAACCTCTATTTGCTCCCCGAGAGAGTGCCGCTGGTAACTTGCAAAAGCCAGCAGCACTTCAACACTTTTGCAGGCAGCTTTCATGAAATGTTAAATGGAGAGCGGCAGTCAAGTAATGAAAGCAGTCTTTGTCGCATCGCGACCGATAGCATGATGATGATGACCCAACTAGGACAATAGACGAAATCATAGCCAACACATCAAATGCATAGTATTTTTCTGTACTGGACGCTCAATCAGGATATTGGCAAATCCAACTTGACCAAAATAGCTCCCACCTATGTACGTTCAATACGCCCTGGGGCAGATTCAGGTACACCCGGCTGCCATTCGGTATTAAGACAGCTGGGGATATATTCGTAAGTGAGATGCAATGTATCTTAGGGGATTTGCCAGGTGAGGGTGCCGTCACTCATGATATATTGATATATGGTTCCACGATAGAGGAACATGATAGCAGGTTACAAGCAGTTCTCAAAAGAGCAAGGTCTGTAAATCTAAAGTTGAACCCGGATAAGTCGAAAATATGTCTCAGTCAGGTACCCTATGTAGGACATGCCCTACCTCAGGAGGGAGTTCAACCAGAAGCAGCAAGGGTGCAAGTCATCATTGATCTGCCTACGCCAAGTGACAAACCAGGTCTACAGCGTTTTCTAGGCATGGTCGGCTATGTACACAAATTCATACCAAACATGTTAAAAATCGCCACGCCACTGTGTACGCTGTTAGCCAAGGATGTTGCTTGGCATTGGCAATCTGAACAGGAAGCAGCATTCAAAACACTAAAACAAAAGCTCAGAACCGCACCAGTGTTGTCATACTACAATGTAAAGAAACCCATCACGATACAGGTCGATGCCTTCCAGTCAGGGTTTGGCGCAGTGCTTCTTGAAGATCAAAAACCAGTAGCGATTGCATCTAGGGCATTGGACCAAGTCCAAAGTAGTTATGCCATCATCGAAAAAGAGATGCTGGCTATTTGCTTTGGGTGTCAACGGTTCTACGATTATGTGTATGGCAAAGAAATACAGATTGAGACTGACCAGCTTGTACATGGATTTGAGGAAATGCCCTACCAACAATGTATGCGTCATTTGAAGATCCCAAGCATGTACTACAGACGGGCCCGGTGGGATATGATTGAAGTATTCAAATATCTCCATGGTATATCTACAAGACAGGTAGCCCCCTTATCAGAGACTCCAACACCAGGACCAGAGGACACTCCCTGAAGCTAAGGAAGCGGTACTCCAGACAGGACCTGCAACACAACTTTTCGGCTTTAGGGTGGTTGACCTGTGGAATGACTTGCCGGAGAGTGTCGTAGCAACAGAGTCGGTGAACTGTTTCAAGTCCCGACTGGATGCATACTGGTCAAGCATTACGTATATATCTTGGAGCCAGTGCCAGTTGCTACAATCCACCACATCTGAAGAACTGTCTCAATTTCTATTAATTAAGAGCGGCTAACAGGTCCAAGGCCTATTATAGCTGTATCCTATTGATTGATTGATTGACTGATTGATTGATAAGCCGCTCATAGCTATTATGTTAAAGCCTATCCATAAATTGTTGGCATGCATGCAGCGTATGTGCATGCACCTCCAAAACTATAATGTCAAGTTAACGCACATTCAAGGTTCGCCAATGTTTTTTGCAGATACTCTATCCCGTGCCCACAGCACCTCATTAAATCCCCGCGACTTGTTTGACGACCAGTTCAGCGTGGCGGAAATAACCACGTCATCAGACATCATGATCGCAATTAAAGCTGAGTATAAAATAGACAAGGTGATGAGCAAGCTGATGACCCAGATCAAACAAGGTTGGAAAACACAAAGAAGGCAATTAACAAGAGCAATACACCCTTACCATGCACACAAAGACGAATTATCCATGGAAAATGACATGATATTGAAAGGGAACAGACTTCTAATACCAAGTAATCTAACAAACAAAGTCCTTCACATCTTGCATGAAACACATCTGGGCATGTCCAAAATGAAACAACTCGCGAGACACACAGTATTTTGGCCCAACATAAACACAATGAAATCGAGTAGAACAATGCGCAATATGTCAAGATAATCAACAACAAAAAACACACGGAACCAATGGTAAATAACACAATACCATGCATCCATATAACAAAATTGGCACAGACCTTTTTGAAATTTACAACAAAACATATATCATAACCGTTGAATATTTTTCAAAATATCCGGAAATTTCTCTATTAAATGGCACATCCTCCAAATCAATCATAAGTGCACTAAAACAAAACTTTGCATGGCATGGAACACCACAATTTGTCATGTCCGACAACGGACCACAATTCCGAAGCAATGAATACAAGCAGTTCACACAACACTACAACTTCACACCTATATATTCGAGCCCCCAATACCCCAAAAGTAATGGCCAGATTGAATGCTTTGTTCAAACAATAAAGAACATGATTAAAAAAATGCACACAAGAAAACAAAGACGTTGAATTATCACTTCTTAATTACAGAAACACCCCTCTACCTATATTAAATGTACCACCCACTAAACTCCTCATGAGTAGACACTTACGTTCATGAATACCATACACCCAAGAAGCCTCAATCCACAAACACAACCAGATAAATCAAATCAAATCAAAATAATACAGCAAAGAGAGAAATAATATCACAATGCCAAGTCAGGTCAGAACCACAAAACACTCAACACAGGAGATCACGTGAAATACAGAAACCACAAAGGAAAATGGATGGCAAGAACGGTCGTAAATCACACAGGCCCCAGTGGGAGAGAATATGAATTAGTTAATAAACGACACAATCGCATCAAATGAAACCGAGTACACATGTTCAAAACACCGATCGAGGAGTATAAGACCGAAATAGCTCCCAGGGACGCTTATGAAATCCCTGAACCAGTCATTGAAACAAACAATCAAACAAATAACACAGACGAAAACACTGATGTGCGTGACCCACAACAGACACACAATGAACCACCCGACCCGCAAGTAAGAGTATCCAGCTTCGGACGACGAATCAAACCTGTAATTAGGTTAGATTTATAAATACAACCCAAATCCACCATGACATAGTTTGCCCACCACGCCCAATGAAGGACCATGCATAACAGTACAAGCAGCTCAAACAAATGACAAGCAACAAATGGGTCACACTGGGCCAAGGCAATATACGCGCAAACACCTAAAATCTCAAATTCTATTGTCAAGATTATGCAGTATACGATCGTTGTTTTGTAAGCATATAGATTGAACAAGAAATGATCATTCAAAACCAGACACAGGGAATCACTTTTTTGGGCTACTAAATTTATTAATCAGGCTTAATAAATTTTTACAGTAGCCTTCTATCTTGGCTGACTCGAGATAACAAGAGTAAGAGCTTAATCCATCAGTACAGATGAGTTTAGTAGCTTTTCTTTCTCTATCCTAGATGGCCAGGTAGTACAACCCAGAGTTCAAATTAAGGCCTGACTGAATTATTACTTATTTACAGGAGTTCATTTACAAAGCTAACTACGATTAAGTATTAGATTAATTTTTTGATGATGAATATTCTTTGGCAATTGAAGACATGAGACATCATCTATGGGTTCATCACGGTCATACTGTCGAAGCACACCAGGCACACATCACTTGCAACACATTTTTTACACATTTACACATAGGGATTTTTGGGACCATCTAGCTCTCAGCCAAATTGGGACAGGAGAGCTGATTGTCCGTGACTAATAATTTTTGTATTCACATAATTGAACACACTGCTTGATTTCTACTGTCCCAATGTCTTAATGCAGTCCCAAGCCATCTCCACTCTTTCATATTCCTGTGCTGCCCCTCGATGCAGACTATGTGACGTCACCATTGGCCACCATCATAGGCACACGGAAGAGGCGGCAGTACTTTTTCCATGCATGCACCGGACTGAATGGAGAATTAGGTACCCAAGGGAGTTCAATGTGGAAGATGTCCTCTGGTCTGCGTGTGGTTTTGGTGCTTCTGATTGTCACCGTCAAGTGTGTCGCATGTGCCTTGATGTCACTCCCGAGCAACGTATGACCGCCTTCGCCCAGCATCTCGGAATAAAATTGGACTGTCTTAACAAACATGTATAGCCTATCAATAACACAGCAATCAACACTAAACCATCTTTACCCATTTTTCAGAATTTTAATACAATTAATTTAATATGCTTAATTCTTAGTGGATACGCTCTATTAACAGTATTATCTTTTAATTTAAATATACCACTTTTAAGTACTGATAACGCATAACAGTCAAATGCATCACAATTCCCCCCTTAACAGTCTCACCCATGTTCTTGCCCCACTCATATAATTTGTAATTGCTCCTTCTGTCTTTAATTTATCATTTAAATACAAAGCATATAACATTACCGTTTTAAGTTTCGTTTTTTTAGGGTTATCTTTTTGTTTTTTACAAAACTTCAAATATACCCCAAAATGTACCCTCTTATTTGTTCACATTCCCTCCGAGAGTCCCGCCTTGAAATATGCACATAGCTTATTAACCAACGTGATATTGTAAGCTGTGAGTTGATAAAGGCAAACAAATAAATTAGCAATGAGCAAGCTTACAGGTATAGATAAAAACTTATTATCATGAGAAACATTATTTTTGGATAACAGATGTTCTTAACATAATTTGTCTGCTAATACTTTTGATTTAGGGTAAAAAAAAAACCTACTAAGGGCATCCACTAATACTAGCTCTTTTCCAGCCTTGTGAATTATCTGTACCTCACAGCATTTTTGTGCTGCAAATCTCCAAATTTCTCTGGCACAGGCACACAAGACTGGATCCTTCCCAGCACCAAAGGACAACTCCTGTTGGGAAGCTTCATTATCAGGATTGATAATAATTATTAAATCTTCAGGTTTATTTGGGTATAAATCTTTAAGAGCTACTACCAGATTTATAGCTTCTAGTTGTGTGATATGAAAATTATTAATTAAAAATTCATTGGTGTACAGTTCTGGAAAATAATGTGAACCACTGAATGCCCCACCTCCTAATAATGATGAATCACATCCAATCACCCACTTTTTTCTTGGGAAAGGTCTTAATAAAACTAGCCCATTACTCCCTTCCGCAAAACGTAAAAACCAAGCTACATCCCTTACTAAACCTTCTGTAACTATCACCTTTCCTGTAAATGGGGTATTTCTCAAAAAAGCTAATATTCTATTTATAAACATTCTTGAGTGAACTACACATTTAGAAATGAATTGTAACCCCCCTACTAACCGTTGTACATTTTTCCTTGTTACCTTACTACCAATTTTCCACTTTTTACACTCCACCAAAATGTCTAAGAGCTTATCCTTTGGGATCCTAACTATCAGGTCTTCTGAATAAATTTCATAACTCAACCAAATAATTTTTTTTGCAGGTGGAGTGCATTTTTTAATTGACAAATCTAACCCTAACTCTTTTGTTAGACTATTAATGTAGTCATAAGCCTGCTGTGCCTTCTCCAAAGTGCTTTCTACCCCTACAAAATCATCTAAATAGCATAATGCAAAAAAAAACTTTCTTAGTCATTAAATGCACTATGTCCTACAACCAAATGGGGGTGCTGTCAAAATAATATTTCCCCTCCATTTTAATTCTGAATAACGGCACACTCAGAAGGCAGGTTCTTAATTGCCTGTACGCTCTTGCCAGGTCTATAGACCACATAAAACAGTTTTTCCCTAATTGTATAACCTTGTTTGCTAATGACATTATTGTAGGTAAGTTATATGTAAACCTTTTCCCTTGATAGAAACCCTTAACTATGCCTGCATTAACCCCCTTCCCTTTAGGATATCTAAGATCTACTATAATTCTATGTTCATCAGTGCTTTTCTTTGGGCGGGTCATAATTGGGCTAATTTGCGCCCAAGGAGTAAAAGGTGGTTGATTAAGTGGCCCCAGAATCGCCCCATGGGCCAGTTCCATGGCTACATATCTGTTAATCCAAGATATATCTTTCTCATCACATGTATGATTTGTCTCTGTATGATTATGTAAGATTAGAATCCGAATTCTAAAAAAATTATTAAATCTTTATCTTTATAGTTGACTAAATATTTTTTCCAATTTTGTATATTTAACCCTGAGGCAGCCCAGTTGTACATATTGCTTTATACATTTCTGAATAAGTGAAATCCATGTTACACCCTTTCTTTATCTCTGGCCATATACTCAGTAATATATTTCTATACTGTACTGGGGTTTCTTCACAAAAATCTATTGTATCAACACAATTAATATCTAGTAAATCAAAGTCAATATCTATGTCATTCTCTAACGGTATAACATCAACATTGTTAATTTTTTGCATAGGTTCAACACTATGTAAAGTTAGCATTTCTTTAATATTAGAAATTCTGGTGGGTTCAGCGGTAGAACCAAGCACTGAGCCAGTGGCAGGACCAGCTAGAAATGTTTTGAATTTAGTGTCTGTAGTGCACAAGCAATTGTTAGTAGAGAAGCTACAGTCTCTACTGTTGGTAAGGCTACCAGAAGAAACTGACAGTTAATGTCAGTATCGAGCAGAGTGCCCTGCCCCAGGTGACTAATGCGTTGTTGATAATGGTCACCATGGCAACCGCGTCTACGAAACCCAGTCGTCCTGGTGACTTCAGTGAGAGGTGTTTGCTGTAAATCACCCTTTAATTTTACAGTTATCTGCCTCATCCGTTTGCTATTGGCCCCAGTAATGTTATCAATCTTTCTAGTTTTATTATTGTGCCACGAATGATTATTAAAATGATTAATAATACCAACATTGTCAATAATGCCCCTACAGCCCCCCAATTTTATATTATTTGAACCAGTGGCGCCATCTGGTTTTGACGGTTTTAACTTAAGCTTTTTATTAAATCCGCCAGATGGCATATAAAGTACTTTCTCAAAATTCTTCAAAAATCCACAAGCAAAAACCCTTGGGGGGCGTGAGCGGTGTATCAGATTAATACCACAATCAGAAACAGTATGCGGCACAGCATTAATATTCATAATATCAGTAGAGCTAGCAATGGGATTAACACTATTTACAGATTTATGTAAAACTAACGGTAATTTAAAACCTGTGTTAACACTCTCACTGACCTTGTCATAGCACCTGACGACTGGGACCGAGGGCACCCGATGTGGTTCAGCAGATGTGTTGATACTGCCATCTTGCAGAAGTCGTTCGCAACTCTGAACTCCGACCGACGCTATACGCACTGTACTTGAGTTGAAATTAGTCCTATGCTGACTGCTCACTGAAAATGCTTCACACGTTAATCAGTATCACCACTTACTTCCTTGGATTTCACTTTCGATTTACACTCCATCTCTTTATGATAATGGTTTTTTTTCAATTTGAATGCACACCAAGCACAAATATGCACGTAATGGTCACTACCTTCAATATGGCTACTGTAGGAGCCACAATGCTTACCCCGGTTCCAAATGGTACAGGGCCTACCGTCTGACTCTCTATTAAATTCTGATGATCCATATTCCTTACTACTACTCCCCCCAGCTTTCAACAACCTTTGACCTAAACCACAAACATCCCTACGCACTTCCTTTATTTTTTGCTCATTCTGCCATCCATTTGGCAGTTTTTTGTCGGCTATCATGTTAAATATCTTTGCTGAATAATTTAGACACGTTTCCCACGTACACGATTGTGCCATGTCCAGGATTGTATTGATGTGGTCATCAATCTTCTCTACCCAACTAACCGGTACATCTCCCCGTTTAACCATGCGACTAATGGCAGCCAGATACTCGAACCATTTAGGGTCCCCCAATGCTACATTACCTTTCTTTTCAATTCTAATTACGTAATTATGAGGAAGTAATTCAATTTTACCTGACAGTCTAGCTTTTTCCCCAGCTATATGAATTAAATCCTTAATCATGCCATCATCCGATTCCGATCCATCTTCAAAAGGTTCAATCTCTAACTGTCGCTTAGTTGCACTACTCTTACTTTCACGAGACGATTCGGTGGAAGTGTCAACACACAATACTGTACTCTCAGTAAGCTTTTTCAGAAATCAACCCTTTTCCGACTGAAGACCCATTCACTTCCCCACAACATATACACGAGTGGGCCGGATGAATTGATTTCCGTTTAGTATACATAGCCATTGTGCTTGCATTCACGATGACATCATCATTGTTTACTTCTAGCCCGCTCGACTCCCCGCACAACAATCAGGCATGAAAGTGGTCTATGGGAAAAAAAGCGGAAATGCTGATATTCTCCCATAGCTTTAGCATTGACAGGCAATCGCGGAAAATTCCCGGAACTCAGGTTTCATATATATTGGTATACCCTGATAGTGCTGCACCGTTTGAAGCATGTATTAGTAGTGTATGCTGATAGTGCTGCGGTGCTTGGAGCATTTATTAGTAGTATACACTGATAGTGCTGCGGTGTCTGCACCACATATTAGTACACGCTGATGGTGCTGCGGGATTGAAAAATCCCGGAAATCCGCGGAATCGCGGAGATCTTTCATCCCTGAACAATGGAGAAGAAATAGTTCTGGAATTTTCAAGAGAATTCAATCGAACTAATATTGGTGCAGTTGCCACAGATAATTTCTGATCAAGGAGACGGGAAGTATCCATCAGCGTCGCTCCTTGACCAACAGTTTGCGCAGATGCTCTGGGAGTAGAAGCATGATCACAAATATGAACGCGACCAGAAGATGCTGCAGAGCCAGGACATGATTCCTTCCATCGATGTTCCAATCCACTTCTTCTTTCGTCGACGGACTCTAGCAGCCCCCTGGAGTAACGTCCCCCATCAGTCCTTGACTTGGATGACCTTGGCATCGTCTTGTTCTTCGATCAACACTTATTGATTAAGATTGATGATATTGCAGCTCTCAGGTCTGTACTGATCGAGTGTCAGGTAAGGAATGGCCTAGCTTTCAAATCTACTACCGGAAGTTAACTTTGCCCACAGTTACGGATTGCTACACTACACAGTATCTATGGTATGCATCACTAAGAAGCCCATAGTCAGGGTTTTGAATTCTGCATGTTACCGGCAACATGTACAATATTATCAGCTAAAAGATTGCAATGTACTGTACCATACACAGTTGATAGTTATGAATGTATGTAAAGAATATCAAGGCAGTCCCAAGTGAGGTTCAATGAAATCGGAACTAATATCATAAGCACATGTGTGGTAATTTAGAGATTAAGTATATAAACTGTATGTCATGAGATAAAACTAAAGCATTTGTAAATGAAGAAGAGAGAATGATGATCGTCGCATAGGCATTTATTAATTTTATATTGTTGAAAGGTAAATGATTCTAAGGGAATGTCATAGCAATGATAAGGTTAGTTAAGAAAGTTGATAATATATGCAAATTGTGATGAGATAAATATATGTACAACGAATCTGAAATCAAATGTAAAGGAATAAGAAACTGTTAAATGAAACGGTTGTACAAACACAAGGATAACAACATTAGTAAAGCAGCTGTAGAAAGTAGTACAACCATTCGAGATAATTCATGCGAGATATTACATGTGAACTACTATTCAAACAAGAAAGGAAACACAAAATGTTAAACAGCTAATGTCATATTGTTATTATGTTTATTATTGAATTCATTATTAAAACCTTGTTGGTATGGAAGATGTGACATATATAGTGATGACGAGCAGGGCTGCCCATGTGCGGGGAGCCAAAAACCTGGTCTCGGAAATAAAGTCACTCGCTACTCAACAACCACCGCGTTCAGACTACCATCCATTACAACGGGGGTCCGGGGACAGGCCTCCCAGAAAATATTTTGTAAATGGTTTATTTGAGGGCATTGCCAATGGGTTATAGACTGATATTTTAACGTATACATGCATAGCATGATATCTACTTGTATTTAATCAAAAGTTCAAAATTCGTACAAGAGAACATGTAATTTTGTACAAAAGTACAGAAATTTGTGGGATTTTGGGGTCGATCCGTGACTCGTGAGGTGACTGATCAGAACCTTCAATTTCCGTGACTCACACGGGAATTTCGTGAGAGTTGGCAACACTGCCATTAACTGGGAATGGGAATGACCCAATGAGTCACTCAATCAAGTTACCTAATCAATTCGCCGATTGACAGCACCCTTCCTCAATGAGTCAATCAGGTGTTCAATATAACATCTACCCCTCCCCCCTCCACACACACACAAACATGAGTAAGGTAGGGGTATGTATGTGCGTGTGTGTATTGGATGCAACCGTGAGTAGGCCCGACAGACTGTCTAAAGTGATTAGGCCTACCTATAATCATATGACCCTAGATGTTGCGAGGACGTTAACACCAAATCACTCTTATCCGTCGGTTTTAAGTTAATCTACCTTATATTCTGTCTGGCGATGGCATAGCTAGGCTACACCAAATCTGAGCATTGGATTGCATAACTTTATAATAAGACATTTCATATACAGAATTGTGTTGTGGGGAACGATTAGTCTAAATATAAATGTGCTAATAAGGTGACGCATGTTAATTAAAGCCGTGTTTACACGGGGAATTGTGAAACGATCTAGACAAAGCGATTTATATGAAGCGTTTTAGATGCGTGTTTACACGGCAGAGTTTGAAAGTGTGTCGGCGCCGGGAACCAGCAGGCGCCTGTAGCTGGCAAGCACTGCTATTTGTTTAGTTTCCATACTTCGATTCACAATATGAATAATGACACCAATGTAGCGGCTACATTAATATCGCTTGGAATTTAGGGTTAATTTAATAAAATTTCATTATTTGAGTATGTAATTCTGTTAAATATGATCGCATTCAATAGATTTCGGCCTAATCGGTCCCTCACACTGCTGGGCACCAGCGATTAGTTACTGCTCCCCCTGTAGCTGGCAAGCACTACTATTTTACACTACAGCCACCCGGGAACCAGCTGAATCGCTTCAAATAAACCACCTCGTGAGGTGGTATAGATGAACCGTTTCATATGAATTGATTCAGCCCTAAAACGCCTCAGAGTCGCGTTTACACGCCAAATGTGAGTCGATCTAGGCAAGGCGTTTTATATGAGGCGTTTTAAATCGCCCGTGTAAACACGGCTTTACACAGCTCACGTATATATATGTCATACAATGTATCTAGACAACACGAAATATTGAATAAAGGGAATTAAGTGTGTGATAAAGTCACTCGGCGAACTAATTACTGTTTGCGTAAACAATAAATTTGAGATACGGTATGTCACAGATTTAATGTCTATCTGGTAACAAATGTGCGGAATAATTAGATGGTGGTACTTACCAATACCAGTCACAAGAGGCGGCATTATTGTGCAAACCATCCATGTAATAAACACAACTGTTTGCATCAATTTATGTGTACGTTGATATGCCATGACCATGGTTAGTTATCAACCTATTGCTAAAGCATACATTTATTTGGCCGTCCTTAAGTATTCAAGTGTTTAGTCTTCCGTCTATTATTATTTCTAACGAGAATGGTTTTAAAAACTAATAGTTCGGTTACCGGGAACTCAACAGACAGGCACCTACCACTGAGCGACCTTCACCCTCGACAATCAGAGACCTCTGCCTTGTTCCCGGGCCCTCTTTGGTATTGTTTGTTTGTTTGTTGTTGTTTTACGTCCTAGCAACATCTAAGGTCATATCAGGACGGGGCCCTCTTTGGTAAGAAATACACTCTCATTTTTACTAAACATATACTTTTTTATTTGTTGCTGTTCCTCTGTTATCTCCAGTCAACCATATACGATGACAGAGACAGTCCAGGTAAAAAAAAAGTAAAATTTAAGACCTAAATGCACTGGGATTGGTCCCACTGCTTCACTGGTCACAGATGGTCCAGTGTACTATTAACAACTCCACCCCAACAACATAATTCATAAACTCACATAACTAGCTTCATTAGAGTTACACTAGAATTTTTCCTAACAAACCAACATTTATATACCGCTTGCCTAGCTGCAACTGAACATTAAAACTTACTACAAGTTTACCAACTGAATACAGAAGATAACTTCTGCTTACATTCTAAATACTATGTAAATACTCACATTGATCTGACTAATATTGATCTAGTTATGTGACACTACTGTACCATATTGTTATGGAACTTTGGGTTTCAGAATTTCATTGTGTTACATGGTGCAAATTGTCTATTCAACAGGTATTGTACACTTTATTCTATATACCTTTTGTGTAAATAACACTGAATTGACAAATGGCTGGAAGACCAGTGCTTCGGCACTGACAAAAGACTTATTCAGCGGAATAAACATATTTACCAACAAAAAAAAATACGAAGACTGGATAGATTTATTAGTACATTTTAGAAAGGGAGGGTATTCCATTCATGATTCAGTGCCAACTTAAATACATTACTTTGTGTAAATTTCTTGTAAACACATTTGACACCTGCATTTAAATCTAGAAAAGTCTAGATTTAGACTGAGAACCTTCTTTGATTTCAACTTTGTCTAGAGTGGGAGTCACTTTGTTTTGTTTTTATTCATGCTTGTATTATTTACTATGGGTCATAGAAAGAATAGAAAGTAGACGTGGTTTAGTGGACGTATTCGACTAGGCCTTTCTATATGCATATCAAAATATTTCTTTACAAATTCCTATTCGACTGGGAACGGAAGTGGGTTTCAATACATATGAATCAAATCTGTCTTGTGGCTCTATCCATTAGGTCACATGATGTTTTTCAAGATGGCTGATATGGAAAGGTTGAAAGGTTCAGTCGCTTCAGCCAATCAGAGCTGTTCTTTTTAATTACAACTGGCTGCGCTCTATGGGGGCAGCCATTTGCAATGAAATGAACAGCTCTGATTTGTTCTTTTCGATTGAAAATGGCCACCCCCATACAAGGCAGCCATTTGCAATGGCAGAGAACAGCTCTGATTGGCTGAAACCACTGAAGCCATTTGACTGGTCCTCTTTGCATTTGAAAATCTAGTTCACAGCGCAGGTGGGCATAGCCTAAATTTTGTGGATGGAAAGGTCCCAGTCGAATGCCTCCAATGTCACTCGTTTTATACATATTTGTAGCTAATTCCATGAGGCATATTCTGTATTTCGATCCAGAAAAGTGTATATTTACAATTAAAGTAAGAGCATTTTTCTCTCACTTTCTTTGTAAATAATGTTATGTTGTTTATGTTGGTCCAAGACAAAATTGCGTAATAGGAAGTGCTTAGGTGTCATTGAATACAAGTGTTTTTACTAGATTTCGATTGACATATTTTATATTTCAGTTCTCGATTTAGGTTTAGAAATCTAAATTTATTTATCAGAATAGTTATATTAACTGGTACTCGTGTATTACGATCAGACAATTAAACTACTGTTGTGTCTCATCTGTAGTCCTTGTGTAGTTCGCTCCAGGGCTGGGAAGGACGAGTCTAATTCCTAGTTTATAGGTTGTGTGGACATGTCCATTCTCTAGAAGTCCAGCTACCTAGCCCCCTCCCTTGGTCTACCCAGGGGTCCTGGGCTAACTGGTCTTTATCACACGGGGCACTCGTGCACCTAAGAGTCTTGTAGGAACGGCAGGCTCGTGCCTATAAGAGTACCTGGGGGAACCCCTGCCTCAGCCTGATTCGATACTGGGCCCTACCTAGGCCGCCACAATACCCCCCCCCCAGAAACAGGCTGAGTGGGACCTACCGGAAACGGGCAGGCCGCCGTGTCGTCCGGCCTGTGCGCGTTACCGTTGAGTCACCTGCGGAGGTTGCTGGGAGTCCAGCTGGGGCGTGTCTAGGGCCAGCTGGCAGGACCCCTGCGTGGCCACCGCTGGCGCCTGGTCCGTTTAAGTCTCATGTACCACCCGTGGAACGGGTGGCCGCCCACACCGGGGCGGTATTGCACCTCCACGGGGACATCCTGGACCACGTGTGCTGGCTTTAATCTGTCCACTGATATGGTTTCCTCCCTAGTGCCGACCTGCACGGTGAAAGTCTTATCCCCGGGTGTGAGGACCCTGTACGGGCCATCATATGGTCGCTGCAGTGGTAGGCGGTGAGCGTCGTGTCGTATGAACACATGGGTGGCCTTGGCTAGGTCTAGCAGCACTGATTCTTTTGTCGCCCTGTGTTGAGATGCGGGAATGGGTTTGAGGCCCTGCATTTTGTCCCGGAGGCGTGGAAGCAGTTGGGCCGGATCGGGACCCGTTGCCGGGTTCCCGACGAAGTCTCCAGCGACCATGATTGTCAATCCGTACACAAGCTCCGCCGAGCAGCATCCTAGGTCCTCCTTGGGTGCCGTCCTGATGCCTAGCAACACCCAGGGAAGCTCATCCATCCAGTTGGGGCCATCCAGGCGCCCCCTCAAGGAAGCCTTTAGGTGCCGGTGCAAGCGTTCAACCAAACCATTGGCCTGGGGATGGTATGCCGTGGTGCGGCTGTGATCAGTCCCCCAGAGGCCTGGGAAGTGTTTCCAGAGCTGGGAGGTGAACTGCGCCCCGAGGTCCGAGGTCATGTGTATTGGGACCCCGAAGCGGGCCACCCAGCCGCTGAGTAAAGCCCTGGCGCATGACTCAGTGGTAATGTCGGTGAGTGGAATGGCTTCCGGCCAGCGCTTGAATCGATCCATGACGGTGAACAGATATGCGTGGTCACGCGACACCGGCAGCGGGCCTACCAGGTTCTGGGGCCTCATACTCATGGAGGGGAGCTCTGACATGCCTGTGCACCTTCGATGACTGACACGGAATACAGGCACGAGCCCAAACTGCCACCTCCCGGCGCAACCCATCCCAAACAAAATTTATCTGCAACGAGCTTGTGGGTACAGCGGATGGAAGGGTGCGACAACCCGTGAATTGCCTCGAAGACTGCGTCTCCAACCATGGGGCACTATGGGCCTTGGGTGTCCTGAAGAAACGTCGCAAATGAGCGTGGTATCGCCAACACCCATAGGGACATCTTGAATGTCCCTATGGGGACATCCCGGGTGTGTCCGGTAGTGTAGTGTATGCTGGTCCCCTTGTCGGGCTAGTGCCAGAGCATGATAGTCCAGGCCTACTTGGACGTGGATGTTGCCGATGACTATTCTCGACAAAGTGTCGGCGACTGTGTTATCCTTACCGGCGACGTGTTCGATGGCCGTGGTATACTCAGAGATGTAGGACAGATGTCTCTGTTGGCGTGCCGACCAAGGGTCGGCCTCCTTGGCAAAGGCGAAGGTGAGTGCTTGTGGTCGGTACTTACCACAAAATCGCGGGCCTCCAGTAAATACCTGAAGTGGCGTATTGCCAGGTACACAGCCAACAATTCTCTGTCGAAGGCACTGTATTTCCTTTCTGGTGGGCGGAGGTGCCTGCTGAAGAAAGCGATCGGCTTCCATCGGCTTCCATTTGCTTTGGACATCCTGCTCTAACACAGCCCTGCTGCGATATCCGAAGCGTCGACTGTGAGCCGGATGGGTGCAACAGCCTGTGCGAGTGCTGTCTTGGTATCCGAGAAGGATTGAAGCATCAGGTCTGTCCATTCAATGTGTTTACTCTTGGTCGCCGTTGCTGCAAATAGAGGTTGGAGTGTGGCAGCCACGCGTGGCAAGAAACGGTGGTAATACATTACCATACCGAGGAACTCTTGAAGGCCCTTGACTGTATCGGGTGCTGGAAACTCCGCGACAGCCTGCACTTTAGATGGAAGGGGACTGGCTCCGTGTTCGTCTATGCGGTGTCCAAGGAATTCCAGGGTGGGTTTCCCGAACTCACATTTCGCCACGTTTACTACAAGTCCATGTTCTACGAGGCGTGTGAATAGCTGCCGTAGGTGGTCATAGTCTTCCACGCTCGTGGGGCTGGCCACGAGGATATCGTCGAGGTAAACGAAAACAAACTCCATTCCAGTGCATACCTTGTCCATTAGTCGTTGAAATGCCTGTGCTGCATTCTTTAGACCAAATGGCATACGGACAAACTCAAAGAGGCCGAATGGCATTATGACGGCTGTCTTAGCCACGTCTTCTGGAAGGACTGGGATCTGGTGGCATCCGCGCACCAGATCGATTTTAGAAAAAATGCTCTTGCCCGCGAGGATTGAGGAAAAATCCTGCATGTGCGGCACTGGGTAGCGATCTGGCCGGGTGGCGTCGTTGAGCCTACGGTAATCGCCGCAGGGCCTCCAACCGCCTGATTGTTTGCTCACCATGTGCAGCGGCGATGCCCAAGGGCTGTTTGAGCGACGCACTATACCCATGCGTTCCATTGCCTGGAACTCGTCTCTCGCCAGACGCAGTTTATCCAGCGGCAGGCGGCGAGCACGGGAGTATACCGGGTTCACGGTGGTGGTGATGTGATGATGTACTCCATGCTTCACCAACTCCGTGGAGAACGTTGGCATGGTGACTGCCAGAAACTCCATCAGGATATGCTCGAAGCCCTCAGAGTGTGGTGCTAGGGTGCTGAGATGGCCAATAGGGTTTTGCTCTAGACGCAAACGGAGAGTACGGAAGGTGGTGGAATGTATGAAATGCCGTCCTTGGAGGTCTACTAGGAAGCCATGCGCAGCAATGAAATCGCTGCCCAGCAGTGGTCTGTCTACTGCTGCCACAGTGAACTTCCACCGGAATTGTTGGCCGTCAATGCGTAGCGCGACTGAGCGGGTACCGTAGGTGCGAATGGCGGTTTTGTTAACTGCCTGCAGGGACGGGTGTTCGTCTGGTAAGGCCCTGTCACTAGCAGTGGCAGGAATTACGCTTATGGCTGCTCCTGTGTCGACGAGGAAACGCCGCTGGGATATCGCGTCATGAGCATACAGGAGACGGCTGCAGTTGTCGCCGACTGCCAAGACCGTCACTGGCTGTCGGCTTTGGCGTTTTCCGACCACTTGCAGCCCGGTTCGCACTTCTGGGCCTTCTCCCTGAAGCGGAAGTGGTAGTAACAGAGGTCTTTTCTGATTGGCTGCTTCGGCTTTTCAGTGCGCTTCAATCTCGGTGCGATGGTGGCAGCCGAGATGGTGTTGGGCTCGACAGCATGTATGGTCATGTGACTCGCCCTGTGGTGTGCCATAAGCTTGTCAGCTCGACGGGCCACCTGGCGTGGGCTCTTGAAGTCTTCATCCTCCAGCATGATCCGAATGGTCCCTGGCAGGCGGTCAAGGAATATGTGTTCAAAGAGCATGCACGGGTGGTATTCGTCAACCAATGCCAGCATGTCAGTCATTAGCTCTGACGGCTGGCGGTCTCCCAATTCGCCAATTTCCATCAACTGCCATGCGCGTCGCCTGCGGCTGGGAGTGTAGGGGTCAAGGATGTGGCCCTTCAGATCCTCGTACAAATCCTCAGTGGGGGGGTCGTTGAGAGTGTCTCTCAGGCGTCTCGCGGTGTCTCGGTCTATCACTGCGACTACATGGTGGTACTTTGTGAGGTCCGCAGTTATCTTCTTCAAGGCGAACTGTGCCTCTACTTGCTTGAACCACATCCGGGGGTCCTCCGGCCAGAATCTTGGCAGCTTCACTGCCACTGCAGCTATCGGTTCCTCGTCCCCCATGCTGGTTCGATGCCGGTATGTGGATATAACAGTTATGTTGTGTAATTACAGACTGTGCACAACTTAAGTGTGTGCACACGGCAATTAATGCATGATTCCATCGTGCATAACACGCCCCACTATCCACTGCTGTTGTTGGCAAGTGTGTAGAACAATCTCCAATGCAGGGTTGTTCCCCTGTGTAAGTGCAGAGTAGCACTGAAGCAACACATGGGGAAGAAGACCAGTGTAGTACCTGTGGGTTTACTCCAATATGGTAAATAACTCCTGGCTAGGTGTCAGGTCCTGTGTGATGTCGTCACTCAGTGTCGGGGTCACCAGTGTTGTGTCTCATCTGTAGTCCTGGGCCTATATGCAGCAGTCGGTGATACCGGGTTTTGGTGGTACAGCCTATTACCGGGTAGCTATCGCCGACGTCGAGAACTGTGTCAAGTCGTAGGCAGAAGCGTGCAACACTTTGATTATAGCTACCCGTGAATTTATTTATAGATTTGGGAAATCCCTCTGTATCTGTACCCATATATTCTGTGTGTGTATCTGTGTGTGTATATGTGTCTCTGTGTGTCTGTGTGTGTGTCTGTGTGTGTATATGTGTCTGTGTGTGTCTCTTTGTCAGAGACACAGACACACAGACACACATATAGACACACACAGACACACACAGAGACTGTGTGTGTCTGTGTGTGTCTCTGTGTTGTGTCTCTGTGTGTGTATCTGTGTGTGTATATGTGTCTGTGTGTGTCTCTGTGTGTCTGTGTGTGTGTCTGTGTGTGTCTGTGTGTGTCTCTTTGTCAGAGACACAGACACACAGACACACAGACACACACAGACACACACAGAGAGACACACAGAGACAGACACACAGACAGAAACACACACAGAGACACACATACAGAGACACACACACACAGACACATATACACACACAGAGACACAGGTGGATCTCTCCGCAATTATGGACACAGAGACACACACACAGACACACACATAGAGACACACACAGAGACACACACGCAGAGACACACACATAGACACACACAGAGACACACACACAGAGACATACACACAGACACAGAGACACACAGACACAGAAACACACACAGAGACACACACACACAGACACACACAGACACAGAGACACACACACAGACACACACACAGAAACACACACACACAGACACAGAAACACACACAGAGACACACACAGAGACACACACAGACACAGAGACACACACACAGACACACACACAGAAACACACACACAGAAACACACACACAGATACACACACAGACACACACACAGACACACACACAGAGACACACACACAGAGACACAGATACACACACAGAGACACACACAGAGACACGACACAGAGACACACACACAGACACACACACACAGACATACACACACAGACACAGAAACACACACAGAGACACAGACACAGAGACACACACACAGACACAGAGACACACACACACAGACACACACACAGAAACACACATACACACAGACACACACACACAGAGACACAGATACACACATGGCTCGCCCTGCGTCACCCATCACCGGGACGCCGCCCGCCCAGCGGGGGGCGCTCACTTGCAAGCTGCCCCCCCCCCTCCTTAACCCCCTAATAAACTCGCTATACGTCCTATCTATCAGAGGTAAGGTACCACTGGGTAAGCCTTTGGTGTTAGGCCTATCACCGACTCGCGCATCCAACTTTTCGCCGCTACCCGGGAAATTCCCAGCTACCACCGTTTCGGCTCGCTACCACCGAATACCGCCGACTCCTGCATATAGGCCCTGGTGTAGTTCGCTCCAGGGCTGGGAAGGACGAGTCTAATTCCTAGTTTATAGGTTTTGTGGACATGTTGTCCATTCTCTAGAAGTCCAGCTACTGAGCCTCCTCCCTTGGTCTACCCAGGGGTCCTGGGCTAACTGGTCTTTATCACACGGGGCACTCGTGCACCTAAGAGTCTTGTAGGCACAGCAGGCTCGTGCCTATAA
This sequence comes from Branchipolynoe longqiensis, assembly GCA_030323885.1. NCBI lineage: Eukaryota > Metazoa > Annelida > Polychaeta > Phyllodocida > Polynoidae > Branchipolynoe > Branchipolynoe longqiensis. Next base: position 100,480,895 of record CM059187.1, read on the forward strand.
GAGTACCTGGGGGAACCCCTGCCTCAGCCTGATTCGATACTGGGCCCTACCTAGGCCGCCACACTACTATATTAGTTGACCCCTCTATGTGAGAACTATGTTTCAAACAGGAGCGTGTGGTTACCTTGTACCAACGAAATTTAATTATATTTATGTCTACTGAGTATTTGGCTCAAACAAAAATAGATAATGGGCAGGTTTAATCTGTCATATTTGTGTACCGGTACATGAAACTCTTTTCTAATTCTTGCATCTCGACATAGGTATATAAATTTAGGTATATTTAAGTGTAAAATTGCCTCTCTATCTCTGGTAAATGTGGTTATATTACTGATCAAGAAAGCCTGTATGTTCATGTCTTCAGTAGTTTTATAGGATGGAGAATGGCCAGGGTTCACTAGTCAGTCATTGCATACGTGCAGGACTGCATGGCTCTCGTTTGTCGCAAAGCTACAAACGAGCTTCCGATCTTCTGATCCTCCTTATAATCACCATGCATATCATTTGTGCAAATAAAAATTCTGATATGCACGAATAACTGTTTTGATTTGCCCAAATGCTGTCGATGACATTTTATATATTAAATAGTATACTGACTCTTCGTGGTTGTAGGAGAAAGGGGACAGGACATCGCATCTCCAAAATGGGCTTTATTTTCAGAAGTCTTGGCAATGCATATAGCCCTTTTGCTTAGCTTATTTAATATATTTCATGAATTAAAACAGTTAGCACGCATCACTGTCTCATATGTCTGTATGGGTGAATATTGTATGTAAAATTAGCTTTGCTTTGTAAGAATCATACTCTGGTGTTATTTTAACATGTAAGTCCGCCTCGGTCTATATTCACCAAAAATGGCATTGGTTAATAGCGGGTTATAATTTCTTCATACTGGTTATAACCTAGATAAAAGATTCACCCGGTACTTGTAGTACACGGGTGAAGGACAACTTTAGTATGGAACAGGAACTAGAAACTGTGGCTCCAGTATCAAATGGCCACCCATATAGGCACAGAGTTGGTGAAATGGGCGAGAATGCAAAACGACAAGATGGCGGTGCTAGAACGCCGTCGATTTCACTTTTAAATCTTATTAAGCTAGATATTTTATTATATTTTTCAACTCAAAGGTAGCAGGGAAATAATAAGACATATGTAAAGAATAATTGTTGCTTCTTAGATTGTGAAATTAGGCTCTCATTTCATTTCCCCGCATTTTCGACCGTTTTTATATAGGGTTGGTGTTCACCCGTGTACTGCGTGTACCAGGTGAATCCTTTATCTAGTTAGAACCTTGCAACTTTGTTTCTGGTATGGCATTGTGTTGTTGTAAATACTAGCAGTATCAGGTTGGTATAGCCATTGACTTGGTTTGGTAGTGTGGCTGCATGGTCTATCGTCTTACTAAATGGCAATGACTAGTGTTACTTTGAACCACCAGATGGTAGCACCTTATATAGTCTAAGTCATGATAGTTGTTCTGCGTTATGATTTTGTTGTTGTTGTTGGTGTTGTTGTACGTCCTAGCAACATCTAAGGTCATATCAGCTCGGGTACCGACTTGTGACAGTGCGCACTCATGGCGACTTCATAGTGCTGACCCACTGGGAAATTTGGCCGCCAGCACCATGACCTGATATCCCACTCAGTCACATTGTCCTGACACTGAGCTAACCATGCAGTCCTTTTTTTTCTTTTTTCTTCTTTTTTTTATTGAGGCTGTATTTATACTGTCCATAGCATGTAACGAAGGAGGCTAGAAGTCAGATGTAGAGGTACATAAGGGCGACATCATTTATTCCTACTACAACATGTGTTATGAATGCTTGAACATCAGCACATTATTATCTCTCATGATGAACACTCATCAAATAATTTGCTTAGCAATAATCAATATTATCTCTCACGATGAACACTCATCGAATAATTTGCTTAGCAATAATCAATATGATACCACATAATGAATAATCAGTACAATATCGAGTCAAATGATATCTGGCTGGGCCACTGCCCTACCGAAGAGAAGAAAAAAAACAAAAAAACTCAAGGTTGTGCTCTGGACGCGGCTGGCAGGCGAGTGAAGTCCAGCGCACCTCAGCCAGGGTGGGGGCGTGAGCAGACACAGCGTCGCCTGCACCCCTGGTAGCAAACCCAGGAACCACAGTAGTGGAATGACCACAAAAGTAGTATAGCGGGAGTCCTTCTCTCTTACATCTGCATACAGGTCTGTATACGAGTTGTAACGAAGGAGGCTAGAAGTCAGATGTAGAGGTACATAAGGGCGACATCATTTATTCCTACTACAACATGTGTTATGAATGCTTGAACATCAGCACATTATTATCTCTCATGATGAACACTCATCAAATAATTTGCTTAGCAATAATCAATATTATCTCTCACGATGAACACTCATCGAATAATTTGCTTAGCAATAATCAATACGATACCACATAATGAATAATCAGTACAATATCGAGTCAAATGATATCTGGCTGGGCCACTGCCAAGGGCCTAGCGCCCGACCCAGCCAAAGAGAGAAGAGAAAAAAACAAAAAAAACAAACAACAACAACAACAACAAAAACGAGACATCCCGTCTTACTACGCACAATCATCGATTGATGCTGCAGCTCGTATATCATTAAGTATACGGTCTGTAATTGGCAAGGTAATGTACTTGTACACACAGTCTGATTTCCAATCACCGCGAGCCTTAATTTCTTCTATAGTTGCCCCCTGCATATAGAGGAAAGTGCATCCACCTCTCCTCAGGGAATGGCAAGAGTAGTCATCCGGGCTGAACCCCGCAGATATACATAGATATTTAATAGTTGATTGAAGTATAACATAAGTTAAAGGCTTAAACCCACCCATCGGTGAAGGCACTTGAAAAGCTGCTGCGTTATCAGACACGGGTACCTGACTGAAATGTAATTTTGTCCAATGAACTGCACATAGGGACTTATTTTTAAGCGAAGCTATAGGGATTAGCAACCTGCGCTCTTTGAATTGAATTGTTTTCGATCGTCTTACTGAAACAATCATCCCCCAAGCAAAAAATTCAAAATCCGACCTTAGCAGGGTCGAATCTGAGTGTGTTAACTGACATTTACGTAACAGACCTCGAAAACCTGTTAATATCGCAGCCCTTGTTGCCACATGACCTGGGGAATCAGTTAGAAATTCAAACATAATTAATAAATTACGTGGAAGCAGCGGCTTTGCTGATTTCACCTCACACCCAAGAATTCGCTTAACACCTCCTAGAGTAGTTTTCACAGTGTGATTTTTATAATCAATAGGCACAGCATCCTCAGATTTTAAGAAAAAGTTTAACGCAGATAAATAGTTAGTTATAGAACTGTAAGTTAAACTATGAGCTAGCCAAGCTATGTATAACGCTACCTGATTTGAAAGACATGGTATTGGGGCCAGAAGACCTCTAAATTGATCTATAAAAGTGAAATATTTTCTTATCTGCATTGAGCGCGTGGTGCGACTATTTGGTGCGTAATACTGCATGGCTATTGTCCTCGCTTCCGCCTGCAGCGTTGCCAGACCTACAAAGCAATATGTCTCATAACGCATTATCATTCGAACAAATGAGAACAACATAAGGTCCTAGTCCTATCGACCTGCACTATTCTTTCTAGCTGTCGAGGGGTATCCCACCTACTTAGGCTATCACATATTATATTGTAATTGGTCTTAATATGAACTGCCATTATATTAAAATTATAACGTATAGAAACCCAAAATATGCGCTTCAGTAAATTCATTATAATTTGATTCTTTGAAAGACCCTTTACAAGAGCTGATCTCACAGTGTTATTATCAGTTATAATTACGACATTTTTATTTTTCCAGTACCCACACCAACGATCAACAGCTGCAACAACCGCCCACATTTCTTTAATATTAATATGTGACTGACCAAACTCCATAGGCGCTAACACCCTATGGTGGGTTAAACAATTAACAGGCTGGTTATCTTTGAAAAACCCTACGCACCAGTCAGTGCCATGTAGAGCGCCATAACCTTGCTGTGAAGCGTCAGTATAAACTGTTAGAGTTTCTTTCTGGTTTATTAATATTTTTTGTTCACCGTTAAATTGATCCACATAGGATAGCCACCACTGTATCTCTTCTTGAAAAGCCTTGTTTATTCTATATTTATGATAAGGGAGTTTTAGGGCCTTTACTGCACTATGAATACGAGCCGAGAAGCAACGACCACCTCGAACTACCACAGCACAGTGCGATAACCAACCACCTAATTGTTCTAACTCCTTCTTAGTTGCTTTTTTCTTGTTAACGAATGTATTAAAGTGATTTTTCAATTTAACCAATTTATCAAAAGGTAATTTCACTTTCATAGTTATACTATTTATCATAATACCAAGAAATCTAGTATTTGTAGAGGGAGTAACCATTTTCGAAAAATTAATATAGAAGCCTAGGCGCCTCAATATAGAAATCAATTCCAATTGATTTAAACGGCAGTCCTCATAGGAACTACCTAGTACCGCAAAATCATCTAAGTAATTTACAACACGATCATTACTGTGTCGAATTGCACAGCTATATAAATAGTCCGATATTTTTGTAAATATATACGGGTTAGAAGACAGTCCCATGGATAATCTATTGTCCAAAAAATATCTGTCTTCACCATCAATATTCCATATTAAACCTTGCCTATCTCTGTCCGATGGGTGAATACTGACCGCTCGGTAAGCATCTTGAATGTCAATCACAGCTATGTAATGACCTTGTATAAGCATTTTTAACAATGTGTCCACACTTTTATAACGAAATTTACAACAGGTTTCTGATACAAAGTTATTCACCGACTTCCCATAGGGCTTACTACAGTCCACTATTACCCTATAACCCGAGCCTGTCGCTTTAGGTATGCAGAACATGTTATGGGAGCAAGTAGGAAGCGTATTAGTTGGAGAAATATAGCCTTTATTAATTTCGGCCTGTATCTTTGCCTTTATAAACGTGTTATGTTCCTGGTCACTTATGCTCGTATACGTGCTGGTATAAGAATTATTAAATTGTTCATTAATAATTTTAAAGCCGAAAATTACTCCATGCAATATATACTCCCAGTCCGGGTCGGTGTCATTTTGGAAAAAAGTCTCAACAAAAACTCGGCATGGCTTCATTTGTGTAATTGCACCGGCAATTGTGTGTTGACAACTACAAGTTCCATTAAAACAATTATGAGAAACTGGAAAACTACGATTATAAGAACTCTTAGAGTATTTATCATACGCGGTGACATAGAAGTAGTCAACCCTATTCGATACCTCTAACCATGTTACTTCAATTGGATTCCAATGGGGCATAGGCCTAGTTGGCTGATTGCCAATCACATGATTGCCTATTAAACCCTGCACCGGCATGTCGCACATGGCTATTTTTAGTAGAGCTGGGGAAGCACACTCTCGCCCATTCATTACTATAGTATCTTTTGTAACGTTATACTTCCGCATCGTCGTATTATCTCCAGCATATTGATTTATATTCCTTTTAATATAGACTTTCTTATTCGTAGTTAATGTATTAATTTTTTGCTTATTTAAACTGTGTCTACGAGCCTTACTAATTTTTCAGCCTCTACGGCAATTTACTCGTTTGTGACTACGGCTACCGCAACGCGAGCACCAGTGCCCGTAGTCACACGTCATGTTATCACGAGAACATCCTTGTTCGCCATTATAGGCAAAACACGGTTTCTTACCATCACGCGTGTAGAGACGATTTGAAGCACTAGTTGTGTTAGCGGACATACCTGGTTTTTTAGTGTCCTTGATATTTTCGAATGCATAGTGTCTTAATGCCAAATCACTGTTCCCTACTACGAATGCTTCGAAACCTTGTTTTTGAGCCAATTTCCGAATACCAGTGTCATATGCAACGTGTGCAGTGTTATTATAATTATTATGCTTCGCCTTGGCGCTCAGATAACTTATATGGTTGAATAATGCATGGCAAGCATTAACGTCATCATAAGAACTACTATCCTGAAACCAGGCACATGTTGACTCAATAAGTTCATAAGCATTCAACTTTTTTACTTGCTTTCTCTCGACTGTGTGGTGCTTTAGCGTCCACTTACGCTGACGTCTCCTCTCCCTACTTGGCGTCCTACTTCCCGAGCTTGACGAAGAAGACCTGCGATGACGGTGACACCGGTGCGCGTGACCCGACTTGCTCCTACTCCTTTCTGCCGACATGTCCAACAAGCGGAGCTCTTCCTCCACCATGGTCCTCTGCTTCTCTAACGCTGCTACCCTCCTCCGCCTTTCCAGCAACTCGACTTGCGACTTCAGCGCGGCCTCGTCCGCCGATAGGGTGTCTTCTACCACTGCTGCAGTCGCGCCACGCACCTCCGCTTTAACTTCAGTCGCCATCTTTTCTACTTGTTCTACTCGCTGCTCAGGCACAGGGTGTGCACGGGTTGCCCGTTTCGTAGATGCTGATAACCTCATAGGGCACAATTCATTGACTGGCAACACGTGTTTCTGACCACACGGCCCACAGTAGTCAGTTATATGTTGCATGGGTCTAGGAACGCCCCTCTGCTTAGCACCGGTGCCAAGGTTGTGCTCTGGTTGTGCTCTGGACACGGCTGGCAGGCGAGTGAAGTCCAGCGCACCTCAGGCAGGGTGGGGGCGTGAGCAGACACAGCGCTGCCTGCACCCCTGGTAGCAAACCCAGGAACCACAGTAGTGGAATGACCACAAAAGTAGTATAGCGGGAGTCCTTCTCTCTTACATCTGCATACAGGTCTGTATACTAGTTATAAGCCCGGGTACCCAGGCTTGTTTTCAATGCTGGCCAGTTGTAGTGTTGGTGTTATCTTACCACACATTGGCTGCTGATAAGGTATTTGATTGCCTGCATTTCAGTAGCAGATAGATAATTGGTTGGTATGGTTAGTAGCCTATGTTATTTTTTTTTGATTTTCTTGGTATATATGTATTTATTTTTCTACTCTTATTACTAGACTAGCCTACTCCTATTTACATATCATAGGCTTGTACGTAGCTGTGTGGTGTGTTATCTGGCTACTTTTGGCATGGTTACCTTCCATTGGGCATCCCGCTGGTGGGCCGTGACATATCACATGCCCCTTTGCAGTGCAGTTTACTGGGGGTTTCCTAGCCTTATTTTGCACAGATATTTTTTGTAAGTTTTTAGGTCAGGAATTTGTCGTTCCTTTACCGTTTGGGCATTCCACACCTTGGCAGCCATTTCCAGCGTGCTTCTCTCATGAGCTTTTATTTGGCTTCTGGTCTGCTTTAGTAGTGCGCATTATTTGCTCTAGTAGCCCTTTGTGGTTTTGTTAGAAGTTTAATGTTTTGACTATAGCTATATGCTAATGTTTTCAAATGAATTATTCTCCTATTTTCTAGTAGTTTCACTTTGGTTCTTTTGTGTATGTCATAGGTTGGGTGCAGCTTGTCTACTCTTAGACAGATTTTTAGGGCTCTGTTCTGCAGTGTTTGCAGTTTTTTTAGTAGTTCTTTTCTCGCACCCATGTAGTTTACATCTCCATAGTCAAAATAGGGGAGCACCATGCCCTTGAAGATTTTTATTGACATTTCTTGTGTCATGTAGTCTCTTAGCTTTGCAAATAGCCACAGTTTGTGGTTTACTTTTTGTATAATTTTATTTATACATAGGTTGTAGTTTAGTTGGCTGTCCAACTCAAGGCCTAGGTATTTGTAATGGTCTACATTTTCTAGTGTTTGGTTTCCTAACTTACAGTGTAGTTTTCTTTCTGGCATTTGTTTATGCGAGAAGAGTACTGTTTTTGATTTGCTTGTGTTGATGGTTATTTTGTTGGACTCACACCACTCATCTAGTTTTAGTAGGAGTTTATTTAGTTTAGTTATTACCTCCTCCTCTGTGGTGCCATTTGCGTATATGACTGTGTCATCTGCATATAGTTGGAGGCATTCAGTTTGCAACCATTTTTCAAGGTCGTTTATATAGATTATAAAGAGTAGTGGCCCTAACACTGACCCTTGGGGTACACCACATGTGACAGGTTGGTTGTCTGATAGTGTATTGTTTATTTTTGTTTTCTGTTGCCTGTTGTTCAGGTAGCATCTTATCCAATCCATAGTGTTGGATTTTATGCCCATGGTTTTTAGTTTTTCCAGTAGTATTTTGTGGTCTACTGTGTCAAATGCTTTGCTGAAGTCAATGAAGGCGGCTCCAACTAATTGTTTTTGGTTCATTGATGCCATTATGTCATTTGTTAGGTTAGCTATTGTTTTTGATGTGGAGTGCAGTTTCCTGAAGCCCCCTTGTCTTTCGTTTAGTATATCGTTTTTTCCAGGTGTTCATTGATGTGTCTATGTAACACTTTTTCAATGAGCTTGCCTGGGGTTTGAAGAATTGATATTGGCCTGTAGTTTCCCATGTTTTGTTTGTCTCCACCTTTGTGAATGGGGGTGATGGTTGCCATTTTCCAGGCTGAGATAAAACGCCCCTGCTCAAAGGAGATGTTGAATAGGTCTACTATGGTGGCCGGGATGGCTTGGAGTGCCTCTTTCAGTATTTTGTTTGGTATTTCATCTATTCCACTTGGTTTATTCGTGTCTATGTCATTTATTAATTTTTTTACTTCTGTCGTGGGGGTGATGAAAATGGGAAATATTGCGCCTAGAGCGGGACTCGAACCCACATCTCTTTGCATTCCGGGCCAGTGTGCTAACCATTACACCACCTAGGCTCCCTGATATCAATACACTCCCCACGCCTACCTGTCTATGTGGTTACTTGCCTGAGAGGTCAGTGCAGACCACTACACTCGTCCCCCTGGAATTGTAAGTCTTGTAATGCTTACAATTACATACATACAGGCAATGCACTAACACATACATACACAGGGTAGGTTCAACAACCATACAGCGCAAAGCTTGTACAGGATCCTGGTCACGGCACCAGTGTCGTGGGGGTGATGAAAATGGGAAATATTGCGCCTAGAGCGGGACTCGAACCCACATCTCTTTGCATTCCGGGCCAGTGTGCTAACCATTACACCACCTAGGCTCCCTGATATCAATACACTCCCCACGCCTACCTGTCTATGTGGTTACTTGCCTGAGAGGTCAGTGCAGACCACTACACTTCTATCATATCTGTTTTGTAGGTGGGGATTTCGTTCTCCACAGTTCCTGATCTGTTTTCCCATCTTTTTTTGAATTTTTCTGACAGCTTTTGCCCTATTGTGGCAAAGTGTCTGTTCAGTTTGTTTGCTGCATCTTTGTCTCTGAGCATTGCCCCTTCGTTATCTTGGAAGTTTGTATGCTCTTCTTTTTTATTTTTTGGGAATAATAGGTTTACGTTTTTCCAGAATTTGTTTGTGTTGCTTCCCCAGTCTTTGTCCTGCTTTATTATGTATTTCTTTTTTGCTGTTCTCACAGCTTTGAGAGAGTTGTTTCTGGCGATGCGGTAGGCCAGTTTGTCTTCTATTGTTTCTGTGCGTTTTGCTTTATCACCCAGTTTACTTTTGGTTGTGATGAGTGTTAGCAGGTCTTTGTCTACCCAAGGGTCTTGGTTTTTTCGTACTTTTATTTTCTTCATGGGACACATCTCATCAGTTGATTTTCTTATTTCTGTGATGATGTTGTCCCAATAGATATCAACATCATCTCTGTTTTGTGTGATGTTGTTTATGATTTGGTGCAGATGATTTTTTAATGTATCTTCTGTGTAGTTTTTTAGGGAGCTGCCCATTTTGTATTCATAGTGATTTGTGCTTTTGAGCTTTTTCCTTATTAGTACTGCTATTTGTTTAGTTTACAATATGAATAACGACACCAATGTAGCGGCTACGTTAATATCGCTTGGAATTTAGGGTTAATTTAAGTCCTTGCCCTAATATCGCTTGGAATTTAGGGTTAATTTAAGTCCTTGCCCTAGATGTTGCTGGGGATGTAAAGTAAAATATTTCTTTGCAAATTCCTATTCGACTGGGACCGGAAGTGGGTTTCTATATGTATGAATCGAATCTGTCTTGTGGCTTTCCCCATTTAAAAATAACACAGATACATTGCTTATACCATAGAAATAATAAATAGAAAAATAAATTCGATTATTTGTTTGCGAACCTATAGCCGTGTTTACACGGGGAATTGTAAAACGATCTAGACAAAGCGATTTATATGAAGCGTTTTAGTGGCGCGTTTACACGGACCGAGTTTGAAAGTGTGTCGGCGCCAGGAACCAGTAGCCTTTGTGGGGAGTCTGTAGCCGGCGAGTACTGCTATTTGTTTAGTTTACAATATGAATAACGACACCAATGTAGCGGCTACGTTAATATCGCTTGGAATTTAGGGTTACTTTAATTTAATTTCATTATTTGAGTATGTAATTCTGTTAAATATGATCGCATTCAATAGATTTCGGCCTAATTGGTCCATAACACTGCCGGGCACCAGCGATAGTTACAGCTGAGCCTGTAGCCGGCGAGCACTGCTATTTTACACTATCGCCGCCCGGGAACCAGCTGAATCGCTTCATATAAACCACCTCCCGAGGTGGTATACATGAAGCGTTTCATATGAATCGATTCAGCCCTAAAACACCACAGCGTCGCGTTTACACAGCAAATCTGAATCGATCTAGGCAAGTCGTTTTATATGAGGCGTTTTAAATCGCCCGTGTAAACAGGGCTTAAGTTCATTTGTTGGTGTTCAGTACGCCGGACCTCTAAGAGTCACTTTCATGTCAATTCAATTATTTGTTCCTAGAAAAATAAAGCTAAAAGCATATCAAGATTACCCTCAATACTGTAAATTACATCTCAATATTTATGTACTAGACTACTATGTGTTTTTCCTCTGGTAAAGCTTAAATATTTTCTTTTTATACATTCATTGAAACATATAGATGTTTTTTGAACATTTGATATTATCGTCAAGTGAATTACATATTTTTATACCACATATAGATATATACATTGAGACTTTAAAGTTGTTCTTGCAAATACTTGTCCATGGTGTATTTCAAGTTGATTTGGTAGATTTTCTCATGCAAACGGTAACTGTAACTTGTAATAGGCCTGTCACACGATGACGTAACTGTGATATATGCGTAATAGACGTATAGGTGTGTGGCTAATATATGTTAACGAGATGCAGAGTTTGAGACAAAGGAATATGCTAATGAGATGATGTCATGGAAAGTTTAGCCGGCGCTGTGATGCATGGACACAGCGGTCTATGTCTGGGAATCGGGAACCAGCGAGAGGTCATGTGAGGGAAGCAACAAGGTAAACAGTAGGCCAATAAACTTCACTTGCTATCCTGAGTCACATCCGTCAACGTCTTGTTACTTATACGGGATCTTACAGGCGGGTCAAGCGAGCCCTAGGCCGTGAATAAACCATTCAGTATCCAGAAGTCAAAGTGTTCAGACGTCGTACTTTCACATGGTGTCAGATGAGGAAGGATGCCGCCCGTTAATACGTTGCTGGGATTGCGGCCGCCTGGTCAGCTTGTCCTCAGCCACAACGCGAGATCGAACTGGAAAACATGGATCAGGGCATACGACATATACGCTACTGCTGCAGGTGTCGTATTGAAGACAGAACGAGTGCAATGCTGCATCTTTCTTCACGTTGCTGGCGAGGAGGCGCAAAAAGTTTTCGCCAATATGGATATCGCTCTCGCTGATCAAGATAAGATTGTGCCACTCACGGAGGCATTTCGGATATATTATGTAGGTAAATGCAGTCTCATTATCACACGATATAAGTTATAATTCACATAATCAGGCTACGGAAAATATGGCTACATACATCACAGCATTGAGAGACAAGGTGAAGGATTGTGAATATGGTACGGTGGAGGAGTCGCTGTTGCACGATCGGATAGTGGCTGGTGTAAGGAATGTGAATTTACGGAACAGACTGCTGCAAACTACTGAGTTAACGTTGGAAAAATGTGTTAGTATGTGTGAAATGAGTGAGTTCAGCTCTGATCTGTTGGAGGACGGCAAGTCTGACATGGAAAGTAAGGAGATTGATTTAATACGGAACTATGGTAATGCGCGTACCGGTGCACCGGCAGTTCGGTCATCAACGACGCCATCTTGGAAATCGCCATCTTGGAATGCCGGCGGCGCCGGTGCTGGAGAGTTCAAGATCCGCTGCCAGAACTGTGGATATGAACACCACCGGGGAGTCTGCCCAGTGAAAGGAAAGGCTTGCGTAGCCTGCAAGAAGATCGGGCACTTCGGTAAGGTCTGCAGGAGCAGACTGGGCATAGTCAACGAGCTTACCATGGAAGAGCCCGACCCTCACAATGCTGAGCGAGACCCGGATCCAGCGGAGGTCAACGTGCTGGCAACGGATCTGTTTGTCGGTGCCGTCGACCGCGGTGCCGGTCAGGATGCCGAGCTGTGGCACGCGATCGTTCGGGTGAACGGTTGTCCTGTCAAGTTCAAGCTCGACACCGGGTCGGAGGCAAACGTGCTGCCGAAGTACGTCTTCGACAGAGTTGCTCCGCGGCGGCTGACGAACACCAGGTGTTTGTTGGTGACCTTCTCGGGTCATCGGATCACTCCTGACGGGGAGGCACTGCTGGACGTCAATGACAGAGTGCTCAAGTTCCAAGTGGTATCGGATTGTCAGCCTATTTTGGGCAAGCAGGCTTGTGTGACATTGAACCTTCTGGTGTGTGTGGATGAGGTGCAGTGTGCGATGCCGACGAACATTTCCAAGCCGACGAATAGTTCCAGCGCTCGGGCGGAGAAGCTGGTAAGCGAATACAAAGATGTGTTTCAGGGTTTGGGGTTGATCAAAGCAAATGCTATCATTCATGTCGATAAGTCTGTACAACCTGTTATTGATCTGCCTAGACGGATTCCGTTTGCCATTCAGGGTAAGGTACGTGAGCTTGATCGCATGGTTGAGTTAGGTGTTATAGTTGAACAAGATGAACCTATCGAGTGGGTTAATTCCATAACTATCGTAAAAAAAAAAAAAAAGATAAGGATTTGTCTGGATCCGACTAAGTTGAACAAGGCGATAAAGAGAGGGCCTTTCCCTACGAAAACGATTGACGAAATTATTGCCAAAACGGCAGATGCAAAGTATTTTTCAGTTTTGGATGCGAAGATAGGTTATTGGCAGATAGAGTTAGATGAAGAAAGTTCACGTCTGTGCACATTCAATACTCCTTGGGGCCGGTACAGGTACACCCGCTTGCCTTTTGGCATCAAAGCAGCCGGTGAAATTTTTATTCAGGAAATGCACCATGTCATGGGCGATATACCCGGTATCGGGATAGTCACGGACGACATTTTGGTATATGGGTCAATGGTTCAGGAGCACAATGAACGGCTCCGAGCCATGTTGGACCGAGCTAGGTCGGTTAACCTGAAATTAAACGACACAAAATCTTTGTTATGTAAGACTACAGTGAAATATGTAGGTCATCAACTTACCCAGCAGGGTGTGAAGCCTGATCCAGACAGAATACAAGCAATAGTTGACATGCCAGAGCCGCGTGACAAACAAGGCGTCCCAAGGTTCCTGGGCATATGTTGGACACAAGTTTATACCCAACATGTCCGAGATAGCCAAACCACTGCGCACGCTCCTGGCTAAGGACATGGCGTGGCACTGACAGAGTGAACAGCAGGGCACATTTGATAAGTTGAAAGAAAAGTTGAGAACTGCTCCTGTGTTGTCGTATTACAATGTTAGGAAGCCCATTGTTGTCCAAGTGGATGCTTGTCAGTCAGGGTTAGGTGCCGTGTTGATGCAAGATGACAAGCCAATCGCACTCGCATCTTGTGTGCTTAACTCAGCGCAGTGTGGCTATGCCACTATCGAAAAAGAAATGCTCGCCATATGTTTCGGATGTCAGAAGTTTCATGACTATATCTTTGGCAAAGAAGTTCAAATTCAAACGAACCACAAGCCGTTAGTGGCGATAATGCAGAAGGCAATTCATAAACTTTCAGCCAAGATGCAGAGAATGCGAATGCGATTGCAGAATTACAATATTAAGCTATGTCATGTGAAGGGTTCTTCGATGTTTTTTGCAGACACGTAGTCCAGGGCGCATAGCGCCAAAGTAGGTCATGATAGCCTGTTCGATGACACGTTCTGCGTTGCCGCAGTGGACATGCAATCGTCAAGTTTGTTGAGTAAGATTGTCAAAGAATATGAGAAGGATGTGTCCATGTCCATGTTGATATCACACATTGAAGATGTGTGGGACACTACACGCATACAGACACCACCGTGTCTGAGACAGTACATCCCACACAAACATGAGTTAGCAATAGAAAATAATCTTGTCATGAAAGGCAGTCGGGTGGTGGTTCCTCCGGGTCTCCGTGGTGAAATGATTGAGGCATTACATGAGACACACTTGGGTGTGACAAAGTCCAAGCAGTTGGCGCGAGACTGTATGTTTTGGCCGAATATGGATAAGCAAATTGAGGATAAAGTTAGTCGGTGTGACACTTGCCAAAACAACCGAAAAAATTTGCATCACGAGCCGTTGATAAATCACCCGATCGCCTGTCAGCCATATGAAAAAGTCGGTGCAGATTTGTTTGAGTTAAACCATAAGAATTACCTGATAACTGTAGATTACTATACGAAGTATCCGGAGGTGATGCTGTTGGGCGATATGTCGTCTGTCACTGTCATTAGCACGTTGAAGGATAATTTTGCAAGGCACCATATTCCGAGTCAGGTCGTTTCAAACAATGGTCCACAGTTTAAGAGCCATGAGTATAGGGAGTTTACGCAGCACTATGGGTTTAAGGCCGTATATTCCAGTCCACAGTATCCCCGTAGCAATGGGCAGGTAGAACGGTTTGTCCAAACAGTAAAGGACATGTTAAAGAAGTGCGAGAGGACTGGGTCTGATTTTCAGTTAGCTTTGCTGAATTATCGCAATACACCGTTGCCGGTCCTGAATGCATCTCCGGCTCAGTTGCTCATGAGCAGAAGGTTGAGGGGCAGATTGCCGATGGCAGAGGAAATTTTGGTGCCCCAAACCCAAAATCCAAAGAAAGTTCAGATGGCGAAATGGCAGCAGAGTCAGAAAGCATTTCATGACCGGAAGTGTGGGAAGCCGCACAAGCCTATGAAAGTCGGAGATAAAATAAAATACAAGAATCATGCTGGGGATTGGAAAAAAGGGGTTATTTTGGGACGGACTGGTGTTTCTGGGAGAGAATATCAAATTTTGAACGAGTCAGGTAATATGTTGTATCGGAACCGGGTGCAGATTATCAGGGCGCCTGTGGGGGGGGCGACCTGAACTGGTCGGGCAGACGCAAACTAGGTCAGCGTCATTGCCGAATGTAAACAGTGCGGATAATCTCAGTAGGTCAGGTCGGCTGATTAGGCCAGCGAGCAGGTTAGACCTGTAGTAGTTCAGTGTGGATTGGGTGTGTACACGTATAACATGTGCATGTAGGATTAAGTTGTATTTTCAGATATATCGTTGTTATTTGATATTTAATGGACAGTTATGACATGAGGCGTTATGGCCGGACATTTGAAGGACTTCAGTTCCTTAGGGTGTTCGGACATTTGCAAGGACTTGTGTTTCAGTTAAGTACGCATATAGGATATTGTGTCTTAGTTTGACTGTTATTTTGCATCGTTATTTTGAAACATTTTATGTTTCAGAAATACTTTGAGGGGGGATGTGATATATGCGTAATAGGCATATAGGTGTGTGGCTAATATATGTTAACGAGATGCAGAGTTTGAGACAAAGGAATATGCTAATGAGATGATGTCATGGAAAGTTTAGCCGGCAGGTGAAGCTAGGCCGTGAATAAACCATTCAGTATCCAGAAGTCAAAGTGTTCAGACGTCGTACTTTCACAGTAACGAGCTAACGTGAGCCGACGTAGGTGAATTTTGGTCATTGTACATGTTGCTGGTAACATGCGTAATTCAAAACCCTGACTATGGGCCTGATATTATGAATACCATAGTGACCGTTGGTAGCATGCGTTGCTACGATCAGAGTTGACTTCCGGTAGTAGTTCAAAGGCTACATCCATTCCATACCTGACTATTGACGAAGACGGATCGTTGTCAATTAATTCGTAAATTTTACCATCCCACCCGCCCATTTTTTCTTCTGTAGTATTGTTTGATGGGGCTGAGATCTAATGGTCCCTCTGCCTGTTCCCTCTTTGATAAAATGATGATGTGTGTACTGAAAGTGTGTGTGTGTGCGCGTGTGCCAATATGGGAGTTGCCTGTGTGACCGTGATCCACCTTTAGTTGATGCCTCATGTCTTCAATTTCAAGTATCTTCAATGAATCCTGCATTCAAGACTAATTATCATATGAGTAGTGTGAGATAACTAATCACTATTTGACCTGCACATAAGTAATATTTAACTGTAGTCATATTGTTATCAGGTTGTACTATCTGTGAAATTAGTGTAGATAAAAGCGAATAGGCTCAATTGTACTATTGAGAGGAGCTTCAATTACTCTTGTTCTATAGTGATAGAATTACAAAGGCTGTGTGAAAATTTTTTAAGCCTGATTAATCAATTTATTAGCCCAAAAGTGATTATCTGTATCTGGTTTTGAATTACGTTGAGGTTCGGCGTCATGATTACGTTAGGCAGACTTCGAGATATGTCGAGAGACGTCAGGTTACGTCGAGTTACAGCGGCGCACGTCAAGGTTTTGGACATGTCCAAAACTTTCGACGTAGCTCGACGTGATGCAGTTACGTTGGGATGACGTTACACTCAAGTTACGCCGATGTTAGACTTGCGATAGCGCTGCGTCGGCTACGTTAGATCAACATTGCATTACGTCAGAGTGACACACAGGCGGAAGGAATGTGCGGCCCGCGCTAAGACAACGTGGGGTTAACATATCACAACGTAGGTCTAACATGTCCGTGATGCGCGCCTAACATAGCTCGAACGTTTCTCGACGTCATTGACGTTCTTGACGTCATTGACGAGCGTCTAGCGCGCATAATGTCTGTGATGTCCTTCGAACGTTATCGAATGTTTTGTGAACATGGTGTGAACGTGTTGCCTTCGAGTATATAAAGACCTTGCTTTTCCTGATGTTGGCCCACTTTCCACTCACGCCGAGTGCGACGCTAGTCTCTCGGTGTGGCGACATTGACTCACGTCGGAAAAAACGGTTGAGTCAGACGTGGCGACGTTAGGGTGGGCGTGATCACATCTGCTCGACGCTAAGCCGCCGCTGCTGTCATGTTAGGCTGGCGGCACATGCGCTGCGGTTTCGCTAGCCTCACGTTGACACAATTAATAATTCCTTTGTCCTCACTCATTGTCACTACGCTATACCGACGTTACGCTCACATCAACTACGCGGCATTGACGTCCAACTTGGGCCTGTATTTGCATATTACTCCGAGAATTTTGACGTGTCAAATTTATTTTCATGTTGTCCCTATGCTGGCGCGTTACGTCATAATGTGACAGGGCCATAATCCTCTCTAGTATAGCCATCCATCGATAAAAGAACTGATAGTACTACAATGTACACTAAGTTACAGTAAATCCACAGGACACATATTAGAAGAGAGTGATCTCAGATTTAAGTCTGCCATATGGAGGCATTGGTACAAACTACTGTATGTAGACCAACATTTTGAAATTGGTTAGTATGTGTCATAAGCCGTGTTCACACGGACAAAATGTGAGGCGTATCACACAAATCGAATCAGGTGAAGCGAATTGGTTGCGTCCACACGGGCAAAATTATCCGCATCACAGGAATCGATTCACGTAGACTACCTCGCATAGGTGGTTTACACGATCCGCATCACGTGAGTCGAATCAGCCCTAATCCGCATCAGACGTGCGTTCACACGAGAAATGTGAGGCGAACTATACAAGTCGCTTTCTACGAATCGATTTACATTGCCCGTGTGAACAGGGCTATAGTATTCATACTATTACTTATATCCTATTCACATTAATTTTTATATCTACCTACTATGGAGTAGTAGGTAGATGGGAGTAACTACCATAATCCTGCGTCTGAAATAAAGAATTGTATTGAATTGAATTGAATAACAAGATTGCTGATATGGAAAGGTTGAAAGATTCAGTAGCTTCAGCCAATCAGAGCTATTCTTTTCGATTGCAAATGGCTGCCCTCTATGGGGGCAGCCATTTGCAATGGAAATGAACAG
This sequence comes from Branchipolynoe longqiensis, assembly GCA_030323885.1. Taxonomy (NCBI): domain Eukaryota; kingdom Metazoa; phylum Annelida; class Polychaeta; order Phyllodocida; family Polynoidae; genus Branchipolynoe; species Branchipolynoe longqiensis. The sequence continues at coordinate 100,499,109 of CM059187.1, forward strand.
CTCTGATTGGTTCTTTTCGATTGCAAATGGCTGCCCCCATACAGGGCAGCCATTTGCAATGGCAGAGAACAGCTCTGATTGGCTGAAACCACTGAAGCCATTTGACTGGTGCTCTTTGCATTCGAAAACCTAGTCAGAGAGCGTGTATATAACTGTTTATATACACGCTCTCTGACCTAGTTCACTGCACTGTCCCAAAGACCCTAATATGAATAAGCAATGCTTAGGACCGACCCACTGATTTAACTACAGCAAATATAGAAACTACTAACACCCAAAACCGCAAAGGTTGGCCCGAGAAAGATCAGGTAAAGACTCCTGAATGCGGGACCAGACCAATCCAGTATCATAGCTGTCCAGCGTTGAAAACAAGCACCCTCACGGGAGCTTATACGTTATGGGCAGAATAAAAAACTTGTCACAAAAAAAAAAAAAAAAAAAATATGATTTTTGTTTTACTCCACTCGCGGTGTTCGATTTGAAATTCGATCAACTCGGGTAACCCGAATACGGCCGTCGTTTCCGCGGAGTAAACTATTAATATTTCATTTGTGCATCCATGTTTATGCCAAATTGTTATTTTTTTCTTTTAATTTTGAATAAACTAAGTTTTGAACTGCACGTATCGGCAGAGTCTATGGCAGTGGGCATTTGTTTTGATATATTATTACCCAATAGCTGTCGTCGACCCTGATTGCTGAGGACCGAAGTTCGACGAGCGATTTTCGTTTCCGTTTGCTGGATTTTTGTTATTCAACGCTAGTTTACAAATGGCGGCGCCCATAGAGGCCTATTTCCGTTTCCGGTTGCTGGATTTTGACGAAATCCTCTGTGGGTATTTTTATGGATATATTGTTTATGTATATGTATATATATGTACACGTGTTAGTCATTAGCCTCCCCGTGGGTGGGTCGGTATAATACTAAGACGGCTCACTCAGCCTGTAGGCCTACTGTGTAATCAAAAATGATCAAACCCACTCCTTGGTGCGCTGGCTGTTCTCTTGGTTAAACAGGTGCTATATTATATGTATAGATGTATATATGAATGTGAAAGATGTGTGATGATGGCGATGCTGATGATGATGCTGATGATGATGGGTATTTGTTCATAGCAATTTCATATTGATGTGTATTCATACTTACCTATCTCATGTATAATATAATTGTATGTGTTTACATGTGAAACACCAACCAAGAGCTGGGCTGATCAATCCCACCACAAGGTGGCACTGCGAAATTTACATTACCATGGGAGAGATTCTCGATGTCGGACATCCGGGTACTTTTTGCATTCACACCGCGCGAAGGGTAAAACAAATGCCACTGTCATAGAGACAACATTAAAACCACCCTACCTATCACAGTAATTTGTGATTTTTGGTGCTTTGAAAGCAAATTTCTCTTACTTCTATTAAATAGATCAGATCTTTGTCTACAATTTCACATTCAGCTTTTTTTTTATCAGCCAATTGGAAGTTCTTGAATTTATTTTGCGAAAATAGTTTTTGAGGCCATGATCTGGTAAGGCTAACACTGGCACTGACACTCAGAATATCCCAACTTTCACTATTATCTCTGTTTTTAATACTTTCAGAGTAAATTGCTCTTAGGTTACATTAAATACTTCAGATCTTCCTCTTCAATCGCGCATTAAGATATTTTTAATCGATGCAATGAAAGCTTTTAAATTTATTTTACTAAATAAATGCTCCCCATAGACATAGCATTGCTGCAGCACACATCGCGGCGGTATTTTACCCTTCGCGGGCTAGTTTCCGGGGTTGTGACGTCATGCCGATATCGAGAATAGGGAGTGAGCCGTCTTAGTATTATAGGGTCTTTGACTGGGTGGAGCCTAAATTTTGTGGATGGAAAGGTCCCAGTCGAATGCCTCCAATCCTCGGTCAAGTTCAAGGACGATCCTTCTGATCTGACTCCTAGCAGAGTCTTTGAAGTAGATATCGCCTAACTAGTTTCGTGAAGAATTTTCCGGTATATATTGCATGTATCCCCATTTGCATATTTGCATACCCAAATCAAAACTGCACACTAAAAATATTACCGCAAAAAAGTGGCGAATAAATCTGAGAAGCTTTGTTTGCTTTTGCTTAGTTATAAAGATTCAGTGTGACATGTTCAACCAAGGTCACGGCCGGAGAGTGTAGGACAGTTGTGGAGGTCTTCTCGAAGTAGTGCAGACGGAATCATGGCGTCTTTGGTGAGACGGTGTGCAAGTAGATATTCAGGTAAGTAAGCACTGTTAGCACTTGATACGTGCCAACAACATACACAAACAACGTATTTACTATCGTATATGGTAATATTTTTAATTTGTTGATGTGAATATGTCGTGTAAATCAAGGGGTTTATCAGTCCACATCGCCGTTCATGAGCGATAATAGATCATTTGCAGAGAATCCCTCACTCAGCGAACCATACTGTTCAATGACATCCTACTATTACGGTGTATGCAATTAATCCAAATGTAAACAAAGTATTAATTCTGTTATGTGCCGACAATATATAAGTTATCAAAGGAATACATATTCGTAAAAAGAATAAAACTACTCTAGAACACTTGTTATCGGTTCTTGAACTTCTTCAGAGATACGCCTACACTACAGAGTCACAGTTAGCACTGTAGGCTATGTGTAGGTGTAGCAGTCTTCCTACCGATACTCCTTAGACTTATGGACAAAATATAGCACCCGTTCAATTGCATTCTGGATATATGTATTATATTTTGACGGAGATATTATGTAGATCTAGAGTAAAACACGTGCTAACTCCTAATAATCTCACATTCCACCTAACCTATATTTTTTAAGACATTCTATAACCATTTTTTGGGCTTACTAATTTCATAACTATTATTATTAATCCATTGTTGTTGACATTGTAAATGTGGTAAATTATGTTAACTTGGCCAGCTTTGACTGGTGCAAATTATCCAGCATAATACCTTCGTGTATGGCAATATAAAACCGTATAGCCATCGATGTACACTAGTCCTTATAAATGATAGTTATTATGTTACATGCCGTTAGTCACGTACCCTCCAGTTGCTGTGTTTATCTCAATTATCAGAGTATAATGTGCCCCCTCCATGGATAATAGAGTAGACAGATGGCATAATTTATTGTGCATAATCTGGCCTCAAATCCCTTCCGGTCTCACTGTTCAATATTGACAACTTAATCTGACCACTGAGCACAGAATGGACAATTATGTGGATATTCGCATTTTTAGCCAAGACACATTTAGCCGGTAATGAATTTGTCTGCTTCTTTGGAGTCACGCTAACAATTCTCAAATTCACCATCGCATCGGTGAAATACTTCTTCATGTGGAGAAAGCAAAATTAATACACTTCGCCAATCTTGCGAAAAGAGATCTATATCATTGGCTTCCTAGTTGTCATTTCAAAGTTTGCAATATATTCACCCAATTCACGCGTGACCTAATTCGTCATCAGAACGAGGCTGAGTAAGCGTCGGTATTGGAAATGGCCATAAGACACTACTGTGTGCCGATGTGTATGAACTACTACAGAAATTAAGGGAGTAACATTTGAAGATATTCACTTTTGAAACTATCATATTCATGTTTGCATACCTTTTTTCTATTTATTGGTCAATTTTTATGAAGATTGAGTGATGATCAGATGCATTTCAGTAGGCAATGTCAACAAAGTCACTCACCTTGGCTGCCAATCTTTCCTTAAATTCAAAATTGCATAACTTTCTTAATATAGATATAATTAAAAAATATATTTTAACCCTTTTAAAGCTTTTATTAATTTGTAATTACTAAGACTAGTTGTTCAACTGTGTTGCACAGATAACTACACTGACAGTGCTGCATTACGTGCATACACTATAACTATGCAGACTTGAAGTTGACAGTCACATTGTAGTTAAAGAATGGGAAAAATCACCATGCAAGGGTCACCAAATCTTCGTGAAAATTGGCCAATAGATAGAAAACAGGTATGCAAAGATGAATATATTACTTTAAAAAATGAATACCCTCAAATTTGAGCGATTTCGAGAGGTTTTGGTCGACAAAAAAGTATTCACATCACTTTACATACAGCGGCGACTCGCCGACGCGTAAGTGCCCTCGGTCTGGTTTCAACATGGCCACGGCGTGAATAGGGTGAATAGCTAGGATGACTATTTGAAGATTGTATTTATAGAAAACTTGATACCTGACTTGGGGGTGATTTATTTACGAAAAGATTTTTCTCTTGAAAGACTATGTCCATTGTATAATGTGCTAATAATTGAAGCAGATATCGTATGTAAATGTGAGAGTTTGAGTGCATTTCTAAATGTCTACTTGGCTCGATTATGGTGGAACGGTGTTCGTTTAAGGTCAAAAGAGCCTAAGTTTGATATAAAAGAAAAACTTTAATTTTAGGAAAATGTCCAACTGGAGAGTGTTCCCATCCTCGAATTAGGTTACGGTTAGCTGCGCACATGCACGCGTGCATGCGCCATCACGCGCACGCGCGCGCGCGCACGCACACACACACACACACACACACACACACACACACACACACACACACACACACACACACACACACACACACACACACACACACACCGCCCTGGGAAAGGTTTCACTCTCACACACATACACACACACAGTGGTGGATGTAAAATTGTAAGCGAGAAGCATGAGTTAAATGCAACATCGGACATTAATGTGAAAACTTTTATATATAATTGCATGAAACATATGCAACTCCGTCCATGGCGGCCATCGTCCTTGAGGGGTGTATCAAAATGACTCAGCAGGCATTGAATTAGAGCATATCTAAGATAAGCGCAGAGGTCACCATGGAAAGGCGACCGGTGGTTACTTTTTACGACAAGTCACATGTTTGGAGTATGAAGGTGACACGGATTGTAAGTGACAGAGCAATGCGCCGAGATGATTGATCTGTACTTTAATGTTGCATAATCCGAAATTTTAACTTTCTGCCATGTTTTGTTTAAGGGTAAATGGATTAGGTTGATCGTTATAATCTCCTTTTTTCCTTCTTAAACTTTTTTCTTTTTACTTCAGGAACTTTTAGTTTATTTTAACCGGTTAACTTTGTAGATATTTGAACTTAAACTAGAACAAACTTGAAAATGCCCATGTTTCATAAATGAATGCATAAATTTATTTTTTTTAATGGAAAATACGAGACTGTCTCAAAAGGTGCTAAGCAATATGGGACAAAACTTTGTCCATTGTAACGATCAACATACTATCTACTTATGCATTTGCTCAGAATAAACTGATTTGTTTTTTACATGGTGTTTCATAATCTCAATAGAATACATATTGATTTGAAGCAAATGTCCTTGTGTTTTCAGTGTAACCGTTTCTGTGCTGTTTTGTGTCAATCGTTACGATGGACAAAAAAACTAAGAGTTAGCACTTTTGAGACAGGCTCATATATGTATTTGTAAAGAAGCCATATTAATTTTCTTGTGGACATCGAAGTTCTGGACATTGGTTTTATATACGCGTTTTAAATTGTAGCACGGGAGCACTAAACTGTAATAATAAATGCTTAATGAGTACCATTATCTAGTAGGATTTAAGAGGATCAAATTTGTTGAGGTTCTGTTAACAAAAATTAATTACAATTACATTTGTTGAATAGGCATGGTAATTTCAAATGTAAACAATTGGTCTTCACTCCACTGCTCCTTGCCACATCCTAGTAATGCTGAGTGAGTTCCAGCCAAAGTAGTGACAAATGTGAGTTTTGCAAATTACTCGGCCGCGATCGAAGCACAACTTTGAGCACAAGAAACAAGTCTCCGACTGGTTCCGCTATCCGTATAGATCTGTGACTTGTGTCAGTATTAGTTTCGTGACCTCACTATCTTTGATTGTGATGGATGGGCACAACAATTAGTGATGAGTCATTTGAAATAGCCGATAAAAGGATGGGATGGTCTTTGTGGGTTTCTTTGCAAAGATTTTTTTTTTTTTTTCTTCTATGTGATATAGTTTTTTAAAGTTGCTTTTAAAATATTATCTGTCATCATTTATTTGTTGGGGTTTTACGTCCTGGCAACATTTCGGGTCATATCAGGACAGGCACCGACTTATGATAGTGCGCCCTCATGGCGACTTCATAGTGCTTCCCTACTGCTACTAGAGTTCTGGACCGCCAGTAGACTACCGCCTGTGGCCTGGTCTCCCAGGGGGGTAGCACTATAAAGTTGCCATGAGCAGGCACTCAGAAGTCGGTACCCTTCCTGATATGACTTTAGATGGTACCAGGATGTAAAACCCCAACAAACTAAGCTGTACAGTGGTGTTCTCAAATATGCAGAGCTGCCAAACATTATGATTTCTGCGGAATCATTACAATGTTCTGGCCTATATTACGCCCGGCCTGTACTCTGAAAACTACGGTAAATCCGCCTTTTCACACATTTATATAATATACATACACACAAATATGACTGGTTAAATGCATATGTCGTTGAGGGTGTTTTTGCAAACAAAAGGCTCGAACGGACACTTTTGCATTCATAGGCTAGGGTCTTAACCATGAGGCTCTCTGTGCCATAAATCCAAAGTGGAAATGTGCAATATGTCACGATTCACCCAATATATCACAATTCATGTGAAAAAGAATATGCTTTCCCAGCTATGAATATGCTGATCATTGCCACATCAGAGGTCCAGGGCCTAGCGTCCATAGCCAGTAAAACCTCTCTAACCGACCACCTCCACATATCGACCATTCCCCTATATCGATCGCTTTATTTGGGTCCAAAAAATACCATTGTAACCAACCATATTCTAACTCCCGAAACCGACCACCTCCCTAAATCGACCACTTCAAGTCGGTCCCAATTCGGTCGATTTAGAGGTTTTACTGTATATATGCGCAGGTACCCAGCTGCGTACCACTTGAGGTTACAAATATTTATTCAAATATATGACGTTTTATTTCAATAGTTTTTATTCCATCTGCGAACCACCTGAAAATCCCAAGGTAGGTCCTTGATGTCCAGTAGATGGCAGCAGACGAGTGTAGTAGTCCGTACATGAGGTACACCACCACAGAGTGACTGCAGGGACTACATGTAGTACATCGTCTACTGTAACAGTGCTTCTGCGTCAGGTGGTGGCACACTAGCCAGTGGGCAGGTCTCCGCGTGGACTGCCCATACTGTCCGTAATCGATTAACACGACTCGGGTCACCCGAGTCGTCAGAATTTCAAATAGAACACCGCAAGTGGAGTAGACAAATACACGTACCATGTGCAAAACGACCCGACCCGAGTAACCCACCTCCTGGCTGGGGTGGCTAGGAGCGATGACGTCACATTTGCGCTGCTACCGTCCTGCAGGATAACAGCCACTGTTACCAGTCATACATGTGTTTTTTTGGGTAATGACATAGATTAAGGAAATGGAAATATAACTAAACTATGCCATCATAAAACAATTTAAATCCTATATTGCTGTAGTTATATCAGTTATTTAAAAAAAAAAAAAAAAGGTTTTGGATTAAGCCACCATTTTTTTTCACCCCGAGCATGGAGAAGCGTATTCGATTATTCGACCAGAGTCTGTAGGATGTGCGCATGCGCCAAAAAGTGGCTCGGGTGACCCGAGTTGATTAATCGATTAGGCCCACTGTGTTTGGCTAGCTGCTCCCTCTACCATGAGAGGTTACCTGTGATCTGGCTGGTCATGATGCGGGTCACTTGGTTTTGTGATGCCACGGTGGGCGGAGTGCAAGAATTAACGTTGGAAGTGTACATTTCTGTCTTTTTTGTCGTTCTTCTGTGTGTGGCTACAAGAGAGAACAAGAGAGATCAGGGAGGAACCATTCGTATGTGACCTTATCACACTGGTGCACGAAAATATCAATTATCCCACACAAGAAAAGTGCAAGATGGGACAAGTTAATTCAATCAGAAAACCTGTCCATCGGACAAGTAGATCAATTCAAGATTGATTAAAATCAAGTGGGTGGGCATTCCCTCCCTTATCTTTTTCCCTCAGAAAAATATTAACCCAGCAATGCCTCCAGAATGCTTTAAATTGTTGTTTATAGATGTCTCCCAAACACACATAGCAAGGTTGGTGCTACTTTAGCATATCTACTGCTAGTGTGTGGTCTACATCAACGAACACCCACATCAGTATCCTCAAATTAAAGGTTAGGGATTATGATTAAAGTGCAGGTAGACCGCGCGCACTAAAGCGTAAATGGCCAGGTAGACGGCATGCTAAAGTGGCACCGAAAGGTTTCGCCACTATGTGGTTTGAAAGTGACTAAATTGTCTGAAATGTGGTATAATCTCACCATAGATTTCCGCGTTTTTGCATTGGACCACTTTCATCCCTGATTATTACCAATGGGGCTGTGCAGCCTGGTTTAGTTCCTTGATTCCTCACTAGACGCAACTGATGCCCCTGCCTTCCAGTTCCACCCGCATAGGCCGGGATTGGGATCATTGTGACCGCTGCCTACTCGTCTACTTCATCACTTTGCGGATTTTTGCTCAAGTTATGATCGAATATCAGGAGTCATAGTTTGTATATTTTTAAACAAGTTATTTTCTAGGCGTTATTTAGGACCCAATCAAGGCTGGGAGTCATGGTTGTGAAGAATGGGGCTGTTAGTGTCATTCAGCCATAATGACCCTTCCTGGATGCTATTGATGAAGGCCAGGGAATCGTTATATAGTTGGATTGATTGGTTGGTGGTTGTTGGAGTTTTATGTCCTGGCAACATCTTAAGGTAATATCAGGATGGGCACTGACTTGTGGCGACTTTATAGTGCTGCCCCACTGGGAAATGAGGCCACCGGCACAATGACCCGATACCCTACTCAGTTACATTATCCGGACACTGAGCTAACGAGTCCTTGCCCTATCCTATTAATGCCGAACGCCAGGCTAGGAATCAACAAGTGTCAATTTTTAAGTCATTGGTTTGACTCCGGATCTCCCGCACGTGAGGCCCGCACTCTACCGATTCGGCCACCGCGCATGGGCCCAGTTGGAGGTCCAACCAAGAAGTTACCCTACATGAGAAGGTATCGCTTGATCTGCCCAGAAGAATTAAATTAAGTATCCCACTGCAATTCTTCGTACTCTAGTAGCACTACGAGTAAGAGTAAGTGTTTCTGATTGAACACAGTTGATATTTCTAGAATAAAATATTTTGCTATGCTATAGCGAATACTCATCTAACGAATATGTTAAAATGGGTCGACCAGTGATTTAATTGGCCCGAAGGCCCAGCAGATGATGGGGAGAAAGAGCGACTTGACTGTTTTTGTCCAAAGCTACAGGCTATACAAGATATTTACCAAAAATGGTTCGCCGGCGACGGATGCTGGTAATTTAATTTAATGACCTAATAGCACACTCACACACTGTTTTTATCGCTGAAGCTGTTCAAGCTTGCCAGAGTCAAGAAAAACACACTAAAGGTTTTTATGGAGAAACATTTACGCGAGCTAATAATATCAGAATGGTGCAACCTCTAATTTACTTAAATTGATAATAGTAGATTTTTGTCAATTTAATTCTGGAAAGTTCTTAAAGTTTGCTTTGTAAGTCCTTGGCACTGCAAGCTTGTGAAATTTAAATTGTATCTTGTAATTAAGCTACGATGCCATATATGCCAAGAAAATAAAAAATAAACTAACATAGGCTACTAACCATACCAACCAGTTATCTATCTGCTACTGAAATGCAGGCAATCAAATAACTTATCAGCAGCTACTGTGTGGTAAGATAACACCAACACTACAACTGGCCATCTTTGAAAACAAGCCTGGGTACCTGTGCTTATATGCTATGGACAGTAAAAATACAGCCTCGAAAAAAAACCCGGGGAAAAAACCTTTCTTGATTTTCTCGGGATGGTGGGGGGGGGGGATTTTATTTTTTTTTTAATGGAACTTGGCATTTGTCATAATGGCAATCATCAGACAATACTCTCCTTATGAACACTTACTTTGATTTTTTTTACTTTGTCCCCAGGAATGTAACTGAAGTTGCTCCGTGCTATAAATATAAACATCAAAAGGTTATGGGGAGGGAAACTTGAAAGAGTGGGAATCCTGGGCAAGCATATCGGATTCAACGATCAGTCTGGAAGCAATACTTGAGTAGCAGAGGTACTTCCTTTAATATCCCTGGAATGTAAGGCGTAGAAGTGAGGTGCACTGACCTCCTGAGTTGGAATTCCGCCGCCTACGCAGATAAGCCTGGGTGGGTTGATTGCATCATGGAGCCTAGATAGCCTAATGGTTAGGATGCTAGTCATGGACTGGCTTTTTTGTTGTTTGTTGTTAGAGTTTTACATCCTGGCAACATCTGAGGTCATGTCAGGAGGTACCTGTAGTGTACTGTGTAATGACCAACGTCTGGACACGGTGAGTGCTTGTTAGATACTGGTTTATTTCCACGCTCTTGATGACGTCACAGGATTTCCCACGTCATGTGGTGGGGGGGGGTTTCCCACAACCTATATATATGACATCTCCCTTTTTTTTTTCTTTTTTTTTTATATAATTAATGGTTAACTATTTATTCGTCCTTAATGGTTGTCATCAGTGTTTGTGACCTTAGATCTACGTTATTTTTTATGTGTATCTTCCGTTCTTATATCTAACATGTGTATCGTCCGTTCTTATATCTAACATATAAATTTTGTCTTATCAATTACTGGACGGACCACTCTGCCGTACCGGTTTACATAATGATCTTTGTTAGTTGTTGGATCTACCGTTGTTTGTGCCATTGATTGGGCCTTGCTGGCCTTTGGTGCATGTGTGATTGTTTTTGCTTGTGTTTGTGACTGCCTGTTAGGGATTTTGAATATGTATTTTCTGTTCCGTCTTAACACATGTTTTTCCTGATTGCTGATTTGGTAATCTCGGTGTTTGGGTGTGTCCGTTTTGACTATCACTCCTGACTTCCATTTCCCTTCATGGCTCATGTATCGGACCTGGTCGTTTATATGTAATTTGGCGTGTTGTTTGCCAGCGTGTCTGTCATGGTACTTTTTTTGTATTTGTTGTCGTTTCCTGAGTTGGTTGGTTTTGGAGTGTTGTATTTCTGGTTGCAGATGTTTGTTTGTCGCTGGCAATTTGCATCTTAGTCTCCTGCTGAATAGCAGTTGGGCAGGTGATGCATTGATGTTTGTTAGGGGTGTGTTCCTGTAATTTAATAGGGCAATGTTATAATCTTTGTTTTCTTTTGTTGCTTTCTTTATTATTTGTTTAACCGTCTGTACGTATCTTTCAGCCAGGCCGTTGCTTTGTGCGTGTAGTGGACTGGAGTATACTGTTTGGAACCCGAATTCCGTGGCAAAATCTCTGTATGCTGCACTCTGAAACTGTGGGCCGTTGTCGGATACCACGATCTCGGGTATTCCAAATCTACAGAAAACCTGTTTTAATATTTCTACCGTTGCTGTACTAGTTGTTGAGCCTAACTGTACTACCTCAGGGTACTTGGAGTAGTAATCTACTATAATAATGAAATGCTTATCCTGAATTTGAAACAGGTCAATGCCTATTTTTTGGAATGGGAGTTGAGGAATTTGATGAGATATCAGTGGCTCAGAATGTGGTACATTTCGTGTTGATTGGCAATTTGAACAACGTAGGACTATATCTTCAATTTGTTTTGACATACCCGGCCAGAATACATTGTCCCGTGCAAACTCCTTGCATTTAACGATGCCGAGGTGTGATTCATGTATTATTTGTAGCATTTCGTGGCGCAGTGTTGATGGTATTATTATTTGATTGTTTTTGAATAACATATTGTCGATGTATGTTATGTTATCTTTGAACGTAAGGTAGGGTTTTGCCAATGCATGTATTTTGTGTTTTTTTTTGGGCCAACCTTGTTGTGTTAGTTGTACTACTTGGAGTAGTGCCTCGTCTGTTTTGGTACCATTCGCGATGCGTCGGAGCATATTTGGTGCCACTCCCATTTCAGCCACCGATAGAGTTGTGTCGAACAAGTCATTCGGTTGGATGGACGTCGAGTGGGCTCGTGATAAGGCATCTGCAAAGTACATGTCTGTGCCTTTAATATATGTTAACATGATATTGTAATTTTGTAGCCGAAGTCTCATTCTTTGCATTCTGGCTGACAATGTGTGTACCGGCTTGCTCATTATTGCTACTAGTGGCTTATGGTCTGTTTGGATTACTATCTCTTTGCCAAATATGTACTGATGAAATTTGTTACACCCGAAACATATCGCCAACAGCTCTTTTTCGATGACCGCATAATTTGATTGTGCTTGGTCTAATGATTTCGAGGCCATGGCGACTGGTTTATTGTTTTGGAATAATACTGCTCCTAGGCCGGATTTTGGATAGGTGCTCTACGCTGAGGAGTTATGGTTTATGTTTTTTACTATCGAATGATATGCTGAGTAGTTAAAGCAAGCGTCACTCGTTCTATCATGAACTTTATTGGGGGAGCAGAAGGGATTTCTAACGCTTGTAGAGAGTCAATGGTTCCAACGGTGCTCTGTTGTATCGAGTAGTTAGTTTTTTTAGCAGTGAAAACGACTCTTTCTGTTCATGTTGCCAGTGCCATTCGGTGTTTTTTTCTAATATTGTTCGTAATGGTTTTGCTATTTCCGACATATTTGGGATAAACTTCCCTACATAGCCAACCATGCCTAGGAACCTTTGTATCCCTGCTTTGTCGGTTGGTGGCGGCATGTCCAGGATGGCCTGAATTCGCTCGTTGGTCGGTTTTACTCCTGATTGTGTTAGTGTATGTCCTACATAGTTTACTTCTTTTTTTACATATTTTTGATTTTACTGGATTGAATTTTAAGTTGACCTCTCGCGCCCTTTTGAACACGGCTTCTAGATTGAAGTTGTGTTCTTCGAGAGTCGCCCCATATATTAGTATGTCGTCTGTTACGACGTTTACACCTGGTAAACCATGTAAAATTTTATTCATCTCCTGTACGAAGATGTCTCCTGCCGTTTTAATTCCAAAGGGTAAACGGGTGAAACGGTACCTACCCCATGGTGTATTGAACGTGCATAGTTTGCTACTTTCCTTATCCAGCTCAATTTGCCAGTATCCGCTGTTGGCGTCTATTACTGAGAAAAATATTAAGCCTAACTGATGTGATGTTGTATGAACTTCTTCTATCAGTCCGCATGTTGGGCTCTCATGGGCTGTACTTTAAATAGGCTTGTTTAAATTTGGTCTGGCGTCCAACACATGTATGCGAGATTTTTGTTTGTTTTTGAACATATGGTGATCTGCAATCTGAACCTAATGGGGTGGGCTCCGTTTCCTCCACTATGACCCCTAGTCTAATCATCTTATCTAGTTCATTTTTTACTTGATCGTTTATTGCGTGGGGAATTCGCCTAGGTGGGTCTATGCATGGCTGTACCTTTTTGTCAATATATATTTTCGCGTTACTTTTAATCTTTCCTAGACCTATAAATATGTCATCATATTTATTTACCAGTAATTCTGCGCTTGGTTCGTTCTTCTCCTTGGCGTCTGCTGGTTGAGTGCTCGGCTTGTCCTTCGATATCATGTTTACGCGTTGTATGAGTCCCATCTGTGAGCAGGCTTTACTTCCTAATATTGGGCAGCCGTTGCTTGTTATCTGGTACCTTAGCCATTTTCCGTTTGTGCAGATCTCGGCTTCCCCCTCCGGACGGATTCGTTCCCCGGAGAATGTTATCAGCATGCACTTGGAAGGGTGGAGTGTGACGTTCTTCAACTTCTTGTAGATACTTTTGGGAATTATATTTGCTTGTGAGCCCGTGTCTAGCTTGAATTTTACCTTTTCATTGCCGAGTAACACGGTGGTAAACCACAATGATGTGTCGGTGCTGTCAGGTTGTGAAATGCACCCAACGAACAAGTCATTTTCCTCATCTATATGACTTTGATTTTCACTCGGAGGTAGGTTGTTGTCATCTACTTGTATCATGTTGATATTAGCAAAGCTTGGGTTCCTTGTTTTACATACTTTTGAGAAGTGACCGATTAGGTGACATTTGGAGCATTGTCGACTTTTGTGGGCATTGTCGTGCTCGTGTGGTGTACCCACACGCTCCCGCACTTTTCTTATAGTGGCGTATGGCTCTTGATTCTGTTGCGTTGACGTGAGCCAGTGAATCGCGTGCGTGGTTGTGACGCACTATGTTTGTTAGTGTTGGACGTACGTTGATCTCAGCGTCCATCTTCGTACGCGGTTTCAATAGTGGTTGTTGCTTCTGAATAGCAGGGTATAGAGTGACATGTTCGCTTATGCATCGGCATCGTTTTGTTTTCTCGATACTCACTTGTCGCTAATGCCTTTAGATCTGCTGTTCTGTAAGACAAGCGCATCCCTTCACGTTGATCGTAGTCTTCGTGATGCCAGCAGCATCTAGTCTGTATGGGCGCTCGCTTTGCTATCACACCGTGCAGAGCATTGAGAATCTTCCGTGGACTGTGCCCAGTGTAAAGTGCAGTGTGCGATGTGGTACTGCAATTCACGAATATACGTGTCCATTGTCTGGTTGGTTTGTTGCAGTGAATTGAACTTGTATCTTATGACGGTGATATTTGTCTTTCCCTCACAGTATGTTCGGAATGCGGCAATTAGCGGTTGTATTTTGTCGATAATGTTGCTGTCATTTTTCAGCGTTCGATATACCTTTTGGGCCTCCGCTCCTGCCACATGTAGAAATACCGCGCACTGTGTTTTTTCCGGTTTGTTGTTGATTCCGGCCGCTGCTGCGTAGAACTCATATGAGTCGTACCACATTTCCCAGTTGAGGGCCATGTTATCCTCAAGGTTTAGTGGTCCTGGTGGCTTTAGTCCTGTTAATGCCATTGTGAGTCCTTCTATCTGACACCATGTAGTGTACTGTGTAATGACCAACGTCTGGACACGGTGAGTGCTTGTTAGATACTGGTTTATTTCCACGCTCTTGATGACGTCACAGGATTTCCCACGTCATGTGGTGGGGGGGGTTTCCCACAACCTATATATATGACAGTACCGACTTGTGACGGTGCACACTTATGGTGACTTTTATAGTGCTGGCAGACCAGGCCGCCAGCACCATGACCTGATATCCCACAAGTCATATTATCCTGACACTGAGCCAACCAGTCCTTTCCTAGGTATACTAATAATGCCGAGCGCCTGGCTAGGAAGTGAGAAGTGTCAATTTTTAAATTATTGGTTTGACTCTACCAGGGTTCGAACCTGTAGGTACGAATCCCACGATCTCCGAAAACGGGAGATGGACACTCAACTCATTCGGCGATCCCGATGGAATGGCAGATGTGTGGGTTCGAGTCCCAATCTAGGTGTGATATTTCCCTTTGTTTGCATCAAAATCCCCACCCCCACCCCCAAAACACAATGACATTGGTGTTATGACCAGGATTATGTTTCAATGCTGCGCTATATAGTGTTGAACCATACCTGTGTGTGTGTGTACTGTCAAGGACCCTATAATACTAAGACGGCTCACTCAGCCTGTACTGTGTAATCAAAATTATCAAACCCACCACTTTGGTGCGCTGGCTGGTCTCTGGTTAAACAGTTTGCTATATTAAATGTATAAATGTATAAATGAAGTGAAAGATTTATATTGATGGTGATGATGATGATTTGTATTTTGTACCTAGGCATTTTCATATTGATTGTATTCATAGTTACCTATCTCATGTATAATATAATTGTAATGTGGTTTAACATGTGAAACACCAACCAGCAGCAAGGTGGCACTGCAAAATTTACATTACCATGGGAGAGATAGGGAGTGAGCCATCTTAGTATTATAGGGTCTTTGGTACTGTTGTGTAAGTGGCCTTGGATGTTTGTATTTGTAAGAATGAGAGCTACAATTCCATGGCGGACGAGTGGTGCACAGGCCCCGCAGGTGAAATGCCACATAAGCAGGTAATCATGGGTAGGTTGATTGCATTAGGGATCCAAGATAGTCTAATAGTTAGGATGCTAGCCCCCATAATTGCATAACTGTTGGATCGAGTCCTGCTCGAGGCATGATGTTTCTCTTCATTTGCAAAGAGATAAATAACCTGCGACACTATTAAGTTAAGTAACACTGAAAAAGTCGGTGGTGCATACATTGGAACTAATTGGCTGCACAAATATACAACTGCGAAATACAAGGTTCATGCAATCTGGAAATGGGCTTAAATCCAAAAACAAACACCTTAAAGTTGCATAGTCCGATGGTTTTGAGCTTCTGTCATTTTCTGAGATAAGTATATTAGGTTGATCGCTATAATCTACCTTACTTTAGTTCGAAGTTACTTTTATTTTAAATGGCTAAATGGTGAGATATTTGAAGTGCTACCAAACCATGCAAAATTAATTTTGGAAAACATGCCAAAACTGTGACACCATACGCTTCTACAGTAACAAATCCCTTCTATGTGGTGACAAATGCTTAATAATTGCACACGTATCTAAGTTGGATATATGTAAAATCCAATTTAGATAATTGTTTTGGTTTAGAAAATTTGATGTTTTCATCGGACTATGCCGCTGTAACTTTGGCTTTAACTTTGATAATGCTCTGAAAAGGCTTTGAAGATTGATCAAATGCTCTAAAAAAAGCAATTTAATTTTGCCATGCTAAATTTTACCAATGCAAGAATCGAATCAGTGTTTGTGTTTTAGATGTTTTTAGAGGATTTGTTTGATTTTAAAGTGCGTTCAAATATATGGAACCCTCACATTATTGAATGGCCCAGGGTGTATGGCTTATTAACTAGTCGAGGACACGTGTTGGATGTATCAAAAGCTTTACTTCTTCAGTTACTTTCCTTTCTTTCCAACAATAGAATACAGAAATCTGGTGAAGTAAAATGATACAGTGTTGACATAATATAGTGTCTAATGTCATATTTCTGTGGCCTTAAACATTTTTTTTTTTTTTCGTGACGATTTATACTGCCTGTCATGGATAAGTCTGAATAGACTTGTTTTTTTCACCATTGACAGTTTTGTCGATAGAAAGCCCGAGCCTACACTTTTATAAACCGACAATGGATTTTTAACCTCCCACACGACATAGACCAAGGTATGAGAGCAACTGGGCCTTTGATGAGACGCTGTAATACATACATAGTGTTTGGTTGTTGTCGGGTCGTCTGCCGGTATCGGACCAGTCTTGAGAGCCCTCCACCTCCACAAAATTGATACTTGTCGCTACCTAGCCTGGTGCTCGGCATTAATAGGATAGGGCAAGGACTGGTTAGCTCAGTGTCAGGATTATGTGACTGAGTGGGATATCAGGTCATGGTGCCAGCGGCCTGATTTCCTAATAGGGCAGCACTATAAAGTCGCCATGAGTGCGCACTGTCACAAATGACCTTAGACGTTGCCAGGACATAAAGCTCCAACAACCAGCCAACTACATACATATATATATTTTACCTCGGTAAACAGCCTCAGGCTAGCCTCAGGCTAGGGAGAGGTAAGCACGTCCGGTACCAGCAATTAGCATATACAACTCACGACTGGATAACGTGTCGTTGGGTTGCTCCGGCAAAATTAGTCTACATACAAGCAAATACGCAGTAAGTATAATAAAAACTGTGGTTAGCTTAATTATGATGCATTAGAGCATCATTATGGAAAGTTTAGACTTTCGTTGGTCCAATTTGGACGAGTTATTTGGTTATAAACAACCAAGGATAGAACACTCGAGTGGGTTTCTCGAAGGAACCAAACCGGTCATTAGCGGTTATGTCAACACCCGGGTCACCGTGTGACTATGGGTAGAGATGTGGGTTTCGCCCTATCTCATGTGGAAATTCTCTCGTACTCTAATAGAGAGTAATGTTGGAGATGCTCCTGGGTTTCTTTTATAGACTCCCCTAGACAAAACTTTTTCAGGCGTTTCTCCGAGTTTCGTAGCATTTTCTCCAACTTGTTGACGTAGTAGTCACAGGTGGGAGAAGTGTGCGGAACAGAGGGATGGGCGGGCCGATACACTGGTCCCGACCCCGCGTAAGGTTTGGGCTTGACCCACAACCCACGCACAAATTTAGCTTATTACGCCTGTGTTATAACGGTATAAACACGTTCTTTAACACCAATAGATGTCCAAATGAGTTTGAAACAACCATATTGTGACATATATATATACCGGGACTGATCAAAAATGTTTGTTTCAGTTCCCGATGGCCACGAAGCGGAGTAAGCGCGGTGCAGCAGCAGCCGAGGGGCGTGTTCCGAGTGGAGTGGACGAGGAGTACGACTCCTCACCCGTGTTGTCGGCAGGGCCGTCGACACAGCCCCGGGCGCATATCCTCTCCGACCCGGACGAGGACGCAGTGCCTGATGTGCCTGCGCCTCCAGATTGGGAGGCTCGCTTTGCAAGATTGGAAAGCCACATCTTGACTGCCAAATCGCCTGTGTCTCGGAAGCGGCGTAGGCCGAGTGTCCAAGAGGATTCATTTGAGGATTTCTTGGACACAGACTCGGCGGTGGAGCTTAAGGCTCCTCCTCCTCCTTCTCCTAAACGGAGGAAGAAGAAGAAACAGGTGATTTCTTCGGGTGATGAATTCACCAAGGAGCGGGCAGAGACTGGTTTTCGCAAAAAGCGGAAGACTAAGTCCAAAAAGAAGAAGAGGAAGAGGAAATATTCTTCTTCTGATTCGTCCACTGAGTCTACTTCTACGGAATCAGACTCAGACACCATATATGAAGGTGTCTATGCGGACATTGGCACTAAAGTGGCTAAGAAGGTGGAGAAGCCAAAGGCTAAGCGGGTTAAAACCACTACGCTTATGCGCGAGACCGTGAATGGTCATTTCCGCACGTTCAAACCGGCGGAGGTTATCTCCAAGTTAGGAGATGAGTTAACAGGCATAAAGGGTGTTCCCAACTCCATCATTAAAGAAATGGATCGGGATGTCAATATGACGGATGACCGTAAGAAGTTTGAGGATGTGTTGCACACAGTGCATAAGGCAGTGTTGGCTACCCTAACAGCTATTGTTCCTGTGGCTAATAGGATGCAGAGTGAAAATAAGTTCTCGTCTTTGGCTAAGACAATGGACAAAGGCATTGCAGTGCTAGCGGCGGCAGGTAATTACCTGTCGTTTCGAAGATATGAAAATGTCTTCAAGTCAGTTTGCAAGATGCTGGCAAAGAAGTGGCTCGCTCTAAGAAGGTTCCGATAATGAGGGGAAGGAGTTTACGCTCTATCTTGCTCCAGAGCCGATTAATGGGAAACCTTTAGATAATACCAAGATGTTTGGCGGTCAACTACAATACCTCTATAAAGAGGTAGAGACTGCAGCCAAGAGTGGCAAAAACATGGATGGCAAGAAGAAACAGGAAGTTCCTCGTTTCAAAAAGTCACGAGGGGATTTTCGTCCACGACGGTTCACCAGAGGAACCAGACCGAGTTCAAACTTCGGTCAAGGGTTTCGGGGCCGGGGCGCTCGCCCAGGCTGGACCGACAACACCGCACGGCCAATAGGCCGAGGGTTCAACTCGTCGAGACCTTTCCCCAGGGGCGGGTCCAAGTAGAGGTCCAAACACAAACTTTACAAGTCCCTGCAGCCTCTAAAAACACACAAACTGTAAGCAACTTTGTGGCTGGTAATATTAGTAATCATATTTCTGAGTGGCACAAAATTACTAGTGACCAAGAAATTATAGAAATAGTTAGGGGTGTTCACATTCCCTTTACACAAATTCCTGTACAAAGTATAATACCTTTTCCATATAACATTCAACCAGTTGAACGAGACGCACTAACTAAACAGGTACATAAATTCTTTGAGAAAGGAATTATACAAAAAGTGACACACTGTTCAGGACAGTTTATTTCAAACATTTTCTCGAGACCGAAGCCTAATGGTGATGTTCGAATGATCCTGGATTTAACAATCCTTAATAAAAGGGTGGAATATCGACATTTTAAAATGTTCTCTCTAGATACGGCACGAGATCTGATTACACCAGATGCGTGGATGGCTAGTGTTGATTTACAGGATGCATATTATACGCTTCCCATAATGGAACAATACCGAAAATTTCTTCGATTTATTTGGGATAACCAACTCTATGAGTTTACCTGCATGCCGAATGGCTTAGCTTGTGCGCCACGTTTATTTACTAAATTGCTTAAACCTGTTTTCTCGGTAATGGCGAGGAAGGGTCACATAATGTTTCCATACATAGATGATTCTTTTATTATAGCATCAACACAAATTGGTTGTGTGAATGCAGTTTTGGATTTATGTGCATTACTCACTAAATTGGGGTTTTATGTACATCAACAAAAGTCAGTGTTTAAACCAACAAAACAACTTAAATGTTTAGGGTTTATTCTGGATACACAGTCCCTTACAGTGTCGATAACAGAACAAAAACTAATTAAGTTTATGACTACAGCGACTCAGCTTATTAAGTTATCAAAGCCAAAAATTAGACAGGTTGCTGTTCTTATTGGCATAATGACCTCATATGCACCTGCTGTGTTATATGGGAAGGCCCATATTAAGTCGCTAGAAATAGATAAAAATTTAGCGTTAACACGAACTAAAGGCAATTTTGAGCGAAAGATGTTTATTTCGCAAGAAGGGTTACAGGATATTGGATGGTGGATGCAACATATAGCAAGTTCACCAAATCCAATCCGCATGGCGGAACCTAATACAGTAATTACTACTGATGCTTCGTTAGAAGGTTGGGGAGCTCATCGAGATGGGGTCACAACAGGAGGTAGATGGCTTGATGATGAAAAATCAGACTATATTAATGCACTAGAATTGCGTGCTATTTATCTGGGCTTACGTAGTTTAGTAAAGATAAATAAATCACAGGTTAGAATACTAACTGATAATACTACTGCCATGGCATATATTCGTAACATGGGTGGAACCAAATCAAAGTCTTGCAATCAGTTATCTAAACTGATTTGGAACTGGGCACAGGCTCAACAAGTCTGGCTGACTGTAGCGCATATTCCAGGGTCACAAAATACACTTGCAGATTATAAAAGTAGAAATTTCCATGACCATTTAGAGTGGTCTCTCTCTACACATTTGTTTAACTTCGTTTGTGAAAAATGGGGTACACCTGAAGTTGACCTATTTGCATCACGAAATAATAACAAGTTACCCTGTTATGTTTCTTGGCATCCTGAACCGGATGCTTGGAAAGTAGATGCGTTTGCTATTACCTGGGAAAATAATTATTTTTATATTTTCCCACCATTTAGCATTATCAGCCGAGTAGTGAGAAAAATCGGCTTGGAAGGGACACATGCGATACTGGTGGTGCCCGATTGGGACACGCAACCTTGGCTGCCAGCAGTTTCACAACTGGCAAAAGATCGTATACGATTCCCAAGAAAACTCGGGAATCTGACGCACCACGGACCGCTAGTGGTTCACGGCGACGTGTCAACGACGCCCCTATTGGCATTCCTTTTCTAAGGAAGCAGCTACAGCAATTTGGATTGGACAGAATTACTGAGGATAGGATAGTATCGGATGCCTGGAGGCCAGGAACTGTCAAAATGTATACAACCTATTTAAAGAAATGGGGTGTACATTGTTTGTTAATGAAAGTTAAGCCAACAAATCCAAAGATTTCACAAGTAGCTCGGTTTCTTCGTTCTCTAGAGGATGAAGGACTTTCCTTTGGATCGATTAATGCGGCGAGGTGTGCGTTATCAATTATATTACCTAGAATTGATGGCGAAACAGTTGGAAAACATTATGTTATTTGTTATTTACTTCGTTCAATTTATCAAAGGAATCCTCCAAAACCAAAGTATAGTCGGTTTTGGGATGTTTCTATAGTATTTAAGTTGTTTCAGGCTTGGCCTCACAACTCGTGGTTAGATATAAAACAGTTAGGTTTTAAGGTCGCGGTCCTGTTATTGTTAGTAACCGGACACAGAGGACAGACGATTGTTGCTTTATCTTTAACTGGATTAGAAATAGACAAGCAACAAGCTACGTTTGATTTAGAAAAATTGCTTAAATCGAACACGTTAGGTGACCCTTTATCAACGGTTCACTTAGACTGTTTTCCGAATGATCGGAAATTATGTGTTGTGTCGGCCATACGGGCTTATATATACAAGACAAAGGATTTACGTGCATCACAACAACTATTAGTGAGCTTTATAAAGCCACATAAGGCGATTTCACGAGACACACTTGCCAGATGGACAATTACGGTGTTGAAATTGGCTGGAGTGGATACGAGTAAATACTCTTCCCACTCAACTAGAGGAGCCATGGTCTCCAAGGCACGGGTGCTTTGTATTTCTGTGAAAAGAATACTAGCGCATGCAGGCTGGAAGACGGCTAAGTCGTTTGCAAAACATTATAATAAACGACTAGAAAAGCCTACCGGCGTTGCAAAGCGTCTTCTCGCCAACTAACAAGAATAGGTGAGAACAAAAATTTAGAATGTTATAATAATAAGAAAGAATGATATTAAGGATAAAAATGAATTATGTAAAGGTCTCCCTAGCCTGAGGCTAGCCTGAGGCTGTTTACCGAGGTAAAATAGTATAGTTATACGAGTCTTACCTTGGTACAGATGATGGATAACTGTTGTTTTACCGAGGTATAAGCCTCGGATAGATGTGGGCTAGGGCCCTCCCGCCACACCCTGCCACATCTATTCCGTTGGTGTACCTTTTCGGTAAAGTAATAGTATCCATTGTTTGAAAGTCATTTTTATCCTCAATAAGTAGGTTAAGATTGCTGGTACCGGACGTGCTTACCTCTCCCTAGCCCACATCTATCCGAGGCTTATACCTCGGTAAAACAACAGTTATCCATCATCTGTACCAAGGTAAGACTCGTATAACTATACTATATATACATTACACTACATACATACATACATATATATATAATTACATACATATATAATTATATAAGTACGTATGTACATATATACATACTTATATACATATATACATACTTTCAAGTCATTCATTAATTATTCAGTTCATTCATTCCTTCATTCATTCATTCATTCATTTCATACATACATACATACATACTTTCATTACATACATACATACATACATACAACCTACAACAGCATGATGGATTATAATATAGAGTCATAACCTCGTGGGAGGCTGGCATGAGACTGGCTCAGCAATCGAGCGACTGGCGCGTAAGAGAATCAAGGAAGAGTGTCTTCCGAACATAATCAATCAAGGACGCATGTCTTCCGAACGTAATCAATGCATGAAATCGGTCATCAGTGTTATGCCGAGTTTCTGTAAATAGGTAAGAGTATGAGTACACATAGCGAAAACAGAACTAACTAGATACTGATATAACAGACCCATCAGCACTTAACCCAAAAGAAAGGAAAGTGCTGATGGGGCTCGTGTAATTAAAGGGTTCGACAAATATGTCCTGACCGCATCGCTCTTCCAAGAACCGGCTTCTTTGATATCGGGAAGGGGGACACTCGCGGCCAGACAGGCCTGCGCTGCACCTCTCCTGAGACTATGGAGGGTGAGACGCGTTTGAGGTGGAAGGAGGGCCGCCGCCGATAGAGCCAGCACACGGGCTAGTTCTACAGCAGAGAGGAACTCACCAGACGGGAGAAGAAAAGCTGGCGAATCAATGCGTTGGCGGACTGTGGAAGCGTACCTAATCCACGCGGTTCGCGGGCAGCAAGGAGAAGCTGGACTAGCTGGGAGAGAGAAGGTGAGCGGTGGAGCAGAGCGGAACCGGGACTTGGTCGAGCGGAACATGACATGCAATGCTGACGGTGTCATGCTAACATCAGTAAACAAGAGGGTATGCTGGCCAATATGTGTAGCCGAAAGTGAGGTAACATTACTCTGTCTTGCTAGGGTAAGGTAAGCGATCAACAATGCTGCTATATATACATAGGCTTCTTCCCCAATGCGGAACAACATAGAGACTATTTTTTTCAGATCCATAGGGGAAAGTGGAGCAGCTCTTTTAACAACATGAGTGGAGGATCTCTTAATACCTCTTTTAAGTAACTTAACATAATATGAGTCAAACATCAGTGCTGAGCCAGTCAGGCCGGAAATCCATGTTTTCACTGAACTGAAGTAGCTATATACAGATCCAGGGGCTTTAAGCCTGACCCCGAGATGAAGCAGAAACGCAAGGACATCATACTGCGTCGGCTGTAGCGGGTCGACATCATGACATCTACAGAAGTCTGCATAGATCCGAACATGGAGACGTTTATTCCTCCAAGTCCCGGCTGCCAAGGAGTCAGTGATGGCATTGAGCAGCTGGAGATGCTGAGTTACTGTGTAGCCTGGAAGATAGAACCCAAAATATAAGCCTATCTTCCAGGCTACACAGAACCAGAAGTGGAAGCAAGGGAATACTGGAAGGGGGGGAAGTGGAAAGGGGTGGCAGAGGAGGGCAATGGGGTGGACGACTACAGGTCGAAATCAATGACATCCAACGACGGCCGAACTACCACCTGTTTAAGGCCCAACTTCACACATTCCTGCACAGCACGCTGCTTCGCACTTGGATTTGTGTGTGCTCTACTCAGAGCGTCTGCTAACTGGAGAAGAGCACCTGATTTATGCCTAATCACCAACGATGTACTGACTGAAGCCGCTAATAGCCACAGCTGTCGCGCACACGCGCAGAGAAATTGCTCCTTACCCGAACCCTTTGACAGAACCTGTTGTGACGTCATATTATCTGTATTTACCACTATGACAAAATTGTGTGGGTCGACCGGGAGCAGGTTTGTGACCGCCAACACTAAATTGAAGGCCTCGAGTTGTGTAATTAAAGGAAGTGCCCGTATAACACTCGAAGGGTATTCAACTGAGAAATATCCGACTGGAGAGAAGGCCCCCCCTCCCACCATCGTTGAATCGCACTCTATACACCACTCTGGCGGCGGCACTTCCGGGAGAAGGACAACCTCATTTAGCTGCGACGAGAACTTCAAGAACCAATCAAGATCTTTCAGAATTTGGGGCGGAAACAGATGTTGGCCTGCTGGGGGAAAACCTCTTAAGGCTGCCAGTAACCTATTCATAAAACGGGTCGCTGGGGCAACACATTTTGCTACGTGTTGCAGCTTCCCCGCTAGGCTCTGCAACTGCTTCCTCGACGCTGTAGTTTTGGACTTCCAAGCCTGACATTCCTCCAGAACCTCCTGTAGTTTACCAGGTGGAAGCGTTACTGTCATTTCCTGAGCATCTACCAGAAAACCTAACCACACCAACGCGTGCGCCGGCGGAACGCACTTGCCCTCTGCCAAGGTTAAACCTAACTCCGCCGTAATATTACGAAATGCTGCAAAAGCCTCAACTGCCTTTTCTTTAGTCGCTTCTACCCCGACGAAATCGTCGAGGTAACAGAGTGCAAAGAAACCCCTTTTTCTTAAAAGCCACACTACCGCCCTCGTCATTCTGGCACACGCAAGCGCTGACGTGCGGCAGCCAAATGGAGGCGCTATATCTACAAACGTGTCACCCCCTATTTTAATACCCAGAAGCGGCACTGATAACGGACACACCCTCAGCTGTCTATAGGCTCGCGACAGATCACCCATCCAAAGCCAGGACCCTCTACCACACTTTGACAGCTGGTCCGAGAGCGTAGTGACAGAAGGCAAGGCAAAAGAAAACGGAGCTCCCTGATAAAAGCCTCTAACTATGCCCGCATTAACGCTGCGACCGGGTGGGAAGCTTAGGTCTATTATGATACGTCTAGCTAGAGAGTTTTTCTTCGGCCTAGTCATAACCGGGCTTAGCTGACACCACGGCACAAAGGGGGGGCTATGGAACGGGCCAAGCAGGGCACCTAACTTACACTCTGTCTTGATGAACTCAGTTATGTGTATATCTAACTCAGCCTGAGCAGTATGATTTTTAAGAGTGGGAGTCGGCAGACGGGCAGAGGTATAATCTACCGGCCACCCGAACTCCAGAAAATCCACTAGCTGTGTATCTGGGAAACTCTCCAGAGCTATCCTCCAGGCTGGAATATTAAGACCAGAGGGAAGTGAAACCTTAGCCGACATATAGTTAGGAAGGCATGTCTCCCTCACCACATTATATATATTCATATACGAGGCTACCTGCACCGCTTCCGGAGTAGCTGAAGGCCAGAGCGCCGCTACCGTCGACCTATATTTCAGTGGCGACGGCGGAGAAAACCGCCGACAAGGCGCCTCTGTAACGAGAGAAACATCATGAGAACTTGTATCGAAACAATCATGCACAATTTCTACCGGCAAATTCAAGCCACCACAAACACTATCTACAGCAACAGGTTCTACTATAACTGAGCCACTTAACTTGCTACCCGAGGCGTCGTGTGGCGGGGAAGGGTGAACGGTGGGTGTTGGGGGGGGGCGGGCAAGAGAAATCCCCACCCGTGACCGGCACCGGCGGCTCTAGTGACGCAAGCAAACCGAGAGGTGTTGTGTGAGTGGCACCCGCACTAACCCCTGACCAAACATGCCGCGGCAACAAAACATTCTGGTAGGGGGTGGGAGGTACGGGGCGGACCAGTTGAGACATGGGCAGGACCAGTGACTGAGAAAGGGGCGTGTCTACCATACTTGACGGCAGCTGGCCGACCCCACATGACTGACCGGTTGACTGGGGGGCGGGCACACTGACAGCGGGACTTACTCCAACTGCTGACGGCTGTACGGTCTCACCAGCTGCTTTCCGGTCGTGGAAAGCCCTTTTCTTGAGGCAATCTTGCTCCTTATGCCAGTGTATTCATTTAAGTCTGTTAGTGCACCAACCACAGTTATGTAGGAATTTAGCCGGTGACACCCCGTGGGTCGCAGTAAACCCACAGTCCCGCCCCAATTCCACAAGTGACAAGGCTTCCCGTCCGTATCCTTGTTGTACTCATTCCTCTGGTTAATTGGGGCGGGGCCTACCTGAGTAGCCGCGGGCTGAGAGACGTGGGACTGCAGAGGGGGCAGGGCCTGCTGACCATAGTGTACGGCAGCGTGTTGATAGCCAACCGGCTGAGCAGAGCGACCGACAGCCGTACACAATTCGCGCTGCAAGTCCTTAATTTCGGCTTGGTCTGCCCACCCATTCGGAAACCTCCCGTCTGCTATCATTTTAAAGACTTTTTCGGACCAGCGCCGACAAACCGACCAGTCCCAAATAGTCGCCATATGCATTAGATCCTGCTGATGTTTCCGAATATATATCAACCAATTGTTAGGCAGCGACTTATGGCCTGCTATGAGATTCAATGCTTCAAAGTACTCCGACCATGACGCTTCGCCCATACCAATACTTTTACATGTGTCACCTCTTGTAACAAACAGATGAGGCTGGAAAACCATACCTTTGGGTTTCTTCAGAGCCTTAGAAGTGTCCAACAGAAGGTCTGCTATCACCGAAGCAGCTTGTTGCGCTCTCTCTTCCTGCGACACGCCCACCGTCCCATGCTGTTGCTGAGACGCGTCCACTGGGTGTAACACTTCTGCCAGATAATAACTCTGACCTGCCGGCGGCTGTTGGAACGTTGCTATCGCTGGCTGCTCCACCACCACCTGCGCCCGTTCCAGTGACACCTGGGCTACTTGCCCTTGTTGACACTCTGCTGGCAGGGGGCGTGGCCCAGAAAGGGGCAGTACCGGCGACTGCGGAACCACTCGATGCAAAGACGTTATGGCTGCCACCGCCTCCAACGCATTCACCCTGACTGACAACTCTTTTGTCAGTTGAAGGGCCTCCCTTTGTAGCTCCAAAACTGTAGCCAAATCACTTGCCGTTGAAGGGAGAGAAGCACTAGACTGTGTAGTCGTCGGTGACAGCTGAGCATGCTGCCACGGAGCATGTGGCGCCAAAGCTCTGGCCGCCCTCCGTAGAGAGGCCCGCCGGAGCTGCGGCCTGAGCGGCGGCCTACCCAACCGCTTACCCGGAGGCATGTTGGCATACAGTGAGAGAGAGAGAGAGAGAAGTGACCAGGTCGGGTGCCGGAGCAGGAATGACTGAGGGGTGGGGGTAGGGGTCACGTGCTGCGTGGGTTCACCTTGCCTCGTTCGTGAATTAACCATGTTGCCTCCGCAACATTGGTAATTTCATCAGCTCAATTTTTCGACCGTTTTTATATTAGGCTGGTCTTCACCCGTGTACTACAAGTATCGGGTGAATCTTTTATCTAGTGACAACCCTAACGGTTTCAGGTCACCAACTACATTTGTACATCTCAACTTTATTCAGAAGACAGTTGGCATTTCCACACACAGACCCAAACAAACACACACACACACCACACACACACACACACCACACACATTTGTAAAAAGCTGAAGATATATGTGATCATTGGGCTCAATGAATACACATCTTCTGAATCAAAGTCCACTAGTCCTTGGGGATAGTCTGAAGCTGGGACCTGGCGTGCTTACACAACAGGAAGTTGGGTCATGGCCATCCTCAGTCCTATCTTTCCGTATAGGCTGCATACCTTAATTTGACCGCATAAACACGGTTCTTGATGACCAAGTTTGGTATTTATTTCTGATTGGACTGTAGTGGAGTTGTGGTGGAAAATATTATATATTAAATAAAATACCACTGGGCGTATGCATCAATGTGATTGTTGTTGGTTGTTGTTTTACGTCCTATCAACATCTAAGGTCATATCAGGACGGGTAGCAATGTAAAGTGCTACGGTTTGCTTCACCCCTCCATCATCAGCGGCTGACTGGTGGCTGTGTGCGGGAAAACTTTGGGTCCCTCCAAAGTGATGCAAGGGATGAAAGTGGTATCCGACAAAAAAAAGCGGAAACCAACGGCGGCTAAAAGAGAAGTGTCCCAATGGCTCAAGAACATCTGGGGCCATATGCAGGAGTCAGTGTTAGCGAGCCAAAATGCGTTTAGACGGGATTTCTGGTTTAGCGCCAAATAGTCGGTATGCAGGAGGCGGTGTTACGCTAACACCACGCGTTTAAGGTCCACGACACTAACCCCGTTTCATAGGACGTTTAAGGGTGGTGTTAGCATAAGGTTGTGCCCAAATCTATTCAATGCTGTCATATTTAACAGAATTACATACGCAATAAGGAAATTTGATCAATTTAACCCTAAATTCAAAGCGTTATTAAGGCTACCGCCGCATTGGCGGCGATATTAATAGTTATATTTTCTAATCGACGAACATAAAGTAAACAAATCGACGTCGCTTTCCATACTGGCGGCGGCGGTTTGTTTACTTTACGTTCGTCGATTTGAAAATATAACTATTAATATCGCCGCCGTTACGGCGGCAGCGTTAATATTGCTTCGAATTTAGGGTTAATTTCATCAAATTTCACTTATTGCGTATCTAATTCTGTTAAATATGATAGCATTTAATATATTTAAGCCTAATATATGGGTACAGACGCAGAGGGATTTCCCAAATCTATAAAAAAATTCACGTTTAACTATAATGAAAGTGTTACGCGCTCCTGCATACGACTTGACACAGTTCCCGACGTCGGTGATAGCTAAACGGTAATAGTCTCTAACACCCGTGTGTCCCGTGTGGCGGGTCGTGAGATTCAAACTGCAGCCGAGTCAAACCAATGGCACAACAATTTGAACAGGTCGCTACATAGCCTGGTGTTTGGCAATACTAGGAGCAGTGTAATGAGGAAGGCAAACTGTCTGTGACTGATATATATATATCTGCTAACAATTTAAATTAAATGCCTTTTCACATTCGGTTGCTTAAATTTAAAACAAAAAATTGTATTGCATTCGTTGATTAGGTATGGAAAATTTCAGTCACAGACAGTTTGCCTTCCTCATTACACTGCTCCTAGTATATATATGTGTGGGTGTGTATAGCCGTGTTCACACGGGCAATGTAAATCGATTCGTAGAAATTGACTTGTATAGTTTGGGTTACATTTCGCGTGTGAACGGGCATGTGAGTCGAATTAGGGCTGAATCGATTTCTGTGATCCGGATACTGTAAACCACTTGTGGAGGTCGATTTCTGTGAATCGATTTATTTTGCCCATGTGGATGCACTGAGGCGGATTAAGGACGTCACACGCATGCGCAGTCGAGACCTTAGTTTGTTGACTTTCCGGTCGATCAAAAGCGCATATTATATAATTTAGTCTATGAAACCGCTAGCTGGGCACAGATATTTTTTTCATCATTTATTTTAATGTTTTCACTCCCCAGCAGAAGTTTTGATCGTTCCAAACCAATACGATTCAGTCCATACATATCTAGGTCGAAACCACTCTCTCGTGGTGACGTCGCCTAACCGAAAACTGCCGCTGGTCAGACTGGACTTGCTCATGCGCTGATATCGATTTCCTGCCCAAGTACTTCCTGTGTGAACGGGCGTCTAAATCGATTCATATGATTCGACTTGTCTAAATCGCTTTACATTTTCCCCGTGTGAACACGGCTTAAGTGTGTGTGTGTGTGTGTGTGTGTGTGTGTGTGTGTGTGTGTGTGTGTGTGTAATCACATTTAAAGTAGGAATAATCAGTTGCTATCCCATAAACTGAATTGATACTTATCAATACGGTTGATGTTCAGGGCCGTATAGATCTAACGGGGAGGGGGGGGGTCAAGGCTGAGGGGGATGGAAGTTTCCACATTACCCCCCACCCCCCCAAAAAACTCCCCGATATATGTAACCTTCGTGAAATGGCATTTCAGAGCCTCTAGATTTAAACATTTCCGGGGGGGGAGGGGTGCAAGGTGGAGGGGAGAGCCCCACATACCCCCTCCCCCGACCACCTCCCCTAGTGCCTTGTGCTTCAGCACTCGGCCATTCCAACAAATGATCGACGCGGGCCCTGCCAAAGTGTCAACGGTCACGTATGCACCGCACCGTTCTATATTCTGAACTGGGTTAATCTCGCCACGTCGTAAAGACTAGCTTTAAAACCCCAGTCACACCTACCCGGACGAGCCCCAGAGTTTTAGCCGGACCACCCCCGGATAAAATCACTATTTTGGTCGTTTTTGGCCTCGCAGTCACACATACACGGTCTAGCCCCCAGTCTAGCCGGACCACCCACGGACTACCCGGTGTGGCGGTTTCAGCGTGTTCCCGTGCTCAGACGTGTCCCGTTGCTTCTGCGCATGCGCGGATTTCGCATCAACTCGGCTCACCCGAGACACTTATTGGCGCATGCGCACATCCTACAAACTCGGGTCGAATAATCGAATACGCTTCTCTGCGCTCGGGTGGACAATTTTTTTTTTTTTTTTAATAACCGATAAAAAATACAGCAAAATAGGATTTAAAGTATTTTATGATGGCCTAGTTTACCTATATTTCCATTTAATTAATCTAAGTTATTCTTTTTTTGCACACGGCACATGTATTTGTCGACTCCACTCGCCGTGTTCTATTTGAAATTCTGACGACTGGGATGACCCGAGTCGCCCGGGTAGTGTTAATCGATTACGGCCATGTTTATTAGATTCTGACGCATGCGCAGAAGCGAGGTACACGTCTGAGCACGGGAACACGCTGAAACCGCCACACCGGTGTACCCATGGAGTAGTCACGGATGAGTCCCGGACTGGAAGTGGACTTGCTCCTGCTATATACAAAAACGGGGCTCATCCTGGACTGATCCGTGGTAAACCGGGCTATCCATGGCTGATCCGTGGTCATCCGGCGTGTCCGGGTCTTATCCGGGCAGTCTGGTAGTGGTCCGTGGCTATGTCAGGACTAGTCCGGGCAAGTCCGGCGGTGGTCCGGGTTAAACCGTTGCTCATCCGGGGCGAAACTGGGCCGGATGCTGCATGGACTACTCCCGGTCCACCCCCAGATCGCCCTGGGCCATGCCGGATCGAGCCCGGATCGCAAAATGCCCTGGACGTTTTTAGCATTTTAAAACATCCGGGGCGGACCCCGGACGAGGCCGGACCACCCACGGATCACCAAGGACCATGCCGGATGACGGTCCAGGGCTCGTCCGGCCCATGATCCGGGTAGGTGTGACTGGGGCTTAACCGACCCGACAAGACGGTCGGTTGACTTGGTTTGGTTTGGTTTGGGTTTTGGAGTTTTACGTCCTGGCAACATCTATGGTCATATCAGGACGGGGGTCGGCTGGCAATTGTTTGTCCGGACTGGTGTGCGACAGACGGCTGGGGGCCGACTATTATGGTCCCCTGGGGCCAAATGTATGAGGACGGGTTAGGGCTCGTAACCCACGCGTCGTGCGGATTTCCCGGGTTAGAGGCCAAAGTGTCAATGTATGAGGGCGGGTTAGGCAAACACCTCGGGAGTTAAGGTCGAGTTCACTAACCCCAACTTGAGCCTGGGATAACGTGCAGGTTAGGGACCGATTCGGGCCAAATCTATTCAATGCGACCATATTTAACAGAATTAGATATGCAATAAGTGAAATTTGATCAATTTAACCCTAAATTCGAACCCTCCTTAAGGCTACCGCCGCATTGGCGGCGATATCAATAGTTATATTTTCGAATGGACGAACGTACAGTAAACAAACCGCCGCTGCCGCCAGTATGGCAAGGGAGGTCGATGCGGCGGCGGCGGCGATTTGTTTACTTTACGTTCGTCGATTCGAAAATATAACTATTAATATCGCCGCCAATGCGGCGGTAGCCTTAAGGAGGGTTCGAATTTAGGGTTAAATTGACAATATTTCACTTATTCCGTATGTAATTCTGTTAAATATGATAGCATTTAATATATTTTAGCCTAATATATGGCTACAAAGGCAGAGGGATTTCCCAAATCTATAAATAACTGAAACGTTAGCTAACCTGCGCGCGCTTTGGACTAATACATCCCCCGTGACACATATATTAACGCCGACAATAGATACCCCGCCGGCCGCCCTTAACTCCGCAGCCGATAAATTTTGGCTCATACATTTAGCCCCTGAAGCAGGCTATGCTCGCGGGTTAAAATACTAATTAAAACAATAGGTAAATAATTGAAACAATAGGTTCCCACTGTCTATCTGACCATCGCACATGTAAATTATACCCTATGATACTTTAGTTCAGACCAGACGGGATGGCCAAATGAGTTAGAGCGTCCTGATATGACCTTAGGTGTTGCTAGGACGTAAAACAACAAACACACACAATGCATACGCTGACCGGATATACCAAAAATTCTTAATTAGCTGAATGTAATAACAATATATTATTATCTTAACACTGTTCTTGCAATTAAATAATGTGAAAGACTGAAGTTAAGTATGATCGGAAGACCAATGGCTCGGCGCTGAAAAATAATATACTTCAGATGAATAAAAATGTTTTAAAAAGAGAAGATATATTAACTGGCACCAAGCTGACAATCTAGTCGGGTGAAACTAAATTATCGGTCCCATGTGCAGAAGGGTATCACAGCATGGCAGCACTAAAAAGCCACAAAGTGTGTGCACTCTAGTAAGTCAGAAACCACCCAAATAGATGTTGCTAGCGTGCAAAACCCCAATCACCCCTGTTGTAAAGTCATCCAACACTTATATAAGTCACTTTCTAACGCAAACGCAGTAGAGCGGAGCAGTAGGTTGCATCACTATACCGCACCTACACAGACACGCCCACAGCCCACAGCCAATCATAGATAAAAGATTCACGCCACATAGTCTTAACACTGGCGAAAACTGCTTTAGTGTGGAACCAGGGCCCGTATTCATGTGCTGGTGCCAGGGCCTTAACCGCGGCTACGGTAGCCCCACACGGTGGAAAATCCGTATTCATGTGCCTGTGCCAGCGCTAGCCGCCGACCGTTGCCTAGGCTAAGCTACCCCACTTTCAAATCACGGGTAAGGGAGTAGCCCGAGAGGTTAGTGAGCGTGTGTAGGTCTCAATCTATTCAATGCGATCATATTTGACAGATTTACATACGCAATAAGTGAAATTTAATCAAATTAACCCTAAAATCGAACCGTTATTAACGCTGCCACTGCATTGGCGGCGTTATGCATATTGTCGAATCGACGAATGTAAAGTAAACAAATCGCCGCCGCCACTTCGACGTCGATATCCATACTGTCACATATCAACAAAACGCACATCGCCGCCGCCGCATCGGCTGCAATATATTAGGCCCAAATCTATTCAATGCTATCATATTTAACAGAATTACATACGCAATAAGTGAAATTTAATCAAATTAACCCTAAAATCGAACCGTTATTAACGCTGCCGCCGCATTGGCGGCGTTATGCATATTGTCAAATCGACGAATGTAAAGTAAACAAATCGCCGTCGCTTCGACGTCGATATCCATACTGTCGCATATCAACAAAACGCACATCGCCGCTGCCGCCGCATCAGCGGAAATATATTAGGCCCAAATCTATTCACTGCTATCATATTTAACAGAATTACATACGCAATAAGTGAAATTTAATCAAATTAACCCTAAAATCGAACCGTTATTAACGCTGCCGCCACATTGGCGGCGTTATTCATATTGTCAAATCGAGGGAATTCCCAAATCTATAAATAACTTCACAGTTAGCTATCCGCAGCAGCTTGGACATTGGTGAATACGACTTGACCTATTTCTCCAACCGCCGCTAGCCACGGATAGCTACCCCAGAGCTAGCGTGTATCTCCGGCTACGCCTGGCACCAGTACATGAATACGGGCCCAGAAGTGGAACCCCACGTTCCAGAATCAAATGGCTATTTATACCGACACAGAGTTGGCGAACTAAGCGAGAATACAAAAAGACAAGATGGCGGTGATAAAAACGCAGTCAGTTTTATTTTTAAATTTCCTTAAGCTACATGTTTTGTTATATATTTCAAATCAGAAGTAGCGGGTAAATATGAAGATTTATGTGAAGAATATATTTTGCTTCTTAAATTAAGAATTTACCAGCTCAGTTTATTTCCCCAACATGTCAAACTTTTTCGCCAGTTTTTTCTAATAGGTTGGTTCTGGAAGTATGGGGTGAATCTTTTATCTAAGCAAATCAGTGCATGCTACAATCTCTGTTCTCGTCCATACTCTTCCTACTCCCCATGGCTAACAATTGTTTACATGCGTTGGGTAATGTCACCATTATGGCATATTATTCTCGTGATTCCTCCTGTGTGTGTATACATGTATAGATGTATGTATGTGTGTATGCATGTATGTGCGCGTGTGTGTCTTCCTGCTCAAACCTCGTTACTGCCTATCCCGGTAAAAGCCCACGGCTATGAATTGTTTACAAGCAGTGGGTAATGAATACCACAATTATTGCATATTATTCTCGTGATTCCTCCTGTGTGTGCGTGTGTGTTTGTTGTTTGTTTGTTGTTGTTTTACGTCCTAGCAACATCTAAGGCCATATCAGGACGGATACTGACTTGTGACAGTACGCACTCATGGCGATTTTATAGTGCTGCCCCACTGGGAAATCAGGCTGCCAGCACCATGACCCGATATCCCACTCAGTCACATTATCCTGACACTGAGCTAACCAGCCCATACCCTATCGTAATAATGCTGAGCACCAGGCTTGAAAGCGACAAGTATACATTTTTAAGTCATTGGTTTGACTCGACAGGAACCAAACTCGCGATCTTCCGCACGCAAGGCCTGTGCTCTACCGATTCGGCCACTGCCCCCGGTCCCAGTGTGGGTGGGCGTGTGTGTTAAATTAATGCTTCGAAACCAAAACAGTGCTCTAAATTTGATTTGATATACCTAACTTAGACACTGGTGCATTTATCAAACATTTGTCATCACATAGAAGGGAATACAGAGGCAATTTAATAGAACCTGTTACTGCAGAAGCCTATGGTGTCAAGTGTTTTGGCGTGCTTGCCAAAATTAATTTTAATTAAAATTAATTCAAATATCTCAAGTTAGACACTTGAATAAAAGTTACTTCAAAGTAAAATATGGTAGATTATAATGATCAACCTAACATATGTATCTCAGAAAATCACAGAAACCCAAAACCATCGCACTAATCAACTTTAATAATTTATTTGGTCATTCCTTTACCCAGCTTCCCGACACTTTCTGGTGGGTTGTTCAGCAGCCCAGTCTGAGGGACGGGGCTGTGGGAGTAACTAACCAAACCCTTACTGACTCAAGGCTACCTCACCTGTTACTTACCAACTTGTGACAGTGGACACTCATGGCAACTTTATAGTGCTGCCCCACTGAGAAATGAGGCCACTGGCACCATGACCCGATATCCCACTCAGTCACATTATCCTGAGCTAACCACTCCTTGTCCTATCCTATTAATGCAGGGTGCCAGGCTAGGAAGCGACAAGTATCAATTGTGTATGTCATTGGTTTGACTCGACCGGGGACCAAACTCCCAATCTCCCGCATGCGAAGTCCGGCCATCACGCCCGGTACTATCCTTGAAGCATGTGCAAGACAGAATATTCACTACGGTTGTAGGACTGTTGCCACAGCGCATACAAAGGCTATGGAAATTACTAACTTTTAAATGCATGCATGTCAGTCAAATTTTGGGATATTTTGACAATTCCAAAAGTATACTGCTTTTGGGTCATTGGAGCTTCCAAGAAAGATATGTTAATGTTTGCACCCTTTTGAAATTTTTAGGAGGGTACCAAACTAGTCAGTCACTATTAATTAATTTAATACACAATATTCACAACGCATGCGACATCTGATGGCGACAGCGAACACTACAGTTGTGGGACCGTTGCCACAGCGCATGCATGTGAATATCATGTATTCAGTTCCTATTAGTGAGTATGTTACTATGTAAACGCATTAATTGACAATGTGGCAGCGTAGTGGCTAGTGGCGCCCTCTTAAGTGGTCTGGGAGGGCGAGGGGAATAACAGGCAGAGCTAATAATAATCCAGCGCTGGCCTGGTAAGTGGCGTTGTGAATGAGTTAACAGGGTCAACTTGTCACTTCCGAGATACCAAAGTCGGTGTCGACACAGCCACTAGTTGAAGGGTAGGGGTGAAGCACGCTGACACTACACGTTGTGTGCACCGATGAAGGACGTGTTTTCCAGGACCCCCCCCCCCCTTTCTCCCCAAAAGTAGTTCATATTTTTTTTTTTAATTCTTGAAGATTTATACTGCCTATCATGGATAAGTCTGAATAGACTTGTTTTCACCATTAGACAGTTTGTAGATAGAAAGCCAGAGCCTACACTTTTACCGACCCAAAGGGTTTTAAGCTCCCACACCACATAGACATGGTATGAGAGCAACCGACCTTTGATGATGCTCTAAGTTATACACAGCGGTGGAAATCCAAATTGGGAGAGGGTGCAGGGGGGGGGGGGGTCATGGGGAATTGAACCACCAACCTTCAGATTAGGAGTCCCACCTAGAAAAAAGTCAGAAACTCTAACCACTCTACCACATTACCATCTACAGAACATAAGGACAAGAATATGAATGTCTTAAATAATTTATTATCGTGGTATTAAACTTTTGATGAGGTGTATATGAGGCTGGGATGGAGACCGGACCTGACCTTTACAATACACTACCTACAGTGAGAACGATGGGCCTGGGAGGAACATGCACCCTGTGATATATGCGTAATAGACGCCCAGACACATGGGTAATATATGTTAATGAGATGCATGATGTTCTAGACAGTGAGTGAGACAAAGGAGTATGTAGATGAGATGACGTCATGGAAAGTTTAGCCGGCAGTTCAGTGAACCCTGGACGGGAATAAACCATTCAGTATCCAGAAGTCAAAGTGTTCAGACGTTGTACTTTCACACACCTAAATACACCATGTTCCAGCTTCAGCTGCTGGCTGCCCATGCAGAAGGTCGTGCTTTCGATTCCCAGCCGAATCAAACCATTGACTTATCAAATGTATTCTTATCGTTTCCTAGACTGGCGCTCGGCATTATTAGGATAGGTCAGGAACTCGTTTGCTCAGTGTCAGGATAATGTGACTGACTGGGATATTGGGTCATGGAGCCGTCGGCCTGTTCCTCCCAGTGGGACAGCATGATAAAGTTGCTATGAGTGCGAGCCCACAAGTCGGCACTCATTTTGATATGACCTTAGATGTTGCTCAGATGTCAAACTCAAACAAATAAACAGACAATCATCAACCAGCAGGCAGTAGCTCGGAAGCCACCATTTTTGTTGTTGGGGGGGGGGGGGGGGGGGGAGGGGTAGCGAATACTGAAGAGGCCTAGGCTTGTCATATACAGTCGTCAGATGGAATCTGTTCTAGTTGTGTCTGCTCTCTGCCCAGTGCACATTACTCAAATGGGTCGTCGTCACCCTGAGCTGCAGTCAACAGGACTTCCTTATTTACAGGGTAGTTTAAAACACAATCAGCGGACGAACTGGCCGAATCGGTACAGCGTAGGCTTCCCGTGCTGAAGGTTGAGTGTTCGAAATTCCTGACTGAGTCAAACCAATAACGTACAAAATTGATATTTGTCACTTCCTACCCTGGTGCTTGGCATTACTAGGATATGGCAAGGACTGGTTAGCTCAGTGTCAGGATAATGTGACTGAATGGGATATCAGGTCACGGTGTTGGTGGCCTGGTCCCCCCAGTGGGGCAGCACTATAAAGTCGCCATGAGCGCGCATTGTCACAAGTCGGTACCAATCCTGATATGACCTTAGATGTTGCTAGGACATAAAACCTAAACAAACAAACCGAAACATAACCTGCCCTCCTGCCTTTCTTTATGTTTGTTCTGAGGTTTGTATATAGTGTGGTTTGTTGCTGCCATGTCATTGTCCCTATTGTGAGAGAGCAGAAGAGGAGTCAGTCACATTTAAAGTGTGGCCACAAGCCGTGGCTTATATCAAAGACCCTATAATACTAAGACGGCTCACTCAGCCTGTACTGTGTAATCAAAATGATCAAACCCACTACTTGGTGCGCTGGCTGTTCTCTTGGTTAAACAGGTGCTATATTATATGTATAAATGTATATGAATGTGAAAGATGTGTGATGATGGCGATGATGCTGATGCTGCTGCTGATGATGTGTATTTGTTCATAGCAATTTCATATTGATGTGTATTCATACTTACCTATCTCATGTATAATATAATTGTATGTGTTTACATGTGAAACACCAATCAGCAGCCGGGCTGATCAAACCGACCACAAGGTGGCACTGCGAAATTTACATTACCATGGGAGAGATAGGGAGTGAGCCGTCTTAGTATTATAGGGTCTTTGCCTATATAGAGGCTCAATGTGACCTTATTGGAACACCCCTGATGCTGGTGTGCGTCAAATAACGGAGGTTCTATTTTAATTTTTTTTTTTTAATTTTTTTTTTAAAGCTTTGTTTATTATTTTACCTTGTTGATTTCTCTTTTAATTTTATGATTATCTTGTGTTTTTTTTGTTTGTTTAAAAAATTGTTTATGGGTAATTTATATATATATTGTGTACTGTAAAACCTCTCTAACCGACCACCTCCACAGATCGATCGCTTTATTTGGGTGCCAAACCATCGCCCAAAAAATACCATTGTAATGATAAAAAAAAAATGTTCTTAATTCGACCACCGCCATAAATTGATCAATTAAAGTTGGTCCCATGGTCGGTCGATTTAGAGAGTTTTTACTGTATATGTTTTATTTTAAAATTTTTAATTGTGTTGGTTGGTTGTGTTAATTTGTGCCGTTTTTACACTTTAAAAAAGTGTTTGAGTTCATTTTTGGAGGGAGCATTAAACAAAATTAATGTGCTTTTGATTGAACTTATTAGAGAAAAAACCCGCCAAATTCTGCATGCGTCTTAAGTAAATGTTGTCTTGTGGCGGAAGCTCCTCTATAGCGGAGTGTTTACGGTAGTAGTTAGTCATACAGATGGAGGTGGGGTAAAGGTGTGTCAGCACCCGAGTGTAACCTTTGGTCCTGTGACTAAATACAACATGTGTCATTAACCGGGTTTTGGGGGAGTTTTGGGGGTTTTTTTTAAAGGAAAGGGGCACAGTTTGTGGGTGATCTATTTGAATTTGGTGGCATTGAAAGCACCTGTGTCATATAATACTAATAGAGAGCCTGTCTCATTGTCTGCTATCTCCGGTCGCAACTTGTTGAGAATAATGAAAATAATGAACTCGGTGAAAATAAATATGTATATAATGAGCCTGTCTCAAAAGCTGATAACTCTTCTTTATTTTGTCCACGTACCGATTGATACAAAATAGCACAGAAACGGTTACACTGAAAACACAAGGACATTTGCTTCAAATCAATATGTATTCTATTGGGATTATGAATCACCATAAATCAGTTTCTCCTAAGCAAATGCATAAGCAGATAGTATGTTGATCGCTACAATGGACAAAGTTTTGTCCCAAATTACTTTGAACCTTTTGAGATAGCCTCATTCATATATATGTGTGTATAATGTATTTATTATGCGAGTATAAAGGCGCGGAAGGCAATTATTATTTATGTATTGCACCGATTATTCTATATTCCCCTCATGCTCATGACGGGTGGCGCCGCGCGCTCCTCGTGCCTACCGGGCGCCACAAAGCGCCACTTGCGCCGTAGGATTTAACAAATTTATTTAAGCTAGGTAGCGAAAAGTTTAAATTATGTCATTGATTTGACTTGACTGGATTTGAATCGCAACACCGGACGCGGTGACACAATCGGTAGAGCGCAGGCCTCCCAAGCGGAAGGCAGGAAGTTCGAATCCCAGCCGAATCTTACCAATGACTTATCAAATTGATACTTATCACTTCCTAGGCTGGCGCTCGGCATTAATAGGATAGGGCAAGGACTGGTTAGCTCAGTATCACGATAATGTGACTGGGATATCGGGTCCTGGTCCTGCAGGCTGGTCTCCCAGTGGTGCAGCACTATAAAATCACCATGAGTGCACACTGTCACAAGTCAGTCCCCATCCTGGTATGACCTTAGATGTTGAAGGATGTAAAACAACACGACCTGCCACGTGGGAAGCAGGAACTCAACTCATTCGGCCATGCTGTGTGGTGTTCGATCCCGTTTGAAGTGTTGTGGTTAAATGCGTACATTTGTGTTTATTTGTAGGTTTCTTGGTGCCGTGCCGCGTGGTATGGCCCACGCTAACTACCGTCAGAACAGCGTCGACAGGAGATGATGGGTATGTTTGATTGATTGATTGATTGATTGATTGATTGACTGGTGGTTGCTTTACGCCGTGTCGGCAGCATAGTGATGGGTATGTAGCCATCTAGATACAAGATTCACCCCGTACTTACAGTACAGGGGTGAACAACAACGTGGTCTAAATACGGGCGAAAATAGCTTTAGTATGGAACGGGAAGTAGAATGCCTGGCACCAGTGTCAAATGGTTACTTATATCAACACAGAGTTGGTGAAATGGGAGAGAATGCAAAAAGACAAGATGGCGGCCAGAGAACGCCATCGATTTCACTTTTAAATTGCATTAAAGTATATGTTTTATTATATTTTCCAACTCAAAAGTAGCGGGTAAATATGAAGACGTACATAAAGAATATATTGTGCTTCTTAAATTAAGAATTTACCAGCTCAGTTAATTAACCCAGCATGTCGAAATTCTTCGCCAGCTTTTCTAATGGGTTGGTTTTCACCCCTGTACTGTAAGTACGGGTGAATCTTTTATCTAATAGCCATCCAACTTATTCTCCTTAAATCAGGCAAACCAAAGTGTTCACTTCAAATGTAGGTGTACAGTAAAACCTCTCTAACCGACCACCTCCACAGATCGACCACTCCCCTATATCGATCGCTTTATTTGGGTCCCAACAATTCCATTGTAAGGATATTCTAACTCCCTTAACCGATCACCTCCCTAAATGGACGACTTAAAGTCGGTCCCATGCTCGGTCGATTTAGAGCGGTTTTACTGTAGTTGCAAAAATCTGAAGAAAGCATAATATTTTCGGGACCAAAACAGCTACCTACTTACATTTCCAAATTAGATATTGGTCCACTTATTAAAGCTGCATAGTCCGATGAAAGTATCCATTTTTCAAAACCAAAACAATTAATATAGATTTGATTCTACATATTTAACTTAGATACTAATGCACTTATTAAGCATGTATTGCCCCATAGAAGGGAACACCGAGTCAATGTAATAGAACGTGTTCCTGCAGAAACCTATGGTGTCAGAGTTTTTGCTTGATTGTCAAAACTAATTTTAGATGTTCAAATATCTCAAAAGTTGGTTATTTAAAATAGGTTACTTCAAAGGTAGATTATGACAATCAGTTTAATATATTTATCTCAGAAAAGTAACAGAAATTCAAAACCATCGGACTAAAGTTGCAAAGTCCGAAGAAAGCATACAAGTTTCGGAACCAAAAGGGCTACCTACCTACATTTCCAACTTAGGTACTGGTGCACTTATTAAGCATTTGTTGCTGCATAGAATGGACTGCTAAGTCAATGTAATAGAACCTGTTATTACTGACGCTTACGGTGTCAGTATTTTGACGTGCATTCCATAATTAATATGACATATTTTCACCTCAAATATATTCAAAAGTTAACCATTTATAATAAAAGTTACTTTAAACTAAGTAATGTAGATTGTATCAACCAATCTGAAATTATTTATCTTTTGGCACCAATATGTCACTTCCAAGATTTTAAAGTTGGTGTCCACCTAGCAACTAGTCACGCCTCTGGTGGGAGTGAAGCACACTGCTGTTCATACATACATACATACACACATACATACATACATACATACATACATACATACATACATACATACATACACATACATACATACACACAGACACACATACATACACACATACACACATACATACATACACACATACACACATACATACACACATACATACATACACACATACATACATCCATACATACACACATACATACACACATACACACATACATACATACACACATACATACACACATACATATATACACATACATATATACACATACATACACACATACATACATACATACACATACCCACATACATACACACATGCACATACATACATACACACATACACACATACATACACACACACATACATACACACATACATACATACACACATACATACACACATACATACACACACATACATACACACATACATACATACATACATACATACATACATACATACATACATACATACATACATACATACATACATACACACACACATACATACATGAAGTGGTATTTGATTTAAAGTTGCATAGTCCGATGGCTTTGAATTTCTGTGTATATTTTTTAGATAAATATATTAGATCGATCACTAGTATCTACTTTACATTAGTTCAAAGTTAGTTTTATTTTAAATGGTAAACTTTTGAGATATTTTGAGTGCAAGCATGGAAAATTAGTGTTGGCAAGCTTGC
Organism: Branchipolynoe longqiensis; assembly: GCA_030323885.1. Lineage (NCBI taxonomy): Eukaryota > Metazoa > Annelida > Polychaeta > Phyllodocida > Polynoidae > Branchipolynoe > Branchipolynoe longqiensis. The sequence goes on from CM059187.1 coordinate 100,542,454, forward strand.
CAAAACTCTGACACCATAGACTTCTGCAGTAACAGGTTCTGTTAAATTGACTCAATATTGACTTCTAAGCATAAACAAATGCTTAATAAGTGCATCAGTATCTAAGTTAGATATGTAAAATCAAATCTAGATAATTGGTTTGGTTTTGAATATTTTATATTTCATCGTACTATGCCGCTTTAATATAGAATGGTTGTTACTGTTAGCACAATTTCACTACATCCCAATTCAAAAACAAATGTAGCGAAAGAACCCTGCAAACTTGGCATCCATTTGTGGGATCATAGTGAAGGATTGGGCCTATAGTGAAGGATATGACTGGGGGAGGGACAATGCTTCCCACTTCCGGGTGCGTAAACACGCTGGGTCCTCAGGGACCAGCGGACAGTGACTGGGAATGCGCATGTTGTAATTTTAAATACGCGCAATCCAAGATGTCAGTGTGCGACTGTCTTTCACCCTAACCGCAGCGGCATGGTGTCAAAACGGCGACCGAAGACAGGCATCCTGATGATGAACATGGGCGGCCCCGAGACGCTGGATGGTGTCGGCGACTTCCTGCTGCGTCTCTTCTCAGACAAGGACCTCATCCCACTTCCGGCCCAGGGGTAAGAAGAAGAGATTCAATTTTAATCGTGTCCACATTTTTTCAGGGTAGGACAATGAGGGTTGCCCGGAGCACCTAATTTACTCGGTCAGGCAGGTGCAGTTCTCGGTGACCTGCCCTAACTGGCAAGTCTTATCCTTATTCTACGGTAGCAGATTTCAGTTTCAATTGGCTGACTTGGGCTTGGGCAAATAGTTTTGCCACTCGGACAAGTAGAAAATTCAGTCACTTGCAGGCAAGTGACTGTCCTACCCTGTAAATGCGTTATTTATCAGAACAAGTCCTCGTTCAGTGTGCAGACATTGACGTGTTCTGGTTGCGAGATATGGAGAAGTGATTTACACTAAGTTTATTTTGTCTCATTGATAGTAGCACCGCTCAGCCAGGTCAGGGGGTATCACATGCATAGCTAGTATGACCATTAATTTGATTAATCAAATTGCAAATTGATTAGGAATTGCTTATTTCGTGTGGAAATTCAAATATGGTTATCGGTTTTATGCGGTGCACTCTGGAATTGCGGGAGACATTTGCATAATTTGTGTTGCAGTTTGTAATGCAAAGCAAACAACATGTTCACTGTTAATTTGCAACGCCTTTCAGTTATGGTTTGATATAGTCTGAATACTAAATTTCAAAATGTACTGAGCTCTTTTTGTTTGAGAAGTTGGTGCGTGTGTGTGTAATATCTAATTGAAATGGTCACATAGAACCTGATCCTGCTCCCTTCTCCAACCAATACTGAGACTGAGAGATCTGCTGTTACACCCCACTGAACCACTGCAGGTGCACATAGACTCACCAGCGCATCTTAACACTTTGAATTCAAATCTAGAAATGTCTGGCTTTATATCTACAGGAGGAGTTAGTTTTCCTCGTTTTATTCAGGGTTTTATTGCTTATGAATGTCAGTTCAATGGTCATTTAGCTGACCTAATAACGTTTTGGGTTCGAACCACGGTCGAGTCAAACCAATGACTTAAATATTGATAAGTGTTGCTTCCTAGCCAGGCGCTCGGCATTATTAGGATAGGCCAAGGACTATCACAAGTCAGTACCAGTCCTGATATGACCTTAGATGTTGCCAGTACGTAAAACTCCAACAACGAACTCACCTAACAATGTAATAGCGCGGTGGCCGAATTGGTAGAGCACAGGCATCGCACGAGGAAGATCGGGAGTTCGCGAGTTCGGTTCCTGGTCGAGTCAAACCAATGACTTAAAAATGTATACTTGTCGCTTCCTAGCCTGGTGCTCGGCATTATTAGGGTATGGTGCGTGCTGGTTAGCTCGGTGTCAGGATAATGTGACTGAGTGGGATATCGGGTCATGGTGCTGGCAGCCTGATTTCCCAGTGGGGCAGCACTATAAAATCGCCATGAGTGCATACTGTCACAAGTCGGTACCCGTCCTGATATGACCTTAGATCTTGCTAGGACATAAAACAACAAACAAATAAACAGCTTTACCATTGATAGCTTTCTCAGCATGTAATAAAATCCTTAAAGTTGCATGGTCCGATGGTTTCGGGTTTCTGCCATTTTTCTGAGATAAATATATTAAATTGATTGTTGTAATCTACCTGACTTTAGTTTGAAGTCAGGTTTATTTTATATAGTTAAAGCTGCATAGTCGATGAAGCATCAAATTTTCAAAAACAAAACAATTATCTAGAATTGATTCTACATACATAATATAGATACTGGTGCACTTATTAAGCCTTTGTTGCCACATTGAAGGGAATACCAAGCCAATTCAATAGAACCTGTTACTGCAGAAGCCTTGGAGTCAGAGTTTTGGCGTGCTTGCCAAAACTAATCTTACATGTTTCCACTTCAAATATCTCAGAAGTTAGCCATTTAAAATAAAAGTTACTTCAGACTAAAGTACAGTAGATTATAACGATCAATTTAGTATATTTATCTCAGAAAAATGACAGAAACTCAAAACCATCGGACTATGCAACTTTAAGTTTAGAGATATTTTAAGTGCAAATATGTCAAATTAGTTTCGGCAAGCACACCAAAACTCCATATGTTTCAGCAGTAATAGGCTCTATTAAATTGATTCAGTTCGCTTCTACGTGGCAAGAAATGTTCAATAAGTGCATCATTATCTAAGTTAGATATGTAGAATCAATTCTAGATAATTGGTTTGGGTTTGAAAATGTTATGCTTTATCGGACTATGCAGCTTTAACTCAATGCACTGTTTTGCTGGCAATCAATACAATCTCTGAAGAGCTGATTCCTGGGGGGGGATGGGGGGGGGGGGGCAGGGGTGGTTTCTGCCTTTTTTTTCTTGAAGATTTATACTGCCTTTCATGGAACCATTAGACAGTTTGTCGATAGAAAGCCCGGGCCTACACTTTTACCGACCCATGGGATTTTTAACCTCGCACACCACATAGACATGGTATGAGAGCAACTGGCCTTTGATGACTCTGTAAGTTCTACACAGCGGTGGAAATCCAAATTGGCAGAGGTGCGGGCACGGGGAATCGAACCACCGACCTTCAGATTAGGAGTCTGACCTAGAAAAAAGTCAGACACTCTAACCACTCCGCCACAGAGAACGCCTCACTCAGCACCAAGTGTAAGGATGACATAGCGGCCATTGTGTGAAGCAGAAACAAACCAGAAGTACACCTGCACGCAATACATTAGGCCAAATAAAAATGTTTAGATTGGTGATCGTCTCCGCCCATGCCTGAAAAATCGCCATCCCCTGATTTTCTTTTAATAAAAAAAAAAAATTCTTTAAAATGTGTTGGGCTAGAATTGGATGAATATATAATAAAGTTCTAAATGAGAATGCAGTGTTCATTGTTTGACTGAAAACATTGTGATGTGTACATGAATGACATGTAATCCTTGTATCAGGGTGGTCCAATATTATTTTTTATATACGGGGGGGGGGGGATACCTGGGGGGGGGGGGGGGGAACCCCGCCCGAACATGATTTGTGTGATCAAAAGGGCGATCAACAACTTTACAAAAATCATTATTTGGCCTTATGGAAGAACCTCTGTTGCAGTACTCTGGCACCCCTGATCGCCAAGCGAAGAACCCCGTTAATCAAGAAGCAGTACGCAGAGATCGGGGGAGGGTCACCCATCAAGAAGTGGACTGACCTGCAGGGACAGGGCATGGTCAAAATCCTTGACCGCCTTAGTCCAGAAACTGGTACGTCACCAAACATCACCTCCACCACTGGTACCCGGTCATGTCGTTTCATTGTTTCGGAAAGAAATATTTCTTCTATCTTAAGGTATTTTCATGGGGTTAATGAAAATGGGAAATATTACACACTGAGCAGGACTCGAACCCACTTCTTGCCATTCCATGGCTAGTGTGCTAACCATTACTCTACCTAGGCATCCTGATGCAATCACCCTATCCATGCCTACGTGTCTGTGTAGCTTCTTGCCTGTAATGTCAGACTTTTCACCAATAATTCATGTAAAATAGTTTCCAGGGGTCTACGATTTTTTAATTTAATTGTTTTTACATTCTCTCCATCTATTACTTAATTTTGGTCACGAAATGCCAGGGAATATATTATGGCAGTTGCTGGTATGCCAACAGCCGACCGGTTAATGGTGGTGGGTTAACAGAATTAACGCGAAAACACAGAAATTCTCTCATAGGCTTAACACTGTCATGGAATAACTGAAACTTACTGGAAATCAGTTTTGTTAACCCTTGTGCATACGGCCAATTGGTGCAGACTCTGCTTGGAGAGTACTCTGCGATCAGTGTTGTGACCTTATTATTACTCACCTTAAATTTCTGCCGTTTTCCTCAGCGACCACTTTCGTCCCTATGCAGGCCCTGTACGGGGCCTGGAAAGTATTGAACTTCATTTGCCCCCATTTCAATCCTTGAAAAGCCTTAAATTTAACCTATTTTGGGTAATTAGTCCTGAAAAGTCTCGCATTCCATTAAACTGTCCCCACCGCTCCGAAATATTTAAATTGCCATTCGCCATTGTTTTTTTTCTCTCCTGAAATCCACATGAAAATAGTCTTGAATTCCTATCAAAAACAGCCTTGAAAAGCCTGGAATTCCATATCTTCACATGTGTACGGACCCTGCCTATGTTTCAAACTTTGCAAAATGTGAGTGCGAAATGTTGATACTTATGACGTGTCACTACTTTAATGCAACTTTTATTTCCACAGCGCCACATAAGCACTACATTGGTTTTCGCTACGTGAGCCCGTTCATGGAAGACTCCATAGATCAGATGGAGAGGTATGGATTGTGTCCGATTTTCTTGTTTCCAGTCCCTTTGTAGGGTGGGTTTTTTCAAAGGATATTTTTTACGTCTTTTTTGTTGTTGTATTACATTCATTGATTAAGCAGGGGACATTTCATTCCTGGACAATTGGTCTTCCTCATGCCCTTGCTCTTTATACTATCTTAATAATGCCAAGTGCCAAACTAGGTGGCGGGGCTTATATGCTATGGACAGTATAAATACAGCCTCAATAAATTTTAAAAGATTTTAGAAAAGGTAGTGACAAGAATACATTTTGTAAGTCATTGGTTTGACTCGGCCGAATTTGAAACCTCCATGGTTTCGTGTTTACTGATATCAGGAATGAATGAACTCCTAGTTTTCCACTCATTTCCATAATCTTTTAATATTCTAGCAAATATATTGACAATTAGGTTTCCGAGTAAATAGAAACAGCCCCGCATAAGCTTAGCATTGCCAGATAATCGCGGGAAAATTTAGCAAAAGTGTGAAACCTTTTACCATCAGAGGTGGCTTTCGTCAATGATGTGTGGTGGTTTTTGCTTTGAAGGGACGGCATTGAAAGGGCTATCGCCTTTACGCAGTACCCTCAGTACAGCTGTTCAACCACAGGCAGCAGTCTGAACCGACTCCACCAGACCTACCAGGAGCGCAAGCAGCCTTCAAACATCATGTGGTCAACTATTGACCGCTGGCCTACACACCCCGGACTAATCCAGGTACTGTTCGCACGTTCCAGCAATAGGCACATGGCACTTACCCACTGAGGACCTGGAGAAGTGGCTGGAAACAACCATTCTTAACCTTTATGCAGATGACATGTCATCTCCGTACAAGCCTCGTCGCAGCAAGAAGTGATTGAAACACTAAATCATAAATTAGTATAACTTGATATGTAGTGCAATGCTAACAAAATCACAATCAGTGAAAAAAAAGTCTAAGACTGTTTTCTTTACCACAAACAAAACAAATACTGACAGAAATGACACATGTGAACATGGGGGGGGGGCGGAGCCACTGGAACCCTTGACACCTACAAGTACTTGGGACTAACCCTAGATAAACACCTAAATTATAATGAATGTATAGAAGGCATTATCCAGAAACTAAATCACAAAATCTGGTTACTATCCAAGATTCGATATCACAAGACAGAAAACATGGCCATCAAGGTCTTCAAATCAATGGTGGCACCATATTTTGACTATGGGACTATAAGCCCGGAAGAGCCCTCCACCTTAGAGGAGAAAGAGAAAGGAGAACGAATAAAAAAGAAAAGCAAGGGGGGTGGGTGGAAAGAAGAGACGTGGAGCAGGAGGCGGAGTGGCTGGAGGCAGCGATGACCAGGGTTATATGGGGGAGAAAGAGGGGAGGCGAGAAAGCCCCGGGTGGAAGGGGAACCAGCGGTGAGGTGTCAGGGGGTCGAGCAGCAGCAGTCAGGTGTCAGCAGCAGTCAGGTGTCAGCAGCGGGGTGTTAGCGGCGAGGTGTTAGCGGCAGGGGGGAGCATCTTCTCCCGCTGCGAATCAACCGTAATGCAAGCATTACGACAAATCTTCATGGGAGGGAGTAATGCATGACTACATAAACTACAGAGGCTCCAAAATAGAGCACAAAAAATATGCCTCAGGAGATTAATCTCTTCTGAACGGAAGAGCTGCATAACATAGCAGGAGTAAACTTCTTCACAAACAGGCAACAGGATCACCTAAGATTGTATGTGTACAACAAATCACAAACTTAAAAAAAACAGGGGGTTGCAAACAAGGTGGACCTATACATCTGGAAACCGCCTGCAGTTAAGTATTCCGGTCACTGGATACGATGGCTTTCTTATAACCAACGCTTGCTTATCCTGTTAATTTTCGGCACCAGGCAAGACAACAACAAGTGCTACTTGTTCCCCCTTTTGTTTGACTACTGTAAATGTTGTAGTTGAGAATCTGTTGCAATCTCTTCTACTTTAAGTGTGTAATCGATCATTTTAAAACCTGTGTAACTTGTGTATCTCTTCATCCTTCATAATAGTCTGATGACAGCAAAACATTTACCTAGATGTCATCCTACATATCCATACTTAGATAATTGTGCACTCATTAAGCATGTGTTGCTGCATAGAAGGAATATTAAGTCAATTTAATAGAACCTGTTTCTGCTGAATCCAATGATGTCCAGCATTTCAGTGTACACACCAAAATTAATTTAGCATATTTTCTTTTAAATATCTCCAAAGTTAACATTTTAAAATTAAAGTTACTTCCAAATAAAGTGAACTATATTATAACAGTCAATTTAATCCATCTTGTCTAAAAGTAATTAACACAGCAGAACCTCATTGGATTGTGCCACTTTAAATATGGGAATATGACTGGTGTACTGCGGCGCCTGCTGTGACCCGGTGTTCATGTGTTGCAGGCCTTCGTGGAGTGCATCAAGGAAGAGCTCGACAAGTTCCCCGCGGAGGATCGTGACAATGTGGTCCTACTCTTCTCAGCACACTCACTACCCCTCACCGTATGTGACACCATTGTCAGCCTCACAATGTATTGCAAAAACCTTTCACTCCTACTGAAGTGAACTGGTCCTATCTGATTCTTCTGTGATTGGGAGTTGATTCTTCTGGAATTGGAGTTGATTCTTCTGTAATTGGAGTTGATTCTTCTGTTAGTGAATGTTGATTCTTTATGTAAGTGAGTGAATTCTTTATGTAATTTGGCACTGATTCTCCTGTAAGTGAATGTTGATTCTTTATGTAAGTGAGTGAATTCTTTATGTAATTGGGTGCTGCTTCTCCTGTAAGTGAATGCTGATTCTGTATGTGAGTGAGTGAATTCTTTATGTAATTGGGTGTTGCTTCTCCTGTAAGTGAATGTTGATTCTTTATATAAGTGGGTGAATTCTTTAGGTAATTTGGCACTGATTCTCCTGTAAGTGAATGCTGATTCTGTATGTGAGTGAGTGAATTCTTTATGTAATTGGGCAATGGTTCTCCTGTAAGTGAATGTTGATTCTTTATGTGAGTGAGTGAATTCTTTATGTAATTGAGCACTGATTCTCCTGTAAGTGAATGTTGATTCTTTATGTAAGTGAGTGAATTCTTTATGTAATTGGGCACTGGTTCTCCTATAATTGAAGTGCGTCCTTTGTTACTGCAGGTGGTGAACCGTGGCGACCCCTACCCGCAGGAGGTGGCGGCAACAGTGCAGCGGGTCATGGAGGAACTCAACCATTCACACGCCTACAGGCTCTGCTGGCAGTCTAAGGTACATCGGTAAAAGAGCTCCATTTTGCACATTTTTGCGATCTATAATGATCACTGTTTATCATGCATCTATCTACATGGCGCAACAAGTTGAGCACAACATTGGCTCAACAAATCACTCAAATTATGTAGTAAAAAGTTTGGTTAGCGCAACACGCAATAAAATGGGAATTGCTCTATTTTGTTGAGTCGCTGTTGAGCGCAAGGACCAATGAAAGCGCACCTCTCTGATCATGTGACACAACGTAGCATACCAAAATGGTTCAACGTGTCTATAGTGTAGTAGTCATGACCTGGTTCCTTGGATCTTTTCATAGAATGCACCACTAGAGTGGTCGACGCACGCACACATCATCTAGTTGCGCTGTGTTAATGCACCAGTAGCCATCACAAAATAATCTCTGGTTGTAGGAGCTATCCATGGATTGTCAGATTGATTTACGACTGAGTCAAGCTACAAAGACTTATCAAAGTTGTGCTTGTCATTACCTGATGCTTATCCTTATTATGGTGGCTGCTTACTGCCTTCTTGGATCTGTTCTGAAAGCATTGCATCACTAACAGTGACCAATCAGATTACACATTATATATTAAGCCGGAACGGCTCTTCTAATTAAACCCTGCGGTCAGGCGTTAATTCACTTGACCTAATTCCTATTTAAACCGATAGTACAGCAGTCGACAGTACTCACTACACCGCTGCATAATTAATCCGCATCTCCAATCCATTGCAGAAAAGACTAGGTCTGTTTTGGCTTTGATGCATGTACGCACTTTGTTTTCAAATTGTCTGTAATGTTTTTGGGGTTTAAACAAAATTTATTTATTTACCCTGCTCATAACGGATAAGTGTGACAACTTGTTTTCACCGCTGGGCAGCACTAATCCAATTTGATTTACAGTATTCTTGCAGGTTAACGCCCACCCCCACTTGGCCAATATTTCAAAAACATCCACCCCTTAAATGACCATGTCTGGGTAAAAACCCACTTCAGTGATTTGCCAATTTAAACGCCCAGCGTGTTAACCCCTGAGAATACGGTGAATCTTTTGAATTTTGTTGTAGTAATAATTTTGGTTTTCTAACTTCTTGTTTATGGCTTGTAACTGTTCGTAGATTGCAAATAGTCCAAAATCCAGCTTTTGTTTGTGTTAGTCCATTTAAACATCTGTTTTTCTAGGTTACAGTATTTTTTTGTAATTTCTTAAACACTGTTTAAGCACTGTAATGTATTTCTATGTTGCTTTGAACTTCTATCCAGGTGGGTCCCATGCCGTGGCAGGGCCCACAGACACATGACGTCATTAAGGGCATGGCCTCAATTGGCCGGAAGAACATGCTCCTCATCCCGATAGCCTTCACTTCGGACCACATCGAGACGCTGTACGAGTTGGACCTGCAGTACGCTCAGGCGCTTGGATCAGAGGTGGGTCCAGCCCTCGTATCTTGGCATTGTACCATTGTGGACATGCAGTGTCAGGGGGACAAGAGGTGGCACCTGCAGGGAAGCAGGGCTGCTTGAAGCAGACCTCCAGCCCTCCAGGCTGCACATCAACCTCCAGCACCCAACTACTAACAACTACGCAATAAGGCTACAGGAGGATGGAGGAGACAATAGCAATAACAGGATAATTACATTTCATCATAATATACACATAAGTACTTTATACATAACATAATTGTGAAGTGCAAAGAATTAAAGCTGTTTAGGCCAATGTTTTGTGGTTTGGTTGTTGCGGTTTTACATCCTGGCAACAGCTAAAGATGGGTACTGACTTGTGACAGTGCACACTCATGGCGACTATATTGTGCTATCTGGGAGACTTGACCGCCGGCACCATGACACAATTTCCCATTCAGTCACATTATCCCGAGACTGGGCTAACCAGTCCTTGCACTATCCTTTTAATGCCAAGCCCAATTGATGTGATAGGCCGCTGTCGGCCGCCCCAGAACCTGGCTCTCACACAGACACACCGGATGAACAAGGATGATTACATACGCTTCAGACGTTTATTTATCGTTCCGCCCACCATGGGGTCCACATTCAAGTGACCTGCCCTGTGATTAGCCATGTCCCACTTCACTTCACTTCACGCTAGCAGCACGCAGTCCATTCAGGGCGCTGCCCGGCGGCTAGCGTGCCGCCACCTGGTGCAGAAGAACTGCATCAGTCGATGGAGTAGTCCTTGCAGCCACCACATGGTGGTGGAGCTCCTGTATGGAAATTGGTAATAGCGCTGACTGGCTTCCCATGTGGTGTGGGTTTGAAACCTGACCGAGTCAAACCAATGCCTTACTAAATTTACACTTGTCCCTACCTAGCCTGACACTCTGTAATAGTTGGAACGGGCAAGGACTGGTTTGCTCACTAACAGTGACTGAGTGGGATACCCATGAAGTCCTCATAAGTGCGCACTGTCAGAAGTCAGTATCCATCCTGAGATGGCCATAGATGTTGCTAGTACATAAATCCGAAACAAACAAGAGACTCAGCTGCTAGGAGATTGAACAGCTTTTCTGGCGTTTAATATCAATCCACATTAAGTGAGGATCTCAATCCTCATTAGGTGAGGATCTCGATCCTCATTATGTGAGGATCTCGATCCTCAATAGGTGATGACCTCGAACCTCATTAGGTGAGTCCTGATCCTACAGAGATGAAAGACCTCCGCGGTTTTGCGGATTTCCGGGATTTCTTATATCCACCGATTAATGTTAAACAAAATTCCAAAAGATGGGATGTATATGACAACAGTTTGGTGGTTTGAATCCCGTTCTTATATGACCTTAGATGTAGTTAGAACATAAAACCTAAGCAAGAAACTTAGATATGGGCGATAATGCAATCACAACAAGGCTTAGTTGAGACCTGACTTCCGGTATTTTTCTGCGATTCCCTAACAATGCTAAACCTATGGGGGAATATCAGCATTTCCGCTTTTTTGCCCAGAGACCACTTTCATCCCTGATCCTAAACAGTAGAAAACCTGTTACATGTATTAGCTCGCACCTACACCACAAGGCGCAGCCAATTAATTACATATAATGTTGAGATCAGATGTTTTCTAAGCCTGTTTAAATGTGGCGTGTTTCAAACCCCCAACTTCGGGACCCTCGCTCATAACAAATGATAATGGTGGGTTTGGTTTTTAAGGTTGGCGCAAAGATGATCAGAAGGGCTCCAGCTCTCAATGACAACCAGACCTTCATTGGGGTAAGTACACGTCTTAAGGGCCGTTTAGACTTTTGACAGCGCTTGACGCCGTCAACTTTACGCCGGTTAGCGCCGTGTGACGGCGCAAAACTGTGGGGAGTGCTACGAGTGGAACGTCGCCATGAAAGTCTGAATGCTTTGACGCACGCGGTCGCTAACGTCGACCTGTTGTCCATGTTTTCCGTGTCATCAAGGTCGTATTCGATTAACACGACCCGGACGACTCGAGTCACCCGAGTTGCTAGAATTTCAAATCGAACACCGCGAGTGGAGTTGACAAATACACGCGCTATGTGCAAAAGGTTCCGACCCCAGTAACCCTACTCTTGGCTGGGGTTGGCATGTGGCGATGACGTCATATTTGTGCTTGTACCGTCCTGTAGGATAACAGCTACCAGTACAAGTCCTACATGTTCTTTTAATGCTTTTTTTTTTAAGAACCCAGATTAATGAAATAGAAATATAGCTTAACTATGCAATCAAAAAATTCTTTGAATCCTATTTTGCTGTAGTAATATTGGTTATTAAAAAAAGAAAAAAAATTTGGATTAAGCCACCATTTTTTCCACCCCAAGCATGGAGAAGTGTGTTCGTTTATTCAACCCGAGTCTGTAGGATGTGTGCATGTGCCAAAAAGTGGTTCGGGTGACCCGAGTTGATTAATTGAATACGCCCCCGGTGACCTGACCACTTCTGATTGGCTGCACTGCCTCCGTTTGGAAGAGCTGACCTTGAAAGTTCGACATAGTTGAACTCAGCCAATGCTTGCACCGTCTAACGCCGTCAAGCGTTGACATAAAAGTCTAAATGGGAGTGTTGGCTTGCATCGTCACACGCCGTCAAAAGTCTAAACGGGCCTTAACATAACAGATTGTCAATCAGGCATAGGTATTTCTTACACCCGTACATTCACCACTAAATCTTATCTAACAGACTGTCAATCAGGCGTAAGTATTTCTTACACCCGTACATTCACCACTAAATCTTATCTAACAGACTGTCAATCAGGCGTAAGTATTTCTTACACCCGTACATTCACCACTAAATCTTATCTAACAGACTGTCAATCAGGCGTAAGTATTTCTTACACCCGTACATTCACCACTAAATCTTATCTAACAGACTGTCAATCAGGCGTAAGTATTTCTTACACCCGTACATTCACCACTAAGTCTTATCTAACAGACTGTGGGTCAGGCATAAGTGCATTTACTGTTTTTGTCTAAAGATCCTTGAAAATACTGGAAAATAGCTGATATTATTTTTTTAATCATAGATAGCTGGTGCGTTCTGTACACGTGTCCTCATTTATTAATCACAGATGTTTTGTGTTTAAGTGATTTTTGTGTCTTTGCTATCCTGCCTCTATATTTTGTTCATATTAAAACTATACCTACGTTCGTTGTTATTTCCTATGCATATTTACACTTCGCATGTCAAAATGGGTATGAACCATGTATCTATAGTAAAAATGAAGTCCAGATTCCCTTATCGTAAGCTGAGTGATTTGGTGCTTTTGGCAGGCGTTGGCGGACATCGTCAAGGCTCACCTGGACTCCGGCTTGTCGAGCACGAAGCAGCACCCACTGCGCTGCCCCATGTGCACCAACAAGAAGTGTGAGATGACGAAGGACTTCTTTTGCCACAGCCAGGCTGTGCTGGACGCGCGCAGGACAAGGGAGCAGCTGTTCAAGGAACAATAGTGGGGCTAGATGTCGCCACTGACCACATTGCACACTCCATGGTCTATCATGCTATTTAAAGACTCACCTAAAGTTGCATAATCCGATGGTTTTGAGTCTGCCATATTATTTAGATAACTATATATTAGATTGCTTGTTTATTATCTACTTAAGTTTATTTCAAAGTGACTTATTTTAAGCCCCAGTCACATTACAGCTTGCTACCACTTTGGACCAAAGAACCCACAGTCACCACTGACCTTGCAACCCAAGCATTGGTCACCGACTTCCTTGCGACCATTTTGGTCACAAGGAGGTTTTTACTGCAGTAGCTGCAACATTGTGACGAATATACTCGCTAACAGGTTGGCGACCACGGAGGACCATTTGGCGACCAACCTTTTTTTGTGGTCGCAAGCGGTCGCAAGCAGTAATGTGACTGGGGTATTAAAGGGTTAACTTAGGAAATAATTTAAGTGAAAACATGCCAAGTTAATTTTGGTGTGCACGCCGGAATGCTGGGCGTTTGTCTTTGTTTAGACGCTTTCGAGCCTGCCAGCTTAGCACTGGAGCACCAAACTGATGAATGGTTAATGAGTGCACCGTGATCTAAGTTGGCTATGGTGGATCTAATGCTTTCATCGGAGTGTGCAGCTTTAAATAAGTCGCCGTTCTATCATCTCTGAGTGGATCGTGCTGTGGTCTATCTGGTTACATATATAAAGGCAAGCAATCAGATTTTTTATCTGGTTTCCGATTAAATAATCAATTTTAATTAGTAATCATGAGGGGGGAAAAAACTAATATTTATATGTATTATTTCCGTTTGTACATGTGCATAAATCATGTGTAATGTGATAAATTGGAAACCGCCCCACCCCTACCATCTCATAACACGAAACAAGTTCTAAAATTTGTTATGCTCATATTTGTTACTAAAGCGCCGTCCTGATGTGACCTTAGATGTTGCCAGGACGTAAAACTCCAACAACCAATTAACTAAAGCGAATGAGTCCTAATTAGATGTGAATCTTTACGATGGGAGGGAACTCCCGGGGTCACTCGGCCGCTTTTCTCAGACGTCAGTGCTAGTTCTTTTAAATCCTGACATTTGTCTCCAGGACACGGTAACCGATTTAAAATTAAATAATTTAAATCGGCATTGGGCGCGGCTGTAGCCACTCAATGCTTCTCCGTCCTTGTGAGGGCTGGGTGGGGGGGGGGGGGGTCAATGCAGTGACACGGGGCGTTCCGGTGTATCTAGGCAGGTGTTGTCGGTCTAGATAGTACATATATGTTATACATATATATACATGCAATGTATTATATGGTTATTTTATTTTTAAGCGTTTTTTTATTTTTTATTCCGGATTCCATGTTCAGGCTTAGTACTAATCATGCAAAGTGGAAGAAAAGGCCAAGCCAATAAGGGGCGTGGTTTGGTAAGTGACTATCTGTCAGTCAAAGTACTGACTCGTTCAGGTCGTTAGGATGCAAGGGTTAGTGCATGAAAATCCCACTAGAGGGCGATTGGAGGTGCAGACTGCAAGTATTGAATTAGTCATTTCTGTTAGGGAGACATGTACAATTGGCGTTGAAATACAGGTTTATTGAAAGATCTCCGCGACATTTTTGACAATTTGTGATTTGCATTATTTCTAAGAGATATTCTACTATATACATATTCTAAATTATTCTATGGATTTTCTCATAAGATGACTATGGTTTACAGGGATGAAAGATCTCCGCGATTCCGCCGATTTCCGGAATTTTTAAATCCTGCAGCACCATCAGCATATACTAATATGTGGTGCTGAGGTTGCAGCACTATCAGCGTACACTACTAATATTAATAAATCCTCCAAGCACTGCAGCACTATCAGCACACACTACTAATACATGCTTCAAACGGCACAGCACTATCAGTGCATACCAATATATATGAAACCCGAGTTCCGGGAATTTTCCGCGATTCCCTGACAATGCTAAACCTATGGGAGAATATCAGCATTTCCGCTTTTTTCCCTGGAGAGTACTTTCATCCCTGAGTTTAAACGATCGACAATGTCCCTGCACTGAGTGGGGTTTGATTTCCCTGAAAACTTGGAATGGGAATCACATAGATAAAAAGCGGGAGGTCGGCTTTCATCCACTCTCCTGGGACTGGCCTAGCTATATTCCACCAGACGCGGTGGCCGAATCGGTAGAGCGTAGGCTTCCTGTGCGGGAGATGGGAGTTAGATTCACATTCAAGTCAGACCAATGACGTACAAAATTGATACTTGTCGCTTCCTATCTTGGTGCTCGGCATTAATAGGATAGGGCAAGGACTGCTTAGCTCAGTGTCAGGATAATGTGATTGAGTGGGATATTGGGGGTCATGGTCCTGGCGGCCTGATTTTTTAGTGGGGCAGCACTATAAAGGCACCATGAGTGCACACTCACAAGTCAGTACCTGTCCTGATATTACCTTAGATGTTTCCAGGACGTGAAATTCCGACAACCAACCAACCAACCAAGCTCCATTCGTCTGATCAGTCAGTTCAGACTATCCTTACGAGATCGATCCACTGTCATTTTGATCATATTATCGCCCACCTCAATTTCTGCTTGTTGATAATTCTATTTTCTAAATAAACATGGATCAACAAGTGATGACAAAATGCTGTTTTTTTTTTTTATAATCCGATACTTGGTGTGTCTGTGATTTCATGAATTTCTGCAAACATTGTAAATTTGTGTTACTTTAAAGAAAAATATTTACAAAATTCCTGAAATTGATTGATTGGTTGGCTGTTTTACGCCTTGTCGGCAGCAAAGGCTATATTCACGGTAGGAAGTGTTCACCTTGTGTTCTGTCCATTTTCGCTTAAGCATCATTTTTACACAAAAAGCACACAATTAAATATTTGTCAAAAGACACATGAAATTAAAAACTTCAGAATTATAAAAATGGTGGTCAAAGAAAATATAATCCCAGGTAAAATTCCAGAAAGATGTTAAGCATTTAACTGTGCCTGGCTTTCGGTGTTAGCGGACATTGGATCTCCAGTGGTAGGTGGAACAGATTTACTTCAAAGAAACGCAGAAAAAAGCATCTTATTGGTTTTGTACTGTCTTGAAACTTGAAAATTAACGGAAGTCATGTTTCATACAGAACGCTATGACCAATCATTATGGAATGCTTGGAGAGTGTTCTGCTGTCTGTGTTTGACCCTATTATCGTCTGTGTATGGTAACCCAATTTCTATGTTTTCCCCCTCCAAAATCACTGATTCTTGATTCATGGGTTAATTGGTTCCTTTCCATTTGTGTTTTATGATTATTTATACCAAAGACCCTATAATACTAAGACGGCTCACTCAGCCTGTACTGTGTAATCAAAATGATCAAACCCACCAGTTGGTGCGCTGGCTGTTCTCTTAGTTAAACAGGTGCTATATTATATGTATAAATGTATATATGAATGTGAAAGATGTGTGATGATGGCAATGATGATGATGCTGATGATGATGATGTGTATTTGTTCATAGCAATTTCATATTGATGTGTATTCATACTTACCTATCTCATGTATAATATAATTGTATGTGTTTACATGTGAAACACCAACCAGCAGCTGGGTTGACCAAACCCACCACAAGGTGGCACTGCGAAATTTACATTACCATGGGTGAGATAGGGAGTAAGCCGTCTTAGTATTATAGGGTCTTTGTTTATACTTTGTATAACCAGCCATATCCATGCGGTAAGTTAGATCAAATATTCACACACCCCCATCCAAAGATGGGGGGAATGACGACTGTCTACATCCCAGTGGGAACTACTTTGGTAGTAAGCAACTATAATCAAGCTGTGGCGGTCCTGGTTCCAAAATGCACTGTCTATCTATATTGTGCGGAAGGGATGGCAGAATGAGTTGAGCGTCCGTCTCCCATTTTGGTAGATCATGGAATTCAAACCCTGGTCGAGTCAAACCAATGACTTAAAAATCTAAACTTATTGCTTCCTTAGAATAGGGCAAGGACTGGTTCAGGCTCAGTGTTAGGATAATGTGACTGAGTGGGATACCAGATATCAGGTGCTGGCAGCCTGGTCTCCCAGTGGGGCAGCACTATAAAGTGTCAGGCTAGGTAGTGACAAGTATCAATTTTGTACGTCATTGCTTTGACTCAGCCAGGATTTAAACTCCCGATCTTCCGCATGGGAAGCCTGCACTCTACCGATTAGGCCATTGCGTTCTTGATTTTAGCATTGTGCCACCTAAATGATACTGGTTATACCAGAGAGCGTGTATATAAACAGATGAGAGGGACAACTCCCATACTAGAGCATGTAACATCTGCTGACTGTGGCACTCCAAGTGGTGGTTGTTGAACAGCTTAAGCATATGGGCAAACCTCAAGGCATTTTCAATGGCAGTGAGCAATCTTCATACAGAAAACGTTAAATATCTCTAAAACTACAAAACCTAGAAACAAACTGATTGGAATACACATAGAAAACATGTTTACCAACAAGATTATATTAAATTGATATGGTTAGGCTTCTGGATTTCTATTAATTTTGAATAAAACTGACGTTTTTCACTACGCTTACGGCAAACTCAAGGCATTGTCAATGGCCTTGAGCAGTCTTCGTACAGAAAAAGTGAAATATCTCTAAAACTACACTACATAGAAACAAACTGTTTGGAACACATATAGAAAACATATTTAACAATGAGACTATATTAAATTTACATGGCTAGGGTTCTGAATTTCTATTAATTTTGAATAAAATACACGTTTTGCACTACACGTACGGCAAACTCAAGGCATTGTCAATGGCGGTGAGCAATCTTCATACAGAAAACGTTAAATATCTCTAAAACTACACCACATAGAAACAAACCGCTTGGAAGACATATAGAAAACATGTTTACCAAAAGGATTATATTAAATTGATAAGGTTAGGCTTCTGGATTTCTATTAATTTTGAATAAAAACAAATTTTTTCATTGAGCGTACCGGCAAACTCAAGGCTTGTTCAACACTAACCGCCAGGAACGCCACTGTAGCCTGTGTTACCATTTTTCGCGGGAGTTGTCCCTCTCATCTGTTTATATACACGCTCTCTGGTTATACACACAATCTCTGTGTTTTGACTCAGTACTCGGTATTGGAGAAGGGTCCACAGCGACGGAAGGAGCAAAAACGGCTGACCACTGGGTCATATCGAGCATACCCTTGCAGGATGAGTTTCCCATTCAGTAAGTAGTGATATTGTGTGATTTAAACAGAAATCAATGTAGATAAATTTCAAATATACTTCAAACAATTTAATCTGTGCAAAAGATACATAAATATGTGATAATATGAAGAGGAAAGTGTATTTCTGGCAAGTTCAAACGGGCTCAAATGCATAAGTGTATTCAGCCGTGGCTGGTTGGGTCGCCCAGTATAGCGCTGAATATGCTTATGGAGTTTTCACCTATTATCCAACTTGTCAACCAAAACAATGTCGGAGAAATTGACATGGCCATGGAGCTTCAGGATGCCAGATAAAAGATTTGTTTATTGTCAAGTATTTCTGTTCTATAATATATCAATAACACGGATTACTAATCTACTTCACTGAGTTCTTGCGAACACGAAAAGAGGAATGGGCTCAAACGAGTTCAACCGTGGCTGGTTGGGTCGCCCGTACAGTGCTGAATATGCTTATGCAGTATTGCCTTCTACGCAGAAACAAATGCTTAGTAAGTGCATCAGAATCTAAATTAGATATGTAGAATCAAATCTAAATAATTATTTTGGTTTTGAAAATTTGATTCTTCATCGGACTATGCAGCTTTAAGCTATTCTCATAAATAACACTATTTCAACCCCCGATTGAATATTCATGGTTCATAGCATTGAATAGATTTGTGCTTTTTGTTTTTGTTTACCTTCGACAATATCAGAGCCGATATGGCTGCGGCGTTAATATCGCTTGGATTTTGGGTTTAATTTGACCGAATTTCACTTTTTGATTAAGCTATTCTAATAAATAACATTATTCATGATTCTAAATAACAGAATTAGATCGTTGCAGTGAATAGATTTGTGCTTTTTGTTTTATTTACATACACTTGATAGCAGAATGAACTGCTTCTATCCAACCACAATGCAGGAGTAGTGTGATGCCTACGTCACACGCAAATCCTCAATAACCACATGCTTCCTGATGATCAAACTTGGTCGGTTTTTGCCATACATTTCTTTCTATTATAGTTGGTAGCGAAATTGTCAGAGCAAATATTTTATTGTAGATAAAACACTTTGTATATGAGCCTGTCTCAAAAGGTGCTAGCTCTTTGTTTTTTTGTCCATAGTAACAATTGACACAAAATAACACAGAAATGGTTACACAAGGACATTTGCGTCAAATCAATATGTATTCTATTGGGATTATGAAACACGATGTAAAAAACAAATCAGTTTATCCTGAGCAAATGCATAAGTAGATAGTATGTTGATCATTACTATGGACAAAGTGTTGTCCCATATTGCCTAGCACCTTTTGAGACAGTCTCATATGTGCTTCACCACCGTTCCCCGCAACGTTCATCCGTGTAAGGGGGCCATCCAAAGTTGTCAATACTTTCAAGGTAGTACAAAGAATAATACTTTTCCAGACCCCCTCCCCCACCCCCTCCTAAAGTAGTACACATTTTACATCACACCTAGCTGGGGCGGCCGAAAGAGTGTCCGCCTCCCATTTTGGTAGGCATTCAAATCCCCCAGGTTTGAAAATGTTGACAACTTTGGATGGCCCCTTAGCTGTAACTGTGACCTAACCACAGGGCCGTGTTCAGGCTCCCTCTCGGAGGCGCCTCGGCGACGGGCCTGACGTCATGATAGTCGGAACGGCAAAGGCAGTTTGTTGTCTCGAAAATGGCTGCCTCCATAGGCGGCGGCCATTTGCAATGAAAAAGCTGCGCTGTGATTGGCTGAAACCACTGGACACGGCGGCCATTTTCGAGGCACTTTTTGTCTCCTGATTGAAAAGGGAGGCGTCGCCGAGACGCACCCTGAACGGATTTAAGCCAAAAAGCATCACCGAGACGTCGTCGAGGCGCCTCCGAGACGGACCCTGAACGCAGCCCTGCTGGGTCGCAGCGGAACTGGAGAATATCCTCATTTCATGATTACTGATACAGTTGCCCCGTGGTATTTGGTTGAATTTGTCTAAATCCACCCGGTGAAAGAGAAGGCCAGCGGTAGTGTGAGAACCATGGGAACACGATGTCAGATGTACCGTGCCATTTGCTATCCAAGGTCACCTTGTGTCTGCTTTTATCTGGTCTGAACAGACTGTCGGCTGGCAACTATTGGTGTGAGCAGGTATTGTCACTCGATTCAAAAATCTAATATGTGATCATCGGCGTGGCGTGCACGAGAACTGAGGGATTATTCACAGAAATAATAACAATAATATCCTTATATTTGTTGTATGTGATGTGGTGTGATATTTGATTCCTCATTAAGTCAGTTCGGTTTAAGATTGCTTAAACTCAGGAAAGCGTGGTATTTTTTTTAGGCAAAATATTTATTTAGATTTAGACCCAGGTGTTCAATGCTGGATACTGGTGCACCCATTAATCAGTTCTTTTGGCGTTTTACCTAAACCTTGCGGATTTAGGCAGGTGACACCTTGGCCTAGTTAATGCAGCAATGGCGGATTCCACTTGTCTTCAACTTCTTCAACTGATGCACACACACAAATTATCATAAAGCTTACTCGGAAAGGACAGATTAGGTTATTCTGGTTAACATAATTTTTAAAAAAAGAAGAAGCAATATAGCAACAATGGGGGACATGTGGCGTAGTTCATTTTCTGACACTTGGTGGCGTGTCGGTAGTAGTGGGCCTACACGGGCATTGACAATGTTTTGAGTTTACCGGTACGCGTAGTGCAAAACGTCGATTTTATTCAAGATTTATGGAAATCCAGAACCCTAACCGTATCAATTTAATATAAACTTTTTGGTAAACATGTTTTCTATATATATTCCAATCAGTTTGTTTCTAGGTGTTGTGGTTTTAGAGATATTTAACTTTTTCTGTACGAAGATTGCTCACGGCCATTGACAATGCATTGACTTCACCGGTGCGCACAGTGCAAAACGTCTATTTTATTCAAAATTAATAGAAATACAGAACCCTAACCTGAATTTAATATAATCTATTCGTTGAATATGTTTTCTATATGTGTTCCAAGCGGTTTGTCTCGAGCTGGTGATATTTCACTTCTTGTGTATGTAGATTGCTCATAGCCATTGAGTTTACAGTGTGACAGTGTGCAGTTTAGGCCCACTAGATCAGTGGCGACGCAAACGGCAGGAATTTGAACTAAAAAGATTAAATGCTCCGGACGAGTTGGACGGTCTGATTAAAGATCAAGTGGACGTACACTTTTGTTATTCTACGCAATATTTCAGACCGATCTAGAATGATTCACTACTAACAATGTTATATTTGTAACTGTGGTCGAGTCTTTTTGTGTTCTCGATTTGGGGCAAAAAGGCATCAGCTAATGAGTGATAATTGTATATTTATAATATAAATAGTTCTCTTTTTTTTTGGTAATCATGATATATAATTATTTCCACTAACATCATGTCTGAAGCTAGGTTGATTAAGGAAATTTAAGGTTGCATAGTCTGATGGTTGAGTATGTGCCATATTATTCAGATAAATATACCGTAATCTACTTAGGTTGAAATAACCTTGATTTAAAATGGTTTACTATGATATATAGTATAGTTATACGAATCTTACCTGGGTACAGATGATGGATAACTCTTGTTTTCCCGAGGTACAAGCCTCGGATGGTCGTGGGCTAGGGAGAAGGAAGCAACATCCGGGTACAGCAATCTTCACCTAATTAATCAGGATAAAAATGAGCTTTATGATGGAAATCTGATGTTTTCGTTTGGCACAAGCGATTGTAATGGTCGTGGTAGGGTGTGGTGGGTGGGCCCTAGCCCACGACCATCCGAGGCTTGTACCTCGGGAAAACAAGAGTTATCCATCATCTGTACCCAGGTAAGATTCGTATAACTATACTATTTTACCTCGGTACTAAGCCTCTGGCTGATCGTGGTCGAGGGAGACCTTTACGTAGCCTTATTTTTATCCTCAAAAATCTGATGAACATAAAAGTATCAGTAGTAAGGTAAAAAATGTTTTTACATCTCACCAGGTCTTGTTAGTTGGTGAGCAGGCGGGTGGCAACCCCGCTTGTCTTTTCCAGTTGTTTATTATAATGTTTAGCAAACGACTTTGCCGTCTTCCAGCCTACGTGTGTGAGGATTCTCTTTACTGAGATCCCCAACTTTCGTGCTTTAGACACCATCGCCCCTCGTGTAGAGTGTGAAGCATAGCGAGCTGTGTCGATGCCAGCCGCCTTGAGCACTTTGATCGTCCACCTTGCGAGTGTATCTCGTGAGATGGCTTTGTGTGGCTTAATAAAGCTCACCAAAAGCTGTTGCGAATTCCGTAATTCTTTAGTCTTGGATATATATGCCCTAATGGCTGAAACTACACATAATTTTCTATCTTGTGGGAAACTAGTTAGATGTACGGAGGAGAGCAGATCGCCCGTCCTATTTGACTTAAGTAATTTATCCAAGTCAAAAGTAGCCTCTGTGTTGTCAATGTCAAGTCCCTGTAGTGACAGGGCGACAATTGTTTGGCCTCTATGTCCCGTTACTAATAACAACAACACTGCTACCTTGTATCCTAATTGTTGGATTGAAAGATGCTTATTGTCCGGCAATGACTGGAAATGCTTGAAAACTATCGAAACGTCCCAAAACCGGCTATATTTGGGTTTGGGAGGGTTTCTTTCATAAATAGAACGCATAATCCAATGGATAACCTCGTTCTTTCCCACAGTTTTTCCCTCGAGTCTGGGCAGAACAACGGAAAGAGCACACCTCGCAGTATTAATGGCCCCATATCCGAGTCCTTCATCTTCCAATGTGCGTAAGAATCTACCTACTTGGGCTAAGGAGGGTTTCGTCGGTTTAACTTTATGCAATAAACAATGCAGGCCCCATTTCTTTAAATAGCACGAGTATAATTTTACTGTTCCTGGCCTCCAAGCATGCGACATTAATCTCTCCTGGGTAATTTTGTCGAGCCCAAATTGTTGTAAGTAATTACTTAGAAAAGGAATGCCAACATTGGTGTTGTGGATACGTCCCCTTGATTTCTGACTTTGCCCTGGTGTTGAAGGTTGATTGGTCCTCTTGGGAATGACAAAGTGTCTTTGGCTTCCCACTCGACTGCTGCTCTCCATGGCTGTGTGTTCCAGTCTGGGACTATTAACACTGCGTGTGTCTTGTCGCCTCTGATCTTTCTGACTACTCTGCTGATTAGGCTGAACGGTGGAAAGATATAATAAAAGGCGTTATTCCAGAATAGAGCGAACGCATCCACTCGCCAAGCGTGTGGTTCTGGATGCCACGATACATATTTATCAAGTTTTTTGTTCTTACGGGAAGCAAAAAGGTCTACTTCTGGAGTACCCCACTTCTGACAGATTATGTTAAAAATCCGATGTGGTTATGTTGAATTTTTGGATCTTATCGTTAGTTAAGGATATAGTCATTTGTTGCGTATCTATCAGAAACCCAAAAAATTTTTAATTTGTGGTAGGTTTTAGAACGGATTTCTTACCGTGAATATAGAAACCTAATTTTGTTAGAATATTGCACAGGTCTTTGACTGCTAGCCTACAATCGTTCTCAGTACGTGCTAGAATGAATGAGTCGTCAATGTAAGGAAACATGACGTGGCCATTCTTGGCCATTTGTGCAAAGACTGGTTTAAGTAACATTGTGAATAGGCGTGGTGCGCACGCCAAACCATTGGGTAAACATGTGAACTCATAGAGTTGACCTCGCCAAATAAACCGTAGGAATTTCCTGTGGCCTTCAAAAATTGGAATTGTATAATAGGCATCTTTTAGATCCACCCTGGCAAGCCAGGCCCCCGGCATTACTAGATCCCGGGCTGTTTCAAGTGAAAACATTTTTAAATGTTTATATTCGACCAAATTATTCAAGATAGTTAAGTCTAAAATCATCCTAATTTCTCCATTAGGTTTGGGTCTAGAAAAAATGTTAGAAATGTATTCGCCATTCTCATGTTGGACCGGTGTAATAATACCCTTATTTTCAAATTTTTCTACTTCTTGGTTTAAAGCTAGTTGTTCTTCTAATGACAAGCAATAAGGAAAGAGTATTCTCTTTTGTACGGGGGTTTCTATAAAGGGGATAACCACCCCTCTAACAATGTCCAGGACTTTGTCGTTTGTTGTGATTTGTTCCCATTCAATGAAATGGTTTACCACATTACCGGCAACAAATTTGCTTACACTGGTTTGCGTTGCAGATTCTATTTGCTGGCTGGCTTGGGGAACTGCTTCTGGGGTGGGTTGTCTCTCCTGAATGGCCGGTTGCCATCGTTCCACCCGTATTGGTTCCGTTGGCCCCGTCCTCTCGGCTGGTAGCCGTAGTTCCTGTTCCCGAACCTGGCTGTTGACTGCCCAGTTCGGCGTCCCCGAAAATCCGATCTAGATTTTTTTAATTTAGAGGTGTTAGTGTCTTTCTTGCCATCAAGGTGTTAAAGGCGCTGTCACATTACGGCGTATGGCGGGAGCGTATGGCGGCGTAGCAGCTTACGTCATATACGTCGCCATACGCCGCATACACTACGCATACGCCGCCAGTGCCGCAACACGCCGGCGTATGTGAAGCCTATGATGCATACGCCGCCATAAAAAAATGTGAGTCGCATTTTCATAAATCCGTCCGTCCCAATTTGTTTGTGCATGCTCAAAAAAAAACGACCTATGAGGGCGTATGGCCCATACTGTCAAAAAATGTCACAGCACGCTCCCATACGCTCCCATACGCTACGCATACGCTATTCATACGCTCCTCATACGCTCAAACACACCCGAAAGTGGCACCCGATGGCGTACGTAGGTTTTCAATACGCTCCCGCCATACGCCGTAATGTGACAGCCCCTTTAGACTGCTTAGCTTTGGTCTCCACTTGCTTGAAGAGATATTGGAGTTTTCCTCCAAACATCTTGGTGTTATCAAGTGGTTTCCCCTTGATTGGTTTGGGTGCGAGGAAAAGCGTGTACTCTTTTCCGTCGTTGTCGACAACTTTTTTGGATCAGGCGACTTCTTTTCCAGCATCGGTCGTGACGGATTTGTACACGTTTTCAAATCGTCGATAAGATAGGAAATTGCTGGTCGCTGTAAGCGCCGCAATAGCCGAGTTCATGTCCGCTGTGACGGTGGTGAACTTGTTTCCGGTCATCATTCGGTTAGCTACCGGCATGATGGCGGCGAGTGCTACTAAGACTCCTTTGTGGACCGTGTGTAGGCATGTCTCAAATCTTTTGCGATCCTCGTTCATGGTCACGTCGTCCAATTCTTTTATGGTCGCTTCTGGGATGCCTCTGATCCCTGTGTATTGTTCTGCCAGCTTTGTTAGCGTTTCTGCTGGTTTGAACGTATCAAAGTGGCCCTTTAGGTTTTTCCGCAGCAAAGAGCAGGTGTTTATCTTGCTCTTTTTTGTGATCCTGATCTTCTTCGCTACCTTTTCGGTTATGTTAGCAAAAGTGCCAGCATGTGGGTCGTCGGAATCAGAGTCCGTAGTGGTGGACCCTGAAGAGTCAGAAGAAGAGGATTTTGTTTTCTTCTTTTTCGACTTGGCCTTTTTCTTTGTCCTCTATACCTTTTTCACCTTATTCCTGGCTTTGTAGTACTCATCCCCTCCGGATGAATATTTCTTTTGTCGTTTTCTTTTCTTTCCTAGCGCCACCTCAGAGTCCGTTGTTTGTTGATCGGACAGATCCTCCCAGTTGGATTGTTCCGAGAGAGGCGTGTGCTTTTGGCGAAGCCTTGGAGGGCGGCGTAGGGAGTAGTTGTTGCAACTGCTCCCGGATGAGCCGTACCATTTGCTCATTCCCATCAACTTGGGAGGGCCCTGCCTCGGGCGAGCGGTCACGTGATACGGCTAACGAGCGCCCAGGGGTCGCGTCTCCTTCGCTCAACTTATGTGGAACACCCTTGGTACCCCGCTTCGCGGCCATGTTGAGTCGTCTGTAAAACAACCAAAAGGAGGTTTTTAGGACATGCTCAAGGTGCAACTGGACCAGTGGAACAGCGCAGATGGTGCAAAGCACACAGAAGGGCAATAAAATTGTATTTACACCAATTTTACACCAGGCGTGAGAAGCTAATGTGTATCGAAAGTGTAACAGCCGAGCAAGTCGAACCGGAACCAATCGAGGGGCGGGACCAGTGTAGATTCCGCCCACACTCTCTGTTACATACACTTCTCCCACCCGTGGCGTCAGTGCCAACAGATTGGAGAAAATATTATGCAACTCGGAGGTACGCCATAAGAAAAAACTAACATAGCGACGAAATGACTCCGGTCAACATGTCTCTCCGTTGGGCAACGGGCGGCAAAAATAAACTCTGTCTAAGCGATGAAATGACTCCTGCCAACATGTCTCTCCGTTCGGCAACGGGCGGCAAAAATAAAATGGATGCCTCCAGTAACTACGGCACCGAAAAAGCACAGCCTTATAATACACTTAATGTAAGAAAACCTTTATAAAAGGTCGATAAGCATGTGCTATAGATGTTCATAAACAGTTATGTCGGTTTATGTTTCGGTACTTACAGTAGAACTAGGTAAATCCTCGGTAAATAACTACTGTACTGCTCGTAACGTTCCTCCAGTTATGAGCGGAATATGCTAATTGCTGTACCCGGATGTTGCTTCCTTCTCCCTCGACCACGATCAGCCAGAGGCTTAGTACCGAGGTAAAATAAGATGGTTATATAAACTGAAAAGTGTGCATCAGTATCGTGAAGTTTTATTTTTTTATATAGCAGAAGTACTCAAGTATCTCGTGTGTAGAATCAAATCTTGAGTAAGCGTTTTGGTTTTGAAAATGTCATGCATTCATCGGACTATGCAACTTTAATGACATGGAGGTTTTTAATTCGCAGATTGGAATGGTTTGGAAGCTTTTTATCATGAGTGGTGGACTGAGGACACTATTTTTATAGGCTATTGGGGGAAGTGTATTTGAATCGGAATAGCAGCCTGGGGAATTACAAGTGTGACAACTGGTGTAAAGCTGCACCTGTACAGGTGTGAGACCATATGTAGAGATGTGAAACCTCATGTATAATAGACGCAGCCATACAGTCTGTAGTAATGTGGCATCCTATTATCTCAACGCTTATCTAACCGACCTAATATGGATCTTAGTGAACCTAATATGGCTATAATATTGTTTTGAGTTTATATCATCTTAGTTGTGAACTGAGAGTAAGAAAGGTAGTATTTTCCTAACTTTTTATTATCTACATGTCATGGTCTATCATGTTGAAATATAATGTATACAACAAGAAACAATAAATACAAATTGTCACCATATAAATTATGTTGTTGATATTTACAGCCTGCAGACCCTGCTTATCATAGACAATGGAATATGGACGTGATAAGACTGAGTCTAGTTATTCTGAGTTGGTCATTTGTTGGGGGTTGGCAAAATTTGTGAAGGAACAGTATTGTTTTCTATAGCAAATGCAACAGTATTCACATTCGCATGCCGCACCAATCAGTCCATGGGTCGATCCATTTGCCGCATTCGCATTCGGACGTATGGAAGCACCACTATTCATTTACATGCTTTTCGACTTTTATTTGCATGCCACATACTGCATATAAGGAATCTTAGCTTTAGTCGTGTGCCTATTTATATGGATAAAACGTTGCAGTAAAGAGAGAAAAGTCTTGGGAACAACGTGTTGGCAATTATTATAGTCATCTCTGACTAAGGTCAGGCTACCAGATCTTGTTGCAGTAATTTAGTGTCGTGCCATGTAGTCTGCTAGATAGTAATCTGTACCCTCCTGATTAAATATTTGCTTTCAAAATACACGACGGTTGCATACCAACCAATATCAGACGCCGCGGTGGGACCACATGGTCTAGAGAATCAAATGATTCCTTGAAAGTTAAAGCCTGTAAACATACATTGGACTATCTAATGCTGATACATGTAATGAAATCCTGCTCAAGATGCTAAAAGGGCTGTGGTGATTTAAATCAGAATAGATGAGATGTTGGCTTTGGATCCGTTATGAAATTACAATATATGATATCTGGATATTAGAACTAGAATCGATAAGAACTGTACATTGGATCTGTTACAAAATCAGAATAGATGCACTAAAGTTGGATCTGTTACAAAATTAGAATAGATGAGATCTTGACATTGTTCCACATACCAATGACCACGACCAGTCACAGAATTAGCAGAGATGAGTTCTCTGGTTAAGTCATGTGATCAGCGACAATTGACCTAATTCCGAAGTTACAGCAATCGATTGCGAGAGGTTAGAACACGAGTTGTCACTTTGCGGTCAGATGTCTTATTTACAAATGCAGGACAATGTCTTCGTACACAACAAACAAGGAGGCGGTCAGTCCACCACTCAGTAGGCCGTCCCAGAATACTGCCCCACCCAGTCGTTCTGGAACCCGCCGTACAGCGCCGACTGGTCGCAGGTCGGTAAGGCAGGCGTGAAGAAACTACCACCAGACGGCGCCATCTGCGATGGACCTCCCGCCAAGAAGCCCGGGATCTCACCCAGCATGGATGACACTGTTTGCGGGCCCGGAGCTCCAGCTCCGGAAACACCTGAGGAGGAAGAGGAGTGCAGGTTGGCGGGAGAGAGGTGGCGCCGCGGACTGTGGGTAGTAGCGTCTGGTGACAGCGAACTTCCGGTCAACGCCGACCAACTGTTGCTGCTATTAGGCCTACTGCTGCAGGAAGTCACCGCTGACATGGCACCGGAAGTGGTAATGGTGGCAGCGGAGGTTACAACGACAACTGACGCCGGTGTTGTACTGGCACTGTCTGTTTCAGCAACCGGAAGTTGCGCATTCCCCTGCGCCCGAGCGAGCTTTTTGGCACGGCTGCGCTCGGCCTTTTTGAGCGAGTCGCGGCGCGACTTGTGCCACTTCTTAGTGCCCTCCTTGAAGCGGTACCTTCTCCGCAGCAGGGAGCCCTGGTCGAACATGTCCTGGAAGGCGGCGTCGACCGTCCAAGGGCAGCCCTTCTCTCCCGGCTGACGGGCCAGCTTGACGAAGCAGTCGTTGAGCGTGAGGTTGTGGCGGATGGAGCCCTGCCACCGGTCGGTGCGCTGGTAGTAGGGGAAGCGCTCCCGCACGTAGTCGATGATCTGCCGTAGGGTGGCGCACTTTCCGGGCGAGTTGCCGATCGCCATGCAGATGAGCGCGATGTACGAGTAGGCCGGCTTGCCGCTCTCCAGCGGCCGTTTGCGCACGCGCCCCCCGCCCCCCGCCACGTACAGCTTTAGCGGAGAGTCGGCCTGCTGCTGCTGCTGCTGCTGGAGATGGTGATGGAATAGGTTGGTTTAATTAAAGCTGCATAACTCGATGAAACATCAAATTTTCAAAACCAAAATACTTTATCTAGATTTGATTCTACTGGTGCATTTACCAAACATTTGTTGCCACATAGAAAGGAATACTGAGGCAATTCAATAGAACTTGTTACTGATGTACTTGCTAATATAATATTCGATGTGCACTTCAAATATCTCAGAAGTTAGATATTTAACACCCAGTTAGGTCGATTATAATGATCGAGCTAGAATATTTATCTCCGAAAATGACAGGAACTCAAAATTATCGGACTATGCAACATCCCACAGTTCTAAAGCTGCATAGTTCGATGAAAGCGACAATTTTTTTCAAAAACCAAAAACATTTGACCTGTTATGTTAATAGATTTGATCCTACATTATACATATCCACCAACTTCGATACTGATGCACTTATTAAAGCTGCATTCGAAAGTAAAACAATTATCTAGATTTTATATCGAACTTCAATACTGGTCCATCATGTCAAATGTGAAATGACCGCCAAAACAATCTCGGACCAGACTAATGCTGACAGCTAAATCTAACTCACAAAACATTTTTTTTAAATCACAGGACATGTAACTCATATAATTTTGACAGCAACGTTTAAATCACAGTTCGAATAATACTTCTTCAGCCAAAGAATAATAACTGACTGGAATTCACTACCCGATAATGTCATTTCAAGTCCTACCCTGAACTGTTTTAAAGCTAGAATAGACCAATTTTGGAAAAATGAGCAGTATAAAACTCTGTGACTAACTTTCAAGTATTGCAGAATACTAATAGAGACCGAAATATCCAACAGGCAAATTATGGCTTCAACATTTCGTACATCTGGTATGATAGTATCAAGGTATGATTATACTATAGTCTATACTATAGTGGGTGGGGTTTTCCTGACCCTCATCTGTGAGTGGATTGTTTCTACTCGGCTTCCATCACTGCCACAATTATGGGACACTACACTAAATCATGTGCATTATATAATTACATGAATATGTATTGCATAACTACATGTTAAGTTTAGCGTGCACAATTAGAATATGTGAATTCCGAGTTCCGCTGGTTCCTCAGGAAGGACTGTACTGTAGCTACGACCCAGCACGCCGGGTCGCAGCTATAATTTACACGGCGTAAGGTGGACTAGGTGGTCAGTGATCTCAAATATTGTCTAGGATAATCTTACTGAAATTTACATTAGAAACAAATCATGTATAACAAGAACGATGTGGTCAGTGAATAAACACACACAATGATCATCATGGTAATGATGTGACTGTGAAGTTCATGTGATCTAAAATATTGTCGAGGATACTTTTACTGCAATTTACATTAGAAACAAATCATGTATAGCAAGAACGATGTGGTCAGTGAATAAACACACACAATGATCATCATGGTAATGATGTGACTGTGAAGTTCATGTGATCTAAAATATTGTCTATGATAATTTTACTGCAATTACATTAGAAACAAATCATGTATAGCAAGAACGATACCATGGGTATGGTTGGTCATCAGTATGCACATGGACATGGTTCTAGTTCTAGCTAAAGTATAATAAGGACTACAGTGAACTGTGCGGGACGGGGGCCAACCCCAACTTCCACCGGGTAAGCTGAAGCTTGAGTCCTTATTGAGGCAGCTTGACATGGTGTTAGAAACAATACCAGACGAGTCACAAACCACAGATTCCAGGATACACCCAGCTAAAGCAAGCAGATTCAAACTCATTACTGCGCATGACAAAACTGAAAACTGAACAGAGCATCCTCACCACATGCTGTGAGCCCTGATGGTGGAGTCTCCGACTTGGCCTGAGCATTTAGCTCAAACGCAATCTAATCTAATCTAAATACCAGCGGGACGCGGAGTATTGTACTGAGATCTTACCTGGTTGGACTGAGGACTTGTCTGCTCCAAGGGACTGTGGGATAAGGTCGGGCTAGTGGATTCCGTCTTGATCGCTGCAGCCATCTGGTGTTGATGGTGGTGGTGTTGGTGTTGATGTTGGTTGGAGTCGACCGTCGAGTTGAGGTGGTGATAGTCGACGGGGGCGGCGGGGAACATGAAGCCGGGGCCCGGGTAGCTCAGCTGCGGGTGCCCGTAGTAGTTGTAGTAGTTGGAGTAGTTGGCGGCGTATGGCGTGGCGGCGCCTGGCGGGGTGCTGTCGGGGGGGCCCGGGGCGGGGGACGGCGCCGGGTGGGCGGGGGCGTAGGTGGACGGGCCCCACATATTGATATTCGGTGCGTAGCTTGCCATCATGACTCGATACAGTGAGGTAGTAGCAGACGAAAGGTATATAGATCCCGGTGTGTCAGGTCACTGCGGCTCCTCTGCTGCTGGTTCCGGCTGTCTGTTGCTGATTGATGGCTGGTTCTTAGAGATGGGTGCTTTTTAAGGTGACACGGGCCCCTCACGGGAGGCGGGCTGCCGGCCGCGGGGGACGGGCGAGGAGCCGGTCTGGGCAGCTCACCGAGCCCGGGTCCCTGCTCGCCGTGAGTCCGCTACAGGTGGCGAGTCGTTCAAGTCACGCCTACCACTCTGGGACCCGCAACAGTCACACCTGGGTGTGGCGGGGGGGGGGGGGGGGGGGGAGGCTTCCCTAAGCTAACTCATCACATTTACAGCCACCGCTCAAGCGTCTAAGAAGACTCTTGGACTGGTCGCGGTTCTATGTCGCAAATGCCATATTCACGACTTTAGTCGAGAAAGGACCTCGCTCTGTCTCTGGGTGCCGCCCTCCCAGCCTTTCCAGTTGGTCTTGTTAATGTTATCCTCCAAGAACAGAAACTACCTTGCGCCTGTTTGGGAAAGTGGAGGTGAAGCGCCGTAGGAGGGGGGGGGGGGGGGGGGGGGGGGGGGGGGAGGTAAGTGTAAGTAGGTTTAGTTCCGAGTCTCGCCCTCTCTCCAGTAGGTCCGTGGGTATGTTCACTGCAACTGATGCAAGCTAGGAATAGAATGAGATGGGGAAACTGTAGCAGGAATTTCCCCCATCAGGATGCCAGC
Source organism: Branchipolynoe longqiensis (assembly GCA_030323885.1). Classification (NCBI taxonomy): domain Eukaryota; kingdom Metazoa; phylum Annelida; class Polychaeta; order Phyllodocida; family Polynoidae; genus Branchipolynoe; species Branchipolynoe longqiensis. Next base: position 100,575,027 of record CM059187.1, read on the forward strand.
TAGCCCAGGCCTCCTCCTCTGTACCCCCTCCCCACTGCCGACTCCCCCCCCCCCCCCCCCACACACACACAACCCTAACAGGGCCAGTCAGCCGTATCGTGGTTGTGTTACTAACGACTAGGCGTAAATCATGGAGCCTCGCGTGTGGAAGGTCGGGAGTTCGGTTCCCGGTCGAGTCAAATTAATGTCCAATGACTTTAATATTGATACTTGTCACTTCCTAGCCTCCCGTCCTGATATGAGCTTAGATGTTGCTAGGACGTAAAACAACAACAAACAAACAAACTTCCTAGCCTGGCACTCTGCATTAAAAGGATAGGGCAAGGACTAGTTAGCTCAGTGTCAGGATAATCTGATTGAGTGGGATATTGGATCATGGTGCCGGCGGCCTGATTTCCCAGTGGGGCAGCACTATGAAGTCGCCATGAATCACCAGTCGGTAACCGTCCTGATATGACCTTAGATGTTGTCAGGATGTAAAACTACAAAACCAACCAACCCAGTTGGGAGATATAACAATTTCTTATTACATTTATTTTTAATTACTCCACTTAAATACCGAGAGGGAATAAATACTGTTGGCAAATTGATTTTTGTTGTTTTGTTATCTTGTGTGTGTGGCCATATTATATATTACCAGATGACTTATTACTCAAAGTATGTATTATTTCCCAGATGAAGTTACAAGAAACTCAGAATTTACCACTTTAAAGTTGCATAATCCGCTGCTTCCTGTCACATCTTTTATATAAATATATTAGGATGATTACCGGTGTAGAATCAAAGCTAGGTTATAGCTGCATAGTCCAATGAAAGCATCACATTTTCAAAACAAAGACACTTATCTAGATTTGATCCTACATAGATACTGGTGCCATCAGTGAGTATTTCTTACTGCATACAAGATTCTAAGTCAATTTAATAGAACCGGAAGCGTATAGTGTCCTAATGTTGACATACTCGCCAAAAATAAGTTGGGATGTTTTCACTTCCAGTAAATTAAATTATGATGATCAACAATGTATTTATTTAAGAAAATCGCACAAACGGAAAAAACCTTTGGATTATGCAACTTCCAAGTGATTTGCTTTTGAAAATGTTAGGATTTCATCAGACTAGGCAGCTTTAACACTTTTCTATTGCTGTCAAATTGCATAGAATTATTATTATTATTATTATTATCCTCTTCTTGTAGTAGCCTATACAAAGCTCATAGCTCTCAGCTCTAGTGGTATGCAGCCTCGAAATTGTACAGGAATGTTTCCCTGGCCCAAACATAAGTCTGTGTGTGCGGTCTATGTACGTTTCAGAAGGTCACATCGATTGTTATTGTTTTGGTAGATCGTGTCAAACCAATGATGTCAATTGTTACTTGTCGCTTCCTCGCCAGGTGCTTGGCATTATTAGGGTAGGGCAACGAATGGTTGGCTCGGTGTCAGGATAATGTGACTCTAGTGGGATATCAGGTCATGGCGGCCTGGTTTCCCAGTGGGGCAGCACTATAAAGTCACCATGAGTGTACACTGTCACAAGTCAGTACCCATCCCGGTATGACCTTAGATGTTGCCAGGACGTAAAACTCCAACAACCAACGAACATTCTGAACGAATTGTTAATAAAACCGCCGTCAGTCAAACCCCCATTTGACAGCATCTGCGCCGTGGCCGCTGCCTCGTGACCATCAAAGCCCCCTACCCCAGCCCTTCCCCCTCCATTCTACCCCCCCCCCCCCCCCCCACACACACACACATTCACTTCCCCTCGCTCGCCCCGGGGCTATAACAAAGAGCAGGAAACACTCTGACCCACATGTAAACATGTAAATCCCTAAGTTTTAATTAGCACCTCCTCGGCCCCAAAACAAAAGCATCTCCCCCCCCCCCCCCCACACACACACAATCACACCCTGGTGCGACTCGCCCGTGCTTTGGAGGTTGGGGGTGGGGTTTAGTAGGTCTCTGTTCTTTACGGCGTTGTTTGGTATCAGTGACGATTGGCGTGTTTTGTTGTGTTAACGTCACCGCACTACGTCACTGAATACGTCATTACGTCATCCAGTCCTGAATACCTGATCGTCACTTAGCTTGGCCTGATGGATGCTCTGGGGTAGGAACGTTAAATTTCAATTTCCTTTTTTTTCTCTCCAGCTTGCAGGATTCTTGCGAACCCACCCCCTTTTCTCCGAACGAATATACTGTTATATATATATATATATATTATATATATAGTTATATGGATAGTGATAAGGAGAAGACTTATTGTCTGTATATATATATATATATATATATATATAGGATGTATAATGAATTATGCAGATATAAAAACAGGCGGAGTTTCATTATTATTTATTATTTCGTATACTTTGTTAGTTATATTATTCTCCAATCGTTGACCTGCCCGGGATTTGCCCCGGCAAGCCGGGTGCGAGCGCCACCACCGGGCGATCTCTGCCCCGGGCAGTCACTCTGCCCGGGGCATATATATATATATGATATACAACGAATTATGCGAGTGTAAAGATACGTAAGGGTTAATTATTATTGTTATACTCCCTAAGACCAACACTGTACCGGTGGTTCCACCTTCTCCTCGCCTCCACCGGATGTAGGCCAGTGTCAGTCACCGGAGGATTTTATACACATATAAATGGGGTCTTTATATTGTGTTATACTAAGATATATATACACATATAAATGGGGTCTTTATATATGCATCCACTGTTGGTCAATTATGTATATATACATATATAGAGTCGGTCAATTATATATGTATCTATGCATACTATATATATATGGATAGTGATAAATACATGGATAGTGATAATACATATTGGGTAAATTATATATCTATATAATTTACCCAATATGTACGTCAATGATTATATATAGTTAACCAATCATTGGGTAATTATATATATAATTTACCCATATGAAGAGTTCAGGCGCAAAACCCCATGAATACAAATCCAAAACTTGAATTGAAATAACAGATTTTAACCTGAGGGCAATTTTACTTCTTACTAATTCCACTTTCCTTGTTATGAAATGATTATGGAGCAATGAACAACAAAGTATGAATGTAAACAAATGTACATTTTGAAGGTTTGACTTCGATGCTTATCTCAATTTTGGAGTTGGTGTTTACCGGGTTTTGCGCCTGAACTCCTCATTTTTCTTCGGTCAATTATTATATGTATGCACACTATATATATGATGTATGCACACTATATATATATATATCCTGTTCCCTTCATTTCATTATGTAGGTAAAATATTATATATATATAGTTTGTATACATCATATATAAATGTATGTATATATATACCCAATATGCATGTCGATGATTATATATTTAGTTGACCAATTATTAGGCAATTATATAGATAATGTTCCCATATATTTATATATAATATACCAATTATTGGGTCAATTATGTGTATGTAAAATTATATATAAAATTGACCCATTATGCCCGTGTGTGCATTAACACACAGTGAATATATACCAATATCATTATTTAATCAACACATATCAATTAATATATTCAAATAGATTATGCTGCAAGAATGCGAGGTTTTATATATATTACGCATCACCGTAACAGTAGATTCTTAGTATAACACAATACATTTGAAAATTGTCAATTTGATTATATTGTATCAGAAACCTGTGTAGTATATATGTGTATATAATGCATTATTGTGACACAACATACTTATATGTTTTATTTCACGCACTGACTAACTACTAAAGATGTAAACCCCCAACAAACAAAGTAATAAACAGGTGTGATGATAGCCTAATTATACTAACTACACAACAATTACATTAGGCCCTGCCATGCTATTTAAGACCACACCTTAAAGTTGCATGGTCCGATAGTTTTGAGTTTGTCATTTTCTGAGATAAATATATTAGATTGATCGCTATAACCTACCTTACTTTAGTTTGAAGTAACTTTGCTTTTAAGTGGCTAACTTTTGAGATATTTGAAGTACAACCATGCAAAATTAAAGTTGCATTGTCCGATGGTTTTGAATTTCTGTATTTTTTCTGAGATAAATATATTATTTCTATTACTAGTATCTACTTTACATTAGTTCAAAGTTACTTTCATTTTAAATGGTAAATTTTTGAGATATTTAGAATGCAAACATGGAAAATTAGTTTGGCAAGCTTGCCAAAACTGACACCATAGATTTCTGCAGTAACAGGTTCTGTTAAATTGACTCATTGTTGCCTTCCACACAGAAACAAATGCTTAATAAGTGCATCAGTATCTAAGTTAGATATGTAAAATCAAATCTAGATAATTGGTTTGGTTTTGAAAATTTGATATTTCATCGGATCATGCAGCGTTAATGTTGGCAAGGACACCATAACTCTACCATAGGCTTATGCAGTAACAGGTTCTCTTAAATTGCATCAGTATTCCATTCAATGTGGCAACACAATGTTTAATATATACACCAATATCCATCAGTAGAATCAAATCTAGATAATTGTTTTGGTTTTAAAAATGTTGATACTTTCATCGGACTATGCAGCTTTAAAAAAGCCACGGAAATCCGACTTCCGCTAAATTTGACAGTGTTAAGCATATGCAAGGAAATGACTTATATAACTTCTTTTTTTTAAACACAAAACACGGAAATTTCTCATCCCTGCCCCTATCATTTATTCAATAAATTGCAACGCCGATTGGTCGGATTAATCCCTCACATTACCGACATCCCTATATTATTATTATTGTAATTATTATAATTATTTTATATGAGATACAGATAACAAACAGTTGTGTATTAGGAGAGAGTCTGGACTCTGGCTGGTTCCCAATGACCCGCCATTATCTTTATTCAAGAGTAAATTTCGAATGGAGATAGGGTTCACAGCGGGATCAACCTGGCGGATACTGAAGGAACCAAGGCGTTTGGCTGCTAACATGCAGACCCGTGGTTCGCCAGGCGGCTCGACCTGCACCTCCTTCACTCCCCCAGTTACACAATCGCATATCTTGATATGCCACACATAATTAAAGTTGAATAATCCAATGGTTTCATGTTGTTGCCATATTATTTTAGATAAATATAGCACAGTAAAACCTCTTTAAATTGACCGACCATGGGACCAATTTTAAATAGTCCATTTAGGGAGTTGTTTAATTCATTACAATGGTATTGTATGGGCGAATAAAGCGATCGATATAGGGGAGTGGTCGATATGTGGAGGTGATCGGTTAGAGAGGTTTTACTGTAGGTTGACAATATAATAATTATTGATTGTACTTTACTTTAGTTTGAAGTAACTTTGATTTTAAAAGGGCAAACTTTGGATATATTTTAAGTGAAAATAATATCGGCATGCAAGTCAAAATGCTGAACATGAGAGACTTCTGCAATGACAGGTCTTAGAATTAATTCCCTTATATCCAGCAATATTTGTTTACTAAGTACACCAGAATTGGAGTTGGATATATTGGATCACATCTGGGTTAAGTGCTTTGGTTTAGAATATTTGACGCTCATCGGATCATGCAGCTTTAAACAATAAAAACGCATTGCAATGCAAATGTTGATGAAATACACTGAAATCTGTTAGTAACCATGTCTTAGTAAAACAAACATTTATTTAACTCCTGTTCACGCTATGGTTTATTGACATTGTGGCATCGATTTTAATTTTAATATCTATTATCTCATAACAAATACATGAACAACTTAATCGTTCTACCTTTCCCAAATTATGAAGTAAATAAGTGAAGAAATAAATAGGACAAAACATACAAGTAAGCACCCTTTCATTCACAGCAACCTGAAGACATTTGCAGACATTCCTTCCACTGCGGGAGGTCGTGGGTTCGAACCCCAGCTGAGTCAAAGCAAAGACTTACAACATTGATACTTGTCGCTACCTTGCCTGGCGCTTGGCATTACTAGGATAGGGTCAGGATTTGGTTGGCTCATTGACGGGACAATGCGACTGAGTGGGCTATCGAGTCATGGTGCTGGTGACACGGTATACCTATATCCCGAGACAGGGCGATAAAGTCATCATGAGCGCGTACTGTCACAAGTCGCTGCCTGTCCTGATGACCTTAGATTTTGCGAGTACATAAACTACAATAAGCAACCAGATATGTCACCCTATCCACCCATGAATAGACGCCATACTACTAAGGCATTTATGGCATTAATTCCACCAGAAGTTACTCTTTTAAAAAAAGACTATGCGCTGACCGACATCTCTCATCTGACACCTTATTGATACATAGTACCGTAAATAAATTCCTGACATTGAATAAAGTATGACACCAGCCAACTTATTATATACATTCTATTTCTGCCTTTAACCCATTCACAGCGCCACCTAGCGAAATCACCACTACATTTGTGGTGCCAGTAGTTTTCCCACACTCCTCCAGAGGGCGCCACCAGCGCACCACATAGATGATCACTTTTACATACTCTGTAAGCCATATTGAATTGCCTGGTGCTATTGATTAAGAAATAATCTTTATGCTGAAAGACAATGCGCGTAGGAAAACATAATGCAGGTAGCGTCCTACTGTAGGAAGTATAAATGCAGGTGGTGCCCTGTTGTGGGGATGCAATAAAAGTGGCCTTTCTCATATGTGATTGGCTGATTTTGCATGGTTAACATTTACACTGCTATCAAATTTTGGCCATGTCAAAAATACAAATAATCACAATAATTGTTTTTAATCTATTCCACCGCTTACAAACTAAACTAGTATACTGCGATATATATATGACTTTTGTATGTCTTTAGTAATACATTTGGGGAATGAAAATGGGATTGCAATATCGTAAATCAGTTTTATCCAACAAAACATGGGGCTACCTATTTTTCCTTTACTTTTACATTGTCTTTTGCTATTAAATTAACGGTCAAATGATACCTTTTGCACACCAGCCAACATTTGAAAACAGGAAAGCATAATCCTTTTCACGTGAATTGTGGCATATTGCATGAATCGCGACATATTGCCGACATAGAACAAACCACTAATAAACGACTAAGAGTTTTGGGAGGCATACTGGGGCGAAAATCAGTCTTCGGTTTAGTGAGAAATGAAAGAATCCTTTCAGTCAGCATTGCCTAAATTAATTTTGGAATGTTTTGAATGTAAACATCTATTTAATGGTTAGATAATGGGCCAAGTGGGGAAAAAAAGGCTAATTTACTGTAGTGTTTTAGAGTACATGCATAACGGTGAAATGAAAGACAGAAAATCGTAATGATTCCACAGAAATCGTTATGGTTGGCAGCTCTGCAGCTATACTACCCATACACTGTTAAATACTCTTTTGTTTTTAAACTATAATACAACATATACACAATTTCTAATGCAATTTTTAACCAACCAATCGGATACGTGAAAGATGGCCTTTAATGCAGAGAGTCCCACTACAGGTCTGCGTGTATTAAAGCAGGCATTGCCCTGCTGCGTGGGTGTATTAATGCAGGTGGCATCCACAATGAGCTATATAGGCTCCACTGCTGAAACACACCAAGAAATAAGCTCCCTGAAACAAATGAGAACCAAGCCATTGTGAATTATTTCAGAACTCTTTCTGAAAATGCATCTCTTAAAGCTAAAGCGAGTCATTCACACAGCTTACGCAGAGTATTTAATACTGCCATTGCTACATCATTATATTGCGCTCAAATGTGGTTGCGTTGTTATTTTATCCTAATTCCTTGGATTTTATTTGTGTTGCAAAGTAGACTTGAAGTGTTGGTAGTAGCTGCGGGTGATGTCGATCATCAGGTCCTGTGTGCACTCCGGCAGTTCAGACGCAAACAAACCTGCAAGAAGACACAATGACAGGATCAAGTCACTTCTAACAGGACTGCAGACAAAAGTTATCTAATATAGTATTAATAATAGACGGGATGGCCGAATGAGTTGAGCACCCGTCTCCTATTTTGGTAGCTCGTGGAATTCGAAACTACAGGTTCAAACCCTGGTCGAGTAAAACCAATGACATAAAAATTTATACTTGTCGCTTCCTAGCCTGGCAGTCAGCACTACTATGATAGGACAAGGACTCGTTAGCTCAGTATCAGGATAATGTGACTGGGTTTGAAATCGGGTCATGGTGCCGGCAGCCAGGTGTCCCAGTGTGGCAGCATTATAAAGTTGCCATGAGTGCGCACTGTGACAAGTCGGTACCTGTCCTGATAGGAGTTGAGATGTTGCCAGGATGTAAAATACAAACAAACAAATAAACAAACAAACCTGGTGATCCGGAGAAGAGGGTGAATGGCGGCACAACAGTCTCCGGGGGCAGCACCGTGTTGTCTGCTATAGCGCAGCAGTCCTTCAGCACACACCGACGGCCCTGTACGCATATAGATACAGAGTGAGTAACACAAGTGGCCCTGTATGCATATAGATACAAAGTGAGTACATGGTGAGTAAAACACCAATGGCTCTGTATGCAGATTGACACAGAGTATGTGGTGAGTAACACTGATGGCCCTGTATGCGGATAGATACAGAGTATGTGGTGAGTAACACACTGATAGCCCTGTGTGGATAGATACAGAGTGAGTAACACAAACGACCCTGTATGTGAATAGATAGAGAGTTAGTAACACAAGCAGCCCTGTATGCGCATAGATACATAGTGAGTAACACAAGTGGCTCTGTATGTGGATAGATAGAGTGAGTAACACAAGTGGCCCTGTATGTGGATAGATAGAGTGAGTAACACAAGTAGCCCTGTATGTGGATAGATAGAGTGAGTAACACAAGTGGCCCTGTATGTGGATAGATAGAGTGAGTAACATAAGTGGCCCTGTATGTGGATAGATAGAGTGAGTAACACAAGTGGCCCTGTATGTGGATAGATAGAGTGAGTAACACAAGTAGCCCTGTATGTGGATAGATAGAGTGAGTAACACAAGTGTCCCTGTACCTGGATAGATACAGAGTGAGTAACACAAGTGCCCCTGTATGTGGATAAATACAGAGTGAGTAACACACTGGCGGCCCTGTACACGTATAGATACAGAGTGAGTAACACAAACGGTCCTGTATGCGGATCGATACAGAGTGAGTACATGGTGAGTAACACACCGATGGCCCTGTATGCATATAGATACAGAGTGAGTAACACACCAGTGGCCCTGTACGTGTATAGATACAGAATGAATACAGAGTGACTAACACCGACGGCCCTGTACACGTATAGATACAGAGTAACACACCGGTGGCCCTGTACATGTATAAATACAAAATGAATACAGAGTGACTAACACCGACGTCCCTGTACACGTATAGATACAGAGTAACACATCGGTGGGCCTGTACATGCATAGATACAGAATGAATACAGAGTGACTAACACCAACAACCCTGTACACATATAGATACAGAGTGAGTAACACATTGGTGGCCCTGTACGTGTCTAGATACAGAATGAATACAGAGTGAGTAACACCGACGACCCTCTACACATATAGATACAGAGTGAGTAACACATCGGTGGCCCTGTATGTGTATAGATACAGAATGAATACAGAGTGAGTAACACTGACGACCCTGTATGTGTATAGCTAGAGCGAGTAATGCTGGTAACTTGGATTTGATCCTACATATTCACCCCAAGATACTGGTGCACTTATTTATTAGTTTGGTGCTCCTGTGCTACACTCATCATCATCATCATCATCATCATCATCATCATCATCATCATCATGCTGTCGGTCGCGATGCGACAAAGACTGCTTTCATTACTTGACTGCCGCTCTCCATTTAGCTCTCTGCTGTGAGAGTTGCGTCCATGAGTCGGTCTTAATGTCTCTCAGCTTCAGGTTTCTCTTGATGGTATCCTTGAACCGGAGACGGGGGCGCCCTCTCTTTCTGTAGCCAGAAGACAGTTGAGAATAGAGGATCTGCTTTGGTAGCCTGTCTGATGACATCCTCATGAGGTGTCCAGTCCACCGGAGATTCTTTTTGATCAGAAGATCTTCCATAGAGGGCAGCCCCATCCGTTCGAGTATTTCCTTATTCGTCACTTTGTCCTTCCAGGTTAGCCTCATGATTGAACGCAGATGTCGCATCATGAAGGCATGCAGCTTTTTCACCTGCCGTCTGTACACTGTCCAGGCCTTGGCTCCGTATAGTAGGGTGGATAGCACGATTGCGCGGTAGATCTTACCTTTGACCCGAATGGACACATGGTGGTTGTTCCAGAGTCTCTGGCGTAGTCGGCCGAAAGATGCGCTAGCCTTGGCCATCCTCCTCTGTATCTCAGCATCAATGCATCCATCACTTGATATAGTGCTTCCGAGATAGGTGAATTCCGGAACAGAGTTCAGCTTGTTTCCGTCAACCATGATCTCCTCCTCTCGGGTTCTTGTATGTGCTAGGCTCGAAAATGGGTGAACAAAGCACATGTCAACCATTTCGGAGTGGACACCAACATTATTTTTGTATATTTTCACTTCGAAATATCTTCAAAGTTAACACTTTCAAAATGAGTCACTCCCAATTAAAGTAATGTAAGCTCAATCTAATACATCTATGCAAAATATACAGCAGAGACTGAACTATCAGATTATGCAACTTTAAGTTGAAGTCTAATGCGCTAGCATAGTCCAACGCGCCAACTTACAATGATGCAGTTCTTGCCAATGTGCACATAGGAGCCGACTTGCGCTGCGTTAATGATGGAATCTTCCCCGATGAACACATGATCGCCAATGTGCAAGGGGAAGAAGGCAACCCTGTGTGAGTAGACATCCAACACATCATAAACAGCGAAGAGGCAAGATAATACGGCTGATATTAGCATTCAACATAATGTATGAATAATCATAATAATGTGCTTTGTTTGGTTAAAAAAGATTATTAAATAGCTTATTTAGTAGAATGATTTAACGATGAGAGATTTATCTTCCAGCATTTGCCTACATGTGTTTTAACACAATTAAAATTGTTTTAGTTCTAATACAACTATTAAAGAACTGCCCCAATGGGAGACCCAAGCCACTGGCACCATTACCTGGTATCCCACTCAGTCACATTATCCTGCTACTGAGCAAACCAGCCAGACTTTTCAGGTCCTGGAAAACTTTTCAAACAAATTTTCCAAAACGTGCAAAAATTATCGAGGTACAACCTTTTCCTTATTTATTTTTTCACTTGGACATATATAAGAAAAATGGCTTTTGTGTAATAGCACAATACAGTAAAACCTCTCTAACCGACCACCTTCACAGATCGACTCCTCCCCTATTGAGGATTTGCATGTGACGTAGGCATCACACTATTCCTGCATCGTGGTTGGATAAAAGCAGTTCATTCTCCTATCAAGTGTAGGTAAATAAAACAAAAAGCACAAATCTATTCACTGCTACGATATAATTCTGTTATTTAGAACCATGAAAATTCAATCATGGGTTGAAATAATGTTATTTATAAGAATACCTTCTTCAAAAAGTGAAATTTGGTCAAATTAAACCCAAAATCCAAGCGATATTAACGCCCCCGCCACATCGTCAGTGTTATGCTGTACATTCTATCCAACCATGATGGCCGATGAGGCACTGGTCATGTGGTGTTAATCGTTTGATGCAAATCCTCAATATCAATCGCTATATTTGGGTCCCAAACAATCGCCCATACAATACCATTGTAATAATTTTTAAAAACTCCCTAAACCGACCACTTCGCTAAATGGACCACTTAAACTCGGTCCCATGGTCGGTCGACTTAGAGAGGTTTCACTGTACTTACCCTTTACTGAACTTCTTGAATGGCGGTCTGATTACCACCCGCTTGCTGATGACGCAGTGCCTACCAATGCGCACATTGGCCAGATCGCCTCGGATAATACAGTCGGACACGATGATTGTCTGAACAAGAAAATATTGTTTAATTGTGCAAAAATCGACAATTATTAAAAATGTCAAGAGTGAATACTAGTTGAAGCTAAGCGCAATACCATGGATACTTTAACTAGGTTAAGCTACCCATCTCATAAAACCAATTAGCTTTGACACTAATAATGAGGAAAGCACACAAAGTAATGATTGATTGTTGCCCCAGGACTCATAAGTTTGATAAATAGGATTACATTTAAGTAGGTATTTTAGTTTTGAAAATATTATGCTTTCATGGGGACTGGAACCCCCTTTTAATATAAAATGTTTTAAAGGGAAAATTGGCTACTAGTGCAGTAACGTAATTTTGAACCTCACACAACCGATACCGACATGATCTAGGTAAAAAAAATTTAAATCACTCCTACCCAGGGTAGGGGGGTCATTGACAACTATGACTAAATCGGAGCAAAAACTGCTTCAAATAGGAATTAACTGTTTGGGTAGTAGTTCCAGCGCACATTGGTTTATCTATATTGGCTTATAGTTGAGAAATACGTAGAAAATGCAAAACACCAACATGCCTTTAATTCGAATTTTAAAGTATATTAGTGTACATTATTTAATAAATTATTTATTCAAAAGTAGCGGGTAAATATAAAGAGGTATGTGAAGAATATATTGTGCTTCTTTAATAAAAAATGCATGTGATCATATCATTTACCCAGCCGTTCGACACTTTTCTAATCAGTTGTTCAGCAGCCGTCTCAGGCAGGGCTGTGGGAATAACTAGACATGATCCAGATTAGATATTCTAACAAAATTGGCATGGAGTCCCTAAGTTAATTAAAATTTGTTTGATCTTACTTGTACTTCGATCAGACATCACTGAAGCTCGGTCAGTCCTAATTTAGATGATGATCTTACCTTTCCATTGAGGACGATATTTTGACTGCCGCACAATACGGACTGCCTGCTGACCTTGTTTCCTGATGCCTGGAAATAAAAATATACGTAACTTTCAGGGTTTGTACACATGTGGAGATATGGAATTCAAGGCTATTTCAAGGCGGTTTTTGATAGGAATTCAAAACTATTTTCATTTGGATTTAGTCCGAAATCGTCGTTCAGAACGGCGATTCCAGACAAATACGTTCTCTCTGGCGGAGTGGTTAGAATGTCTTGACTTTTTTCTAGGTCAGACTCCTAATCTGAGGGTCGGCGGTTCGATTCCCCGTACCCCCAGCTCTGCCAATTTGGATTTCCACCGCTGTGTATAACTTACAGCATCATCAAAGGCCGGTTGCTCTCATACCATGTCTATGTGGTGTGGGAGGTTAAAAATCCCTTGGGTTGGTAAAAGTGTAGGCTCGGGCTTTCTATCGACCAGCAGTGGAATGAGGAAGACCAGTCGTCTATGACTGAAATTTCCCCTGCTTAAACAACTATTGGACAAAAAAAAAAAGAAGAAAAAAAAAAAAGAGACAGTTTTCACATTCAAAAAGTGTCCGGATATGACAGGGGTTCGCTGATTAGTTAGTTATAGAGGGGGTCTAATGACGTCACAAGACAACCTTCGGTGGCCATATTGGATTACATACAGAAGGCTTGCAACTGCTGACACTGTGCTTATTTACTGATTTGTTGGTTTATTTGTCACTGTTTTGAGCAGCTTGGCCTCCGAAGTTGTTGCTAAAGTGCTGTAAGTAAACACATTGGATGTAAACTGCCCAGAACCTCCCAGAACACAAGAAAACTCTGTTTTACTGCATTTGCATGCATTCACAACATGACTAGGGAGGGTGCTTGTAATCCAAGATGGCTGACCACTGACTGATGACGTCATGTGCACTCCCTCTATACATGAGTAGTGTACATGTAAAGCGCCTGAGGCTGAGAACGGCTTGCTGGATCGGACGCTATATAAATGTTTTATTATTATTATTAGTTGAAGATAGGTACGTGACTACGTGTGTTACTTTCAACTTCGTATTGATTCAGGAAATTGCTTCTATTTTCGCCCAGTGTTAACTACTTTCATATCTGTTTGTGTGCAACTTTTACTTTTTATTTAAAAAATCATTGCTAAAATATCACCTACCGTTTCTATATATTCCGGTTTGTTATACAAAATGTCCTCTTGCTCCATTCTTAAGGCGATATGTACAGTAGTAAACAAGGAAAGCAACTTAGTTCTCAACAGGCCTGTCAAATAGTTTCAAACATTCCCGATAGATGGCAGGCTTGACATACTGTTACAATGGTTTCCAATAGGTGGCGCCACCACAACACCCACCTGCAGTCGAGTGTAAAGCAGTAACTGTTGCCTTCACCTCAAAGAATTAAAAATAAGAATTGCACAGTGGAACAAAAACTTGTAGATCCTTTTTTGTCCGATATGGGCCTCTAATGCCAGTTCGTTATGGTAAAAATAAAGGTTCACCAACCGCACAGTACGTAGCTTTTACATGACCTTGGTCATGGCTACCCGGAGGGTAGATAAAAGATTCACCCTGTACTTGTAGTACACGGGTGAATGACAACGTACTCTAAATACGGGCGAAAATAGCTTTAGTATTGAACCTGAACTAGAAACTGCGGTTCCAGGATCCAATGGCTACATATATCGGCACATAGTTGGTGAAATGGGAGAGAATGCAAAAAGACAAGATGGCGGCCGTAGAACGCCGTCGATTTCACTTTTAAATCTTATTAAGCTAGCTATTATATTATATTTTTCAACTCAAAGTTAGCGGGCTATCAATAAGACATGTGTAAAGAATAATTCTTGCTTCTTACATTGTGAAATTAGGCTCTGAATTCTTTGACCCGCATTTTCGCCAGCTTTTACATAAGGTTGGTTTGCACCCCTACTGCAGCAGTACGGGGTGAATCTTGTATCTACCCGGAGGGGTGAGGGTTGACGATCATGAAAATGATCTTGGAGCCTAGATCAGGACCCAAACCCACATACGCTACCATTCTGGGGACAGGGTGCATTGGTCTATCCTGGCTCCTTGATGCAATCAACCCATCCACGCACACCAGTCTATGCGACTCCATGCACTCATTACTCACTACAGTATTACAAATTATATTTCTATGCGACTCCATGCACTCATTACTCACTACAGTATTACAAATTATATTTTCTATTTGTTAATGCTCAATTTCGAACTTTGGTTTATCCTTCAAAGTAGTATAATTTCTAACCACAGCCATTTGCAGATACAAACACAATATCTTCAAGTGTGTGATATTTATTTTTTAATCTAGAAGGTACAATACATTTGAGCAGGTTTCATCATTCGCAAATTAAAAAAAGTCTAAAGCATGTCAGAATTATGGAAATATTACTTGATAATTCAACATAGACATAATCTGATTTAGAAATGTATCATTACTGCGTATAATTAATTGCACTGTTGCATGATTTAGAATTATGAGTCATTTGGCAGAAACTGCTAGAACTCAGATTATCTCCACCCAACCACAAAAATAATATCCAAACTATAAATTCTTGTCATTCCTTCCTTGAATATATGGGCACAATTCATTTGAAGACGAGAATAAGCTGGATATCAATACCATCAACATCATTGATGGACAACTGACAGATTGATGCATATATATCATATATCACCACACAAAGGACAAGACTGATATTAATTAGGTCTACACCAATTATTACACAACTGAACGGATCTCATCTACATTCCTTTAAATTATTATTTATTCTTTTTGCCCTTCTTCTTCTTGGAGCCTCCTCCGGAACCCGACTGAGACTGACTGGAGGACAGGCCTGCTCCGCTACCTTGCCGCGTCTTCAACTTTGGGATTGTCTCCGCGCAGTACAGCAGCAAGGACTTGCCTGGATGAAAATAAAAGTATCAGCAAGATTTACAGGGTCCGTACACGTGTGAGGATATGGAATTCGAAGCTTTTTAAGGCTGTTTTTGATAGTAAGTCAAGACTATTTTCATTTGGATTTAGGAAAAAACAACAATGGCGAATGGCGATTTCAGACTAATTTAGATCAGTGGGGACAGTTTAATGGAATTCAAGGCTTGTCAAGACTACTAATTACCCAAAATAGGTTAAAGCCAAGGCTTTTCAAAGCCTTGAAGTAGGGCAAATGAAATTCAAGACTTTTCAGGCCCCGGAGATTTAGTTGAATGGTTCCTCCCTTCTCCCTCGTTCGTTATCTCTGCATGCATGTTTTGGTTTCTTAAACCATAATAATAATATAACAATTTAAACATTATCACCATCACCATTATGACCGGACATGGTGGCCAATCGATAGAGCGCAGGCTTCTCGTCCAGAAGGTCGGGAGTTCGAATCCTGGCCGAGTCAAAACAATGACTTATAAAATTGATTGTTGTTGCTACCTGGCGCTTGGCATTAGTAGGATAGGATAGGACAGGAACTGGTTAGCTAAGTATCAGGATAATGTGACTGAGTGGGATATTGTTTTTAAGGTGCCTCCGGTCTGAACTCGCAATGGGGCCAACAGTGCACACTGTCACAAGTCGGTACCTGTCCTGATAGGACCATAGATAACAATCGTCAGCATCAGTTTTACTTAAGTTATAGTGAGTCTAGACGCAGGTGGCGCCACAACATCAGCAAATGGAACAAGACTGAACAGAATCATGACTAAAACATGGCATCAGAGGTTGAATAAATTTTGTTTATGTGTTGGGGTTTTACATCCATGCAACATCTAAAGTCATTTAAGGATAGGTGCCCGCTTGTGCCAGTGCGCACTCATGGCGACTTTATAGTGCTGCCACACTGGGTGACTGGGCCTCCTGCGCCATAATCCAATATCCCATTTCGTCACATTAACCTAATAGTAATACTACGCAAACCCTACTCCAATAATACCGACCCTCAGGCAAGATAGCAATTTTGTAAGTCATTGGTTTAACTTCAACAGGGATTGAATCTACAATGTCACACATGGGAACCGGGTGCTCTACCCATTTGGCTAATCCTATCTGATTGCCTTAATAAATTCGATCGAAACTTCTAATTAGCGCTAGTAAAACAGGACAATTGAACCAGCTAAATGGCAGCGCATACTAACGGGTGGGGAATTGGGGGTCGATCGGGGTTCCGTCGTCTTCCTTCAGCTGCACACGAATACGCCCCCGAAACCTCTGGTCTCTCGGATCCAACTCGCGGGGGTAGACTTTGTCCTATTGAGTAAACCGAACAATACAAATTATGTGCTGAATCGACACTCACAGAAATGTAATTCCATTTCACCTACACTTGAATAGTCTGATAATTATAAGTTCCTGCCATACTTTTTCAGATAAATATATTAGGCTTAGATTTTTGTTTCTTGGGGGCTTATGACAACATCTAAGGTTCTTAACAGGACGCGTACTTACGTCGATTTGAAACCCCATCAATGACATTATGCTTTGTTATGATATAATATATAATATAATATATTATACATGATATAATATAATATCATTCGATGGACCCAGTCGTACTCCACTTGAGGAATAAAAGGAGTAACATCATGAGAGCTTCAAACCCCAGGGTGCTCCCTAGTTTATTTCGCTAAGTCAGAATAGGAATGATCTGTCACTGCCAAGCATGGTGGCCCATAACCTTCCCCTGTGGGGTCCGTTAGCAATAGGTGGAACATTCCACCCTGGGGACTGTTCCTGCTAGCGTGCTGCCACCTGTCACTAAATCCTTCTTAGCAAACAGGGTCATCGTATTCACCACCGCCACTGTGTGGTACTGGGGATCATTGCAGACTACTACAATAAAATAATATGGATAGTTTAAGTGAGTATTATATGGAAGGAAATAATTCATAGTAGAGTTACGGCTGCTTCAATTTGATCGACCCAACGAATAAATCTCAAACTAAGGATGTTTTATAGTGGACCACCTTTTGCCCAGATTTAAATAGACCTGCCCCTCGCTGTGAAAAGGTGAATCTATTATTTACGGAGACGGACGCTGCACCACTAGTCCACACTGTCTTGTGGCTTCCACCGTAAGCAACACAAGCAGTACACACCTCCACTCCTAGGGATAGTCCGGCGGAAGCTATGACGTCACGCAACTCTGAGTAGGTTGGGTTATCCACACTCTGCAAGAGGAGACCATATTCTGCATCAAATTAACACACAACAGATTGATTATTGATGATGTAATGCATCAAATTAACAGGTTGATTAGTGGTGATTTTTTATGGATCAAATTAACGGACTGATTGTTGATGATGTTATGGATAAAATTAACATCTTGATTATTTTTTTATTTTATGCATCAAATTAACAGATTGGTTATTGGTGATTTTGTGCTGTGTAAGAAGCAAAAGCCATAATCACAGAGTGAAGTGAGTGCCATTTATTCTATCACCATTTTTTCTTCTAGAAATTAACATGTGTCAAAAGATGGTGACATTTTTGTCAAAACACATAGGTAATAAGTTACAAGACGTGATACAGTCTACCTGTTCTCAGCAATTAGAAAAATTGTTCATATTAACAGACCAGTACCTCGGTAGTTACATCTGCAGTAATAGTCAACAACGACTAGAATGGAGCCAACAGTTTCTGGGTAGGATACATGTACAACCATGTAGGACATTTCACACATGCACATTTGTCCAGCTTCGACTAATGCTTCACCGCAATATAAAAGATTAATTACCATCACAGCCTACAATGTAATTGAAATGAAATAAACTCTAATTTAAAAAAACTCAGTTTGTAAACAAATTTACAGGCATATTATTGTTACAGTTAGGCCAGACTAGCCTGCAAATAATATACAGGTATATTATTACAGTTTGACTTACAATTACATTTAAGTTGAATTATTACTTAAACTAGCATCTATAGTCTGACGATTTTGAATTTCGGCGATATCTTTAAGATAAATATATTAGGTCAAACTGGTCCTTATAATCTACTTTCTTTAGTTTGAAGCAACTTTTATTTTAAAGGATTAAGTTTGAAGTCTATTAATACAAATGCACAAATAAATCCCATTGTATATTCCTGTACATATATATGCTTCCGACTGCATATAATTGTGTTTCTGTGACTGCTGGCAAACAATTGACTACTAGTCATGCCTGAATTGATGCATTTATACTCTCGCCTCGAACTCAAGAAGATCATGTAAGAACTAAGCAGAAACATTGATCTCTCTATATATCTAGTATTATATTACCACTATGACTAACCTTGGACTTGGGTATCTGTCTACCTTCTTGTATTGTTTTTTTGCTGTTTAGATATGCAGGGTATATACATATCCACCTGAAAGAGGAATACAAATAATTCTTTGTAAAGAAACAATTTCGTATATTAGATTGTTTTTTGTTTTGTTGTTATTTGTTGTCCTAGCAACATCTAAAGGCCCTGTCACATTACGGCGTATGGCGGGAGCATATTCAAAACCTACGTCGAAAATGGGGAAAAACTGCGCGGGACGACGTATCGTGACCTTTGTGACCTCTCGTGTGTTTTTGAGCTTACGCGTAACCTATGAGTAGCGTACATGGAGTGTATGAGAGCGTACTGTGACATTTTTTGACGGTTTTGATTGGCATGTGGAGCGTACGAGTAGCGTATGCGTAGCGTATGCGGAACCTATGCTTAGCGTAAGCGGAACCTATGCTTAGCGTATGCAAAGCGTATCTTATCTTAAGTAAACTGAATAATTAGTGTACAATATTTGTGTGGCATCCAGAGTAGGACGGTCCAAACATGTGCTCCAACCACTATCAAAAGCGACTACCTGTTAGGAAGCAGTGTCCATATATGATATATATGAAGAAATGGGATGGTGCAAACATGTAGGACGGTCCAAACATGTCCGTTAAACCAGCTCAGATCGATGTTTGTTTGTTGTTGTTTTATGTCCTAGCAACATCTAAGGTAATATCAGGATGGGTATCCACACATACATACATCCACACATGGGTCACTCTCCTGAAAACTGGCCAGAAGTGTCACATGGAGAGTTATAATCTAATATTTGAATTTTTTGGTTGCAAATGAAAGCTAGAAATCTCCCCTTTACAGCTATGTAAAATATGAATTGATGAGATAAAAAATAAAGGGGTAGTCCATGATTAAGCTATGTCATATGGCAGTATGGTTGCTCAGATGTAACACTTGTTTAGGATAAACAAACAAAAAAGTAATTCCCAGCCATGCTTTATTAGTAGCTGTCCACAGTATGTATATGGATCATATTTATTTTAAACTGAATAATTAGTGTACAATATTTGTGTGACATCCAGAGTAGAACGGTCCAAACATGTGCTCCAACCACTATCAAAAGCAACTACCTGTTAGGAAGCAGTCTCCATATATGATATATGAAGAAATGGGACTGTGCAAACATGTAGGACGGTCCAAACATGTCCGTTAACCCGGCTCAGATCGATGTCAAGACCTATGGCATACGCTTTGAATACGCTGTGCATACGCTAGGAGTACGCTCGAATACGTAGGTTATGTGTACGCTACATACGCTAGAGATACGCTGGTGATGCAAGTTGAGCGTATGCGTAACCTACACACGTGTACCTCTAGATTACGAGGAGTGTACACCGGCATACAAGGAGCGTACACCGGCATATGAGTAGCGGATGAGTAGCGTATGAACCATACGCTCCCGTAGGTCGAGATTTTTTTAGCATGCACAAACAAATTTGGACGGACGGACGTGAGAAAGCGTATGCCGGCGTACGCCGACGTATATGACGTAACGTGCTTACGCCGCCGTACGCTCCCGCAAAAAACCCTAACGTGACAGCCCCATTAGTCATATCAGGGCCTATATGCAGGAGTCGGAGGTATTCAGTGGCAGCGAGCCGAAACGGTGGTAGCCGGGAATTTCCCGGGTAGCGGCGAAAAGTTGGATGCGCGAGTCGGTGATAGGCCTAACACCAAAGGCTTAACCGGTGGTACCTTACCTCTGATAGATAGGAGGTATAGCGAGTTTATTAGGTGGGTAAGGAGGGGGCAGGGAGAGGAGGGGGAGGAGGGGGAGGGGAGAGGATGGGTGACGCAGGGCGAGCCGTGTGTGTGCTCCGGTTTCGGCACACAGTTTATTAGGCCCAAATCTGGAACGTGTCTCTGTGTGTGTGTGTCTCTGTGTCTGTGTGTGTGTGTGTGTCTCTGTGTGTGTGTGTGTCTCTGTGTGTGTGTCTGTGTGTGTGTCTCTGTGTGTGTGTCTCTGTGTGTGTCTCTGTGTGTGTATCTGTGTCTTTGTGTGTGTGTCTGTGTGTGTGTCTCTGTGTGTGTCTCTGTGTCTGTGTGTGTGTCTGTGTGTCTCTGTGTTGTGTCTCTGTGTGTGTCTCTGTGTGTGTCTATGTGTTGTGTCTCTGTGTGTGTCTCTGTGTGTGTGTCTCTGTGGTGTGTCCTGTGGTGTGGTTCTGTGTTGTGTCTCTGTGTGTGTCTGTGTGTGCTGTGTGTGTCTCTGTGTGTGTCTCTGTGTGTGTCTCTGTGTCTGTGTGTGTCTCTGTGTGTGTCTGTGTGTGTATATGTGTCTGTGTGTGTCTCTTTGTCAGAGACACAGACACACACATAGAGACACACACAGAGACACAGAGTCACACACACACAGACACAGACAGGTACAGATGCAGAGGGATTTCCCAAATCTATAAATAACTTCACATGTAGCTATAATCAAAGTGTTATGCGCTCCTGCTTAGCACTTGACACAGTTCCCGACGTCGGCGATAGCTACCCGGTAGTAGGCTGTACCACCAAAACCCGCTACCACCGACTCCTGCATATAGGCCCAGGACGGGTACCGACTTGTGACAGTGCGCACTCATCAGTCTCATGGCAACTTTATAGAATATAGGGTATTCACGTGACGACACGAACCGGATGCGCGGCCATTGTGGCGATATCAACCAGTAAACATCCCATAGAGTTTGCCTGTACGCGCAGTGGAAAACGTGTATTTCATTCAAAATTAATAGAATTCCGGAACCCTAACCTTATAAATTTAATATAATCTATTCGTTGAATATGTTTTCTATATGTGTACCAAGCAGTTTGTTTCTAAGTGGTGTAGTTTTAGAGATATTTCACTTTTTCTGTATGAAGATTGCTCACGGCCATTGACAATGCACTGGCACTGACACTCAGAATATCCCAACTTTCACTATTACCTCTGTTTTTAATACTTTCAGCGTAAATTGCTCTTAGGTTACATTAAATACTTCAGATCTTCCTCTTCAATCGCGCATTAAGATATTTTTAATCGATCCAATGAAAGCTTTTAAATTTATTTTACAAAAAATAAATGCTCCACATAGACATAGCATTGCCGATTTTACCCTTCGCGGGCAGTTTGCCGGTACGCGCAGTGCAAAACGCCAGTTTTATTCAAATTTAATAGAAATCCATAACCCTAACCGTATCAATTTAATATAATCTTTTTGGTAAACATGTTTTCTATGTGTATTCCAATCAGTTTGTTTCTAGGTGGTGTGGTTTCAGAGATATTTAACCTTTTCTGGAGGAAGATTGCTCATAGCCATTCAGTTTGCACTGTGACAGTATGTTATTATTGTGGTTACTATCGCCGCAATGGCCGCACTTCCGCTTAGCGTGACGTCGGTGCATACCCTATGTTGGAATTTTTTTTAAAATTACCATATAGAAATGATACTCATACCATTGTAAAGAGCCAAACAAATGCTTTTAAATAACACAAAGATCATGCATATTGGCCTAATATTAAGAAAGTTATGATTTTTTATTTATTTAAAATCGCATGTTTTTTGGTCCTGTAGTTAGACTGATACAAAGGGAATGGGTGTGACATCAGAAAACGGCCGTCGCGTAGCGCGCAGACTTGCACGTACCTACCAGTGCATGGACTCCGCGCCAAAGTCGGGCAACCCATGGCACTTTCCCATTCAAAATTAACCAGTTCGACATACAGGAGAGTGATAATATTTGGTATATAGTGAGAAAAGACATTAATAATTGCGTCTATATGTTTTTTATTTACGTCCAAAGTGATTTTGAACCGATTTGAACATGTGAAAAGTAATGCAAATGTTTGAAATTGTGTCACAAATGAACGAATCCACAGAAATGCAAAATTCAAAAACAGGGAGATTCAGAAATCTTTCCTTTATATATGGTGATCAGGATTCCCCAATCCCCCCACTGGTTACCCAATGAGAAGTGCTTTTGATAGAGATGTCGAGAACGGTTCATGCACTCCCGATCACAACGATCGGGGACAACACGGCGGCGACGCATCGCGTGGATGTCAACATACCTACTATATATAGTGCTGTCCCACTGGCACTGGGAAACCAGGCCGCCAGCACCATGACCTGATATCCCACTCTGTAAGGAATTTGCATGCATTTATTGTTTCACCTCAGTTTATTGTAAACATACCTTGCAGAGAATTAAAATAAAAGAATTGAATAGTAACTTAAGTAAGCCCTACTACTAGTACTACTACTACTTACTACTAGTACTAGTAGTAGTAGACGTAGTAAGTCAGTACGACAGTCGACAGTGGTGGTAGCAGACGCACAATATGGCTATCCTCAACATAGCCATGTCCGTGGATATGTTCAGTGTGACATCTTAATTATTTATGCGAATAAATAACATTTTAATTCACCATAGAAAATTCCTCAAAACGTATACAATAATGCTGTAGGTTACCTTTCTCTATCAGAGTGCGTAAAACTTGGATTCCACGATCTCGCCATGTTGGTTTAGGTATCACTAGAGTCTGTATCGAAAACAAATAATTGGTTTTAGGTGGGAGAAAGTATATCCTGCTATTACAAGTTGTTCCATGGGGAGAAAAAGTAGATATATGTTTATTTTTAAATATAGCATAATCGCGTTAATTATAGTGGGACCATACATTATTTTATATTAGCTTCCATGAAATATCTGGGCGATATATGCAGCCATTTCTCACAAGGTGGCACCATAAAACACAATTAAACCTCAAAACGCATGCGCAAACCGAGTGTCATCAGTGACGCACACGTGGGTTGTGTGTTGAGGCTGCGGACATAAGCTTATCGCAATCATAGCTAACTCTTTTCTGATTTCTGCAACAAACATACAGTGGATTACTTTGCCATATATTCACATTTACTCGTTCGACTTATGAAAAAGCGATGACAATGCTGCTCTGATTGTTTCCCACCTTGTCATCAAGTGCATTCCCCGAGGAGGAAAGTACCCCAGCCTGAGGCTCAGGCTCAGCTGAGATCGACGCGCTGATTAAAAGTAAAAAAACCAAGTATAAAGCTGCAGCAGTTGGGCAGTAACAAGGTGTTTATTACGCCTACCTGGCAGCCACTGGTCATGTCTGCCTCTCTCCATCTCGAAGATGGAACCCTATTCACAGGCACATCCTTTGGGTACGAAGCGAGTACAGCCGGGGAGGTTGGTAAGTAGGCCTACCATGTCTTTACTGCATTAATTATTGAAACGGAACTAGAGTGGAGTTTTATATAGGGTATGCACTCACGTCACGCAAACCGGAAGCGCGGCCATTATGGCGATAGTAACCACAATAATAACACACTGTCACACTGCAAACTCAATGGCTATGAGCAATCTTCATACAGAAAAAGTGAAATATCTATAAAACTAACCCACCTAGAAACAAATCGGTTGGTACACATATAGAAAACATGTTTACCAATAAGACTATATTAAATTTTTAAGGTTATGGTTCTGGATTTCTATAAATATTGAATAAAATCGACGTTTTGCACTGCGCGTACCGGCAAACTGCCCGCGAAGGGTAAAATACGGCAATGCTATGTCTATGTGGAGCATTTATTTTTGTAAAATAAATTTTAAAGCTTTCATTGGATCGATTAAAAATATCTTAATGCGCGATTGAAGAGGAAGATCTGAAGTATTTAATGTAACCTAAGAGCAATTTACGCTGAAAGTATTAAAAACAAGAGATAATAGTGAAAGTTGGGATATTCTGAGTGTCAGTGCCAGTGCATTGTCAATGGCCGTGAGCAATCTTCATACAGAAAAAGTGAAATATCTCTAAAACTACACCACTTAGAAACAAACTGCTTGGTACACATATAGAAAACATATTCAACGAATAGATTATATTAAATTTATAAGGTTAGGGTTCCGGAATTCTATTAATTTTGAATGAAATACACGTTTTCCACTGCGCGTATAGGCAAACTCTATGGGATGTTTACTGGTTGATATCGCCACAATGGCCGCGCATCCGGTTCGTGTCGTCACGTGAATACCCTATATACACGCAACAGCCAACACTGAGTACACTGTCTAGAACTCTAGTCACTAGTGTCTGCTGCTGTGGCTGTGCCCTGTGGGTCGGGGTAAAGAAATTCGATCTTGTTCATCCGACTGTGACTCTCTGGTAAATAAACCAAATTCCTTCACTGTGTAGGCCCGATGGTCGGGAAAATACTATCGGCATATGGAACAATCACTGAATCACTCAGTTGAATCACAATGAATGGGTATGACTACGGTGATCATCAAGACATCAGCATCAGATGATCAGGCCATCTGATGATCTGTGTTATGCTATAGTCTAGATAGGTACCCTACTAAAATTTTCAAATTATTCCAAACATTCAAATTATAATTTCATTGGAAGCTCCAATGAATCAAAAGCATTATGCTTTTTGAATTTTTAAGATATTCCAAAAATTGAGCGAGATATGTGCATTTGAAGGTTGTTGAATTTCAGATCTTTTGGATTGGCTAATGGATTAGAGAAGTGCCTTATTTAGGACTGTTAAATAGACTAATATAGGGTATGCACCGACGTCACGCAAACCGGAAGTGCGGCCATTGTGGCGATAGTAACCACAATAACAAACCACACGTTACCACACGCTCATGCTTTAACCAGACGGGATGGCTGAATGAGTTAGAGCGTCCGTCTCCCGTGCTGGTAGATCGTGGGTTCGAGTCCCGGTCGAGTCAAACCAATGACTTTAAAATTGATACTTGTCGCTTCCTAGCCAGGCGCTAGGCCCTAAGGATAGGGCACACCAGTCCTTGCCCTAAGGATAGGGCAAGGACTGGTGTGCTCAGTGTCAGGATAATGTGACTGAGTGGGATACCAGGTCATGGTGCCGGCGGCCTGGTTTCCCAATGGGACAGCACTATAAAGTCGCCATGAGTGCGCACTGTCACAAGTCGGTACCCGTCCTGATATGACCTTAGATGTTGCTAGGACGTAAAACAACAACAAACAAACAAACAAACTTTAAGTCTATCTCGATCCCATTTCCTCTACATGGCATCTCACATAGTCAGTGATGTTGCGCTCAGCTATCGAGATACTTTGAAAGGTGCTGAATTAGAACGATACGATGCCAAATTAGGTCTTATAGGACACAAAGATCCGTACCGATTCACGCGGTCGGACTGGACTGACAATGTGACACTTCTACCGTCGACCACATACATTGACATAATGAACTACCTGGTATTTTCTCCGAGTCCATACACAATGAAGGATTTACAGGCCTACAAAGGTTTAGATGCGTACAACCAGTTTGTTTGTGGATGGGTCCGAGATAAACAGGTGTGCGTGAAAGAAGGGCTCTGTGTCATGACAGCCAAAGTAAGTGTGCCGATGCTCCATGCTGATCTTGTTAGTGTTACTTTTTACGCGAGCTAACTTTCCTGGATTTAGGAAGCTAGGTTTTGTCAAATTTTACAGTTAAATTTGACAGATTTGTGTCTTTGTCTGGTCAATATCCAACAAGAATTGACCGATATAGAGCTTTCTGAAGCAGCACCAACTTTCTTCACCCGAGACCCGGCCGTCGGGTGTTTTTTAAACGGCTACAAGAAATCAAATATTTTAGCTACTTTCATATATTTTAGATGCTGTAATGGCCCACGGCCCTCCGACTCACCCTTTCTCACACGAAAGAACACCAAGATTCAATTCAGTGTACGCTTCACCTGGTTTATTGAACCCTCTGCTCTCCGCGGCGTCAGTAGTTGTCTGACCCGCCCCCTGACTCGCCAGATCCCACATCGACTCTATAGGTGTGTGTGGGGGGGTGGGTCAACCACACGCAGTAGAGGTCAGCCCAGTTGGGGTCTGACCGGTGGTGACCCGTGCCGCCACCTAGCGCAGTGTAGTGGTACTGCGCTGGTGGCGTCGTAGTCTCCGCTGCTACCGCGTGATAGTAGAGCTCATGTTCAGACTACTACACTGCCCCCCTTAGAGTCTCACCGGTTGCAGAATGCAAACCGATGAGAATCGAGAAATGATAGAAGTCAACATGAGAACTAACTTGAAAGGGAGAGAAGCCTTACAAAGTCGCAGATTTTAGATACTGTAATATATGATCATCGATTGATTGAATTAACATATTCCATTGTTTTAAACCAGTCTTGGGTACTTTTTAGGCAGTAAAGACTATATTATGGGTTTCCCCCCCCCCCCCCCCTTGCAGTTTTCTGTTATTGTGAGCAGGTAGAGTCAGGTGACATGGTTGGATGTGACAACGATATGTGTGACATCAAGTGGTTTCACTTTCAGTGTGTAAAAATCTCCAGAGCCCCGAAGACAAAGAAGTGGTATTGTCCTGATTGCAGGAAACTTCCACAGTTCAAACGTGGAAGAAAAACATTTGCGAAGTAATTACTCATATATATAAGACACATTTTATTTGACAATGAAATGAAAATTGTATTTTCTTTTATTGACCTAGTCATTTTATATATTCACACATATTTGTAAGAGAACAACACACAATGAAATGAAAATAGTATTTTCTTTTATTGACCTAGTCATTTATTTAGTAACACAGTATGTCTGTATTAACAAATGCCTCATGTTTTAGTATCAGTCAAATGCGACATAGTATGTATTGATGGCATATAGAACTAGTCATTATATTTATTTACACAGTATGTAGTTATTTGACAATGAAATGAAAATAGTATTTTCTGTTATTGACCTAGTCATTTATTTAGTAACACAGTATGTCTGTATTAACAAATGCCTCATGTTTTAGTATCAGTCAAATGCGACATAGTATGTATTGATGGCATATAGAACTAGTCATTATATTTATTTACACAGTATGTAGTTATTTGACAATGAAATGAAAATAGTATTTTCTGTTATTGACCTAGTCATTTATTTAGTAACACAGTATGTCTGTATTAACAAATGCCTAATGTTTTAGTATCAGTCAAATGCGACTATTGGTTCACACATATTTGTAAGAGAACAACACACATAGCACATTTTATCAACCATTGTCACATTAGTTTCATCTGTTTTGATTAAATAATCGATTGGTAAAGTGCTACTCAATATGGTGTATTTCTGTCTAACACACCCTATGACTCGCTCAACATGTATGCGGCAATTAGCTATTTTTCTGGTAGTTTCTATTTCAAGAGGGGATAATTGATCTTTACCCCTAGTGAATGCTGGGATTTTTACTTCGGCAGACTGTGTACCTACAATGTCTTGAATGTCAAAGCCCCTGTCTGCCAAAATGACATCGCCTGGCAGAATATTATTTAAGAAACCACAACCCTCTGTAATGTGTTTATCCGTCACCCGACCACCCCAACCCTTTGATATGAATGAAATTAAACCCTGTGGTGTTATGCCCATCAGAAATTTGACTGTGTTGTGATGCTTATAAGAAGACCATGTTTGTGCTCTGGCCATGAGATTTGAGGGGCGTTCAATAAAAATTTCGAAGCAGTCTATAATTACAGCAACCTTTTTCCCAATATATTTTCGAAACTGCATTGGCATAGTTTTGTGCAATTCCTCTCGTTCAGGCCAGACCACAAATGATCTTGTTCTGTGGTAGAGAACCTCGATTACATCACTAAAAATTCTGCTTATTGTGGTCTGCGAGACAGAAAATTTGTACGCTAAAAATTGTTCTGCCATGTTGAGTCAGAGTCATGAGAAGAATTTGAAAGGATGTCATGGATTTCTTCTTTGGTAGGAAAGGCAGGATGTATGTGAAGAGTGTGGATAAGGCAATAAAGGAGGAAATGCCGGTTAAATATTTCACTTTATCATCTTTCCCTTCCAAATGTTCTAGACAAAGTTTTGACACCGCAGTCCTCTGCTTTAAATATCGATTTTCCGTTCTTAGCTCTTGCATTTCCTTGATCATACCCTCCATTAGCACACTATCTATCTCAGTCTGTGTTCCCACAGACAGTTCTTTTTCATCGGGGATCACATCGTCATCGACCTGAAGCAGCAGCAATGACTCGGCAGCAGCACTTGCTTGCTTCTTAGCTTCCCGAATTTCTGACCTCTGATGTCGCTCCTGCAGCACTTCAGGCACCGTAAACCTCTCATGACCCAGCATAACGTTCGGTGGCCAGTCTGGGTTGGTTTCAGCGTATAAAGACGCAGGTTTTCCTGTAATCAAATCATAAAATAGTGTGAATACATAAAAAAAATTCCTCTAGATCGGAACCGACTTTTCTATTTGTGATAAACTTGTTTCACAGAAATACCTACATGAACTGACTTTTTGATTGGTGATTTAATTGAAGAAACTTGTTTCAGCTAAATAGCTACATGTTGCCCTATGTCTGATTAAGCCTACCCACTTCCTAGATATAAATTTAAAAAAATTAAATTAGTAAAACTGACTCTAGAGCATAGAAATAAAGCCATCAGTGTTTCAACATACCGACTTCCTAGACATACCAACTTCCTAGATATAATTATAAACAAATTCACTGAGTAAAAGTGACTCTAGAGCATAGAAATAAGGCCATCAGTATTTCAACGTACCGACTTCCTAGGTATAAATATAAACGAATTAAAAAAGTAAAACTGACTCTAGAGCATAGAGATAAAGCCATCAGTGTTTCAACATACCGACTTCCTAGACATACCAACTTCCTAGATATAATTATAAACAAATTCACTGAGTAAAAGTGACTCTAGAGCATCGAAATAAGGCCATCAGTATTTCAACGTACCGACTTCCTAGGTATAAATATAAATGAATTAAAAAAGTAAAACTTACTCTAGAGCATAGAAATAAAGCCATCTGTGTTTCAACATACCGACTTCCTAGATACAAATATAAACGAATCAAATAAGTAAAACTACGTTTCCATGTTCAAACAACAGATAAAGAATATAATAGACACACCACATACCTGATAGGAAATGATCAGAACATACTCGGACATTGCTGAGGTTTTTGCCAGTGAAATCCTGATTTAGGTTCGACAACCATTGCCGCCGCCGCTTTGCTGACAAAGACTGGCAAACTTCGCCTTGGTTAGTAATCACTGCTGGTAGTCTGAAGAAGGAACGATCTACCTCTCTATGGCCTATATTACTGCAACCGAAGTACACCACGATTAATCTATGACGATATGATCGTTGACATAGGAGATGCTGGAAAGACTCCATGTTGGGCATCTGGGAATAGAAAAGCAGAAGCGTATGGCTCGAGACTGCTTGTACTGGCCCAACATAAACAAGGACATTGAAGGGGCTGTGCAAGAGTGTGGAGTGTGTCAGCGGTACCGCCCTGCGCAACCTAAGGAGACCTACCAGCACCTGGAGAAGCATGGCGCTCGTGGGCCATGGGACAAGGTGGGGCTGGACCTGTTTCACTGGGGTGGAAAGGACTATGTGATCTGTGTGGATTACTGGTCCAACTATCCAGAGATCGCACTCCTGACACACACAAGCTCGGACCAAGTGATAATACATGTCAAGAGCATGTTTGCGAGGCATGGGATACCACGAGTAGTCATGAGTGACAATGAGCCTCAGTTTGCATCGAGTGCATTTAGACGATTCGCCCAGGAGTACGAGTTTGAGCATCTGACGAGCAGTCCAGGATACCCCCAATCAAATGGGCAGGCTGAGCGTGCTGTGGGAATCATTAAGGGTCTTCTCAACAGAACCTGGGAGGATGGAGGAGATATCTACCTCGCCCTTCTTCAGTACAGGAAGGCTCCCAGAGAGATGGGTAAGTCCCCGGCTGAATTGCTGATGGGCAGGAAGCTTAGGAGCCAGCTACCTGGTATGACAATGGGGAAGTCTGAGGACAAGAGAGAGTGTGGAGATAGTAAACGAGAGGAGATGAGGAGCAAACAAAAGGAACGATATGATCAAACAGCGAAAGACTTGCCACCACTGGGCAGAGATGAGGTGGTGCGAGTGAGAGAGAAGCATTGGGACAGAAGAGCAGTAGTGCTAGAGGAGGTGAGACCAAGGTCATACCAAGTCAGAACGGAGGATGGTGGGGAGTACATCCGAAACAGGAGGAGGACATAGGAACAGGAGGAATTGAAGAAGAGCCAGAAGAACCACCCACTCCAAGTGCAGCAAAGGTGGCTGCCCCCCCAGGAGACCCAGGGAACACAGTGAGGGGTGAAACCCTTCCTCTGCGCCGATCGACCAGAGTATCCCGACCAGTGATCAGGATGGATCTTTCAGAATGACCCCCTTTCCACATATAGGTCGTCTTTATAGTATGCATATGCCATGCACTCACCTGCTCTCCACCCCTCTGTGATGCATCTCAGAACAGCGAGGAGCACCTCATCCTTTTGCTTCTCCTCTCCTCTGCAATCTTCTGCAGCTGTTGCGATTCGAGCAGAAGGCCCTCAACACTGCTTAGGACATGTGCCACAATTTCCTCACAGAACTACTTTTTTACCTCTAACACCTGCCAACGTGCTCTCTACACGCGTGTCCGCAAGGTACAGTAAACCCTGCCATGTGTCCACTCCATGATGTAGCTGTATCTCCTGCAGCTTCAACATCAGCCTTTGGATCGCGGTGTCCATGACAATGAGTGCCTTCTGGCTAAGTGCAAGAGGTGTTTGTGATTCTGTCACTAGAATCCCACTCTTTAGGCCCAAAGATGTAATGGTGGAACTTCTCCACTACCGTATTGCATGCCAGGCACTCCTTCTCAATCTGCGCCTATCTTTTCTCCACTCACTCAATCCTCTGCCCCATATGCCACACTTCCATTCCTTATCATGCAGCTGAGGAAGCACAAGCTACCCCAGCCCATCCTTTGGATGCATCTGTCGATACTTTGGTCTCTAAAATACTGAATCAGAAGAATGCAAGTACAGGCATGGTGGACCAGATGAATTGATCTCACTGCCACTACCTTTTCGTGTGCTTGCTGCCATGCCACACTACACTCTTCCCTTCAGTAACTCCCCTGACGTTTTCCTAGCATCGACTATTGCAAGATTGGGAACAAATTTCCCCACAAAGTTACATAGAAACCTAGAGACCCTCTGTATGCCCTCCTTATTCTTAGCCTCTCCATCTCTAGTATGCTTGCGATTTGGTCCTTGAGGGACGTACCGCCCATCTCCACTCTGGTGCTACCCCAATGAATACCACCTCTTCTTTCTTCAGCTCAGCTCCGCATTCTTCCCATTCCTGAGCAGGCCCCATATTATCTGAATTCTCTCTGGCCTACAACCTCTGTAGCCTGTATCAACGCTCCTCTCTGTGACCCCACACAAACTAGTAATATCGCTCCATGAATAACCTTTGTTCCATATACTTGTGGAACCACTCTCAGGCGGCAGAGCATAGTCCATAGGGTAGTCTACAATACTAAAGCGCCGATAAGGGGTGTTAAAGGTAAGTGAAGTGGTTTTGACATAGCATCCAAGGGTAACCTGCCAGAATGCTTGAGAGGCAATCCAGTCTTCGTAAAGAGAACCTTGCACTGCCATACCCTGCAAAGATTTCTTCCCTCGTTGGGAGCTGGAATCGCTCTCGCAAGATCGCCTTTGTTAAGGTCTTTGGGTCTAGAACATACTCCCTCTCAAGCTTCCCTTAGGCTTGGTTTTCACCACCATGCTGCCACCCACTCTGTGGGGCTCCTGCACCTTTCAACTCACCTCATTGACCATTCCTCTAGTTCCTCCTTCAGCTTGTTTCTGGATGGCCACTGGCACCCGTCTTGTTCATAACCACTGTTCTGTTGCGTCCCCTCCACCCAGCTACAATACCTATGAACAAACGCAATGCTCGTCAACTCGCCCCATCCATCCTGTCACACACCCTCTGGCAGTACACCATTTCTTCATGGTCCTGTGGCCACTCTTTCTGCTTCTTTATAGTTTCCAACATGTACACCCTTTTGATCAAACTAGTCGTTCAAACGGTGGCAGCTCCTAGGAAGTTAGGAATGCTTGGGCCATTGTTTGACAATGAAAAACCTCAGTGGATTGACTTCCGACCTTTTGCACGAACTGTTACCACGCAGGAGCCGACCACGGGGAATGTCACGTCCATTATAATCATGAGCCTGAACTACGGCCTTACGCACATTAGTCTATCCCGTACTTACCATAGGTCCTCCTTATTTAATAGAATTTGCTCCTGCTTCCTGTATCCAGCATCAAAGGGATAACTCTCTCATTTATATCAACATGCATGTACCCACCGAGTCTTTCTCCCAACTGTACATGGTGAATGCCAACCTCAGATGTGTATCCTGTGCAAACGTTTCACCGTTTCAACCATAACCCACAATAGTTTCTGGTTCATAGCCTGAGCTGTCAGCATGCTCGTCGTCAAATGCTTCCAAACCCACTCTCACCTTCGCCCGTACACATCTTTGTGTAGTGACCTTTTACGAACACTTCCCACACCTAAACTTCCAGCTGGGCCATTCCTCGGTCCATGCCTAACCGACCACACCGACAGCTACAGTCATAATCATTTCCACGGGTCTCCAGCTTGTTTATGACTTTCGGGACTCAACTATGACGGCCTTGTCCGCTCCCACTGATCTCCACCTACTGGTTCGCCGTCGACAATGGCAGCTATCAGTCCCTCCCGAGCTTCCCCAGGGTTTCAAGGATCTTCGCTTGGATCGCGCTCCTTGACCGCCCCAACAGGTTTCAATGGCTTACCTCAGTGTTAGAATCACTATCCCTCAACATCTTCTCACGCATAACGTCTTGCATCTGAGAAGCCCAGTACTAACATATCCACCGTACTAGTTCGTCACGGAGTCTCCCAGCTCACAGGTGGCTGCCAATGTGCCGCAAGTTTGTGACAAATGCCATCCAATGTCTCACCAGCTTTCTTGGCGCCTACTACCAGAACTTGTATCTTATCATATGTGATTATTCTTTTGTGGTCGACACAATTCATCAAACTTTTGTATTACACATTTCTGAAATCTCCCTCTGACATCACTCCTCTTGATATTCAAAAGATGTTTCAAAAGACTTCCATCGCATCTGGGCCACCATAGGTGAGTAGGCATAGCAACCCTCCTCTATCTGCATCCTCCTGGCACCCCTGCTGCCACAAAATACCAGTTGGTTGCTTCCTCTCCACCTTTCTCCCATGATCCTGCCACAAACTCCTCTTTCAGCTTACGATATCCCGGTGTTGTAGCTTGTGATCAGCCATTATTATCAGCTTTTACTACTGGCACCATGTATTGATATGTCCTTCCAACAAGCAACTCAGTATAAGGCTCATTGGGTCACACAGATGTAAACATTCAGGTGGCACTACACTAAGTATCCAGACAGTACATACTTAACTTAGCCATCCAAAGTGCACATATTTAAAGATGCACAGTCCGATGAAAGAATACAATTTTATAAACCAAAACACTTACCTATATTTGATTCTATATATTTATATTAGATACCTAATCACGTATTAAACAATTGCTGCTACTTAGAATGGAATACTGAGTCAATTAAATATAACTTGTTGCTGCTGATGCCTATAGCTATGGTGTCAGTTTGTCGTGTATGCTGAAATTAATTTAGCATTTTGCACTCCAAATATCCGGCAAGTTAGCCATTTAAAATAAAAGTCACGCCAAGGTGGAGTAAGCTTGATTATGACAATCAACGTAATATATTTATCTTTTTAAAAAAGAGAGAAAAAAAGTCAGAAACTCAAAACCACCGGACTGTGCAGCTGTAAGTCAATTTAATAGAACGTTTATAACTGCTGCTGGGTGTAGCAGATATAATCAGGATAGTGTAGTCAGAAACGGAGTATGAGAAGTGGTATACATAATCGCCTTATGTAACACAAACAGGTTGTAGACGACTACACTATCGAGCTGTTTACTCACATGAGTGTAATTATAAAATATTTAGAATTGCGGGTGGGGGTGGGTGGGGTGGGTGGAGGTGTTAGAGTAGGGGTCAGAAAGGTCAAATATCTCCTAGTGTTATCCATTTATAATAAAACATACTAAACTAAAGTAGATAATAGCAATCAACCTAATATATTTTTTATAATAAATGCGGCGACCCATAGCAGCTATCCTGACAACCTTCAGGCTCACATTCACTGCAGTAGTGCCTGTGTTCAGCGACCCCTTTGATTCGTGAACCGATGCTCTATGTGAGGACAATTTTGTCACTGTGCAAACTTTGCTTGGCTCATTTAATTGTCCCTCGGCATTACTAGGATAGGGAAAGGACTGGATAATGTGCCAGGATAATGTGATTGATTGGGAAATCCGGTAATGGTGTTGGTGGCTTGATCTTCCAGTGGGGCATTACTATAAAGTCACCGTGACTGCGCACTATCACAAGTTGGTACCCATCCTGATGTGATCTTGGTTGTTGCCAGGACGAGAAACAACAACAAACCTGTGCTGACACCTGCTTTGTTATGACAATATTCTGTCAAATATCCCGATATTATTGTTATTAGGATTAGATTAGAGTGTTTGAGAGCTCTGTATGATCAGGCCAAGTCGGAGACTCCACCATCAGGGCCCACTATGTGTAGTGAGGATGCTCTGTTCAGTTTTGTCATGTGCAGCAATGAATTTGAATCGACTGGCGTTTGCTGGGTGTGTCCTGGAATCTGAGGTTACACTTTGTCAGGCTGCCTTTTGAATGATTGTACACCGCAGTTTGATTGGTTTCTATATGTAAGCTGCCATTGCATTGAAGAGCTGAATTCCCTGGACAGAAAGATATCCTTTCCGCAGGGTTTTTATTGAGTGTGAGGCTTTTGTTTTTATGGCTGGTACCTTACCAAGTCTACCCTATATCTTTTTGAATGATACATTGTTATGCCATAGTTAGGTACTTTGCCTTCAATCATTTTCCAAGTGTATCAGGAATATTTGTATGAAAAAAGCGGGAGTGTAATATATTAAACTACGGTAGATATGCACTGAACCAGAATCTGGTGGGTGTACAGGCATGTATGACTCATGGTGTACGCGTCTGTGACACGGTGATCATGAGGGTGGTATCTGGGTGATGCGCAAAACCAGCCTATCAGGGAAGACGGAAAGGGTGCATGAAGAAAATAAGATAATAGGGAGCGGGTAAATAAATGTAACCTGTTTAATAAAACCACAATCAATGAATCCGTTTCCCATTTCTCCACCTGGCAGTGTTCCAGACGGGCATGGTTGGCTATCCGGAGTCGCTGACCGACCCTTCTTACAAGTCACAGATCCTGGTGCTCACCTACCCGCTCATCGGTAACTATGGCATCCCGGGCTACACAGCCGATGACTTTGGCTTGTCTCACTGGTTTGAGTCTGCCCACATCCACGTGGCCGCCCTCGTCGTTGCCGACTACATCGAAGACTACAGCCACTGGTCGGCTGTCAAGTCGCTGGGCGCATGGCTCAAGGAGCACCACGTCCCCGCCATATACGGTGAGTCCCACAAAGCGACTCTTCTGAGATATGGATACATACACCGAGACTTGGCAGGCCACTAATCAGGCGTCTAGCCCTGCTATGGTGAGAATTTGTTTGTTTGTTTGTTGTTTTATGTCCTAGCAACATCTACGGTCATATCAGGACGGGTACTGACTTGTGACAG
This sequence comes from Branchipolynoe longqiensis, assembly GCA_030323885.1. Lineage (NCBI taxonomy): Eukaryota > Metazoa > Annelida > Polychaeta > Phyllodocida > Polynoidae > Branchipolynoe > Branchipolynoe longqiensis. Next base: position 100,611,759 of record CM059187.1, read on the forward strand.
TACACACTCATGGCAATTCTATAGTGCTGCCACACTGGGAGACCAGGCTGCCAGCACCATGACCTGATATTCCACTCAGTCACATTATCCTGGCACTGAGCTAACCAGTCCTTGACCTCTCCTAATAATGTCGAGCGCCTGGCTAGGAAGCGACAAGTATCAATTTTTAAGTCATTGGTTTGACTCGACCCGGGTTCGATCCCACGGTCTACCAACACGGGAGACGGACGCTCTACCTCATTCGGCCATCACGTCTGGGTGGTGAGAATGAAGCACACTGCATCAATCTTTAAAAAAAAAACTGATGCAGTGTACATGCCGGACACAGGGGGCGTGGTATGCATACACAGTGGTAACACATTGTGGGGCTAGCGTTTGTGTTTGTTTTGTGCTGGCGAAGCAGCAGTGTGTCCCCCCCGCCCCCCACACACACACATACACACACCCGCCACACACACACATTTTTTTTATGGGTGAAATTTCTGCAATCTCCAATTGAAACAAATGTATTGGAGAGTCTTATGCTCGGATCTGTGGCTGTGTACGTAGGCTATGAGGAAAAACAATACAGACAGAGAAAGTAAGAGATCTAAAGTGTAAGAGAGAGAGTCCAGCTCTCTGGTTTATTATTATATAGCTACATGGGTTCTTGGTAGAGTATCATACCACCTCCTTCCACCAATGGGAATCTAGCATTCCTGGTCTCACCAATAGGAATCCAGCATTCCTGGTCTCCACGGACACTATTGGACTGCCTGGCCCCTTGGCCACCACCTTGACCTTTTGAGTGTGGTGACCCCTACCCCAGCAGGAGGCCTAGGCCCCGAGTGCAATCACACCCAGACCTGCCAGTACCACTATAGCCCTGTTCACACACGAGCCTTAAGTCGCCTCAACTTGTTCGCTTCATTTAAGTCGACTCAAATCGCGTGTGTGAACGCTCCTCTCAGGCAAATTAGGGCTGAGTCGACTCAACTAGTTCGCCTCACGTAAACCGCTTCGCCAGGTAGATTAGATGAGGCGAACTATCTTGAGTTGGCCTAAGTGGCATGTGTGAATGCAACTGGTTTAGTTGAGGCGGCTTAAGCACATGGATGGAGACTGCTTCCATTTTGCATTGCATTTGTGGGGTGTTCGTGACCTAGTGGTCACTGGATGCAGAACTGTAGCATTGAATAAACGGCGCCGGTAAGACGGCCCGTTTTTTGTAGTTTTTGTGTTTACTGCTTCCTAACAGGTAGTTGCTTTCATAGAGGTTAGAACACATGTTTGGACCATCCTACATGTTTGGACCGTCCCATTTCTTCATATATGGAGACTGCTTCCTAAGAGGTAGTTGCTTTTGATAGTGGTTGGAGCACATGTTTGGACCGTCCTACTCTTCCCATCTCTTCATTAGGTATGTTGTTTGTATGTATTTATGTGTGGATGTATGTGTGTCATGTGCATGTATGTGTGGATACCAATCCTGATATGACCTTAGATGTTGCTAGGATTTAAAACACCAAACAAACATCGATCTGAGCAGGTTTAACGGATGTGTCTGAACGCGACACACATTGAAAACTCTGTATGTGTGAATGCGCCGCTAGTTGGACTCGTGTAGTTCGCCTCATCTAAGTTGGCCTTACGCTGTACGTGTAACCACAGCTTTTGTCTATTTACATCCCACTCAGGCACCACCAACCCATATATATATATACACCTGGCTAAGTACACCGATCAGTAATAGAACAAGTGCATTCCCCCTATGTCGAATATCGGAATATTTTACAGTATGGTAAGAACCATACCAATTTTGTTCACCAAGAAACATGTATGAAAACTCAGGTGTTTTGATAATGAAGTTACAGAGTAAAGTTCAAATTAATTAAAATGTAGGACAGCCTGCATCTCCCCTTTGTTTAGGCCTAATAATTGTAAACTTGCCTATAAACCTATGCGCTCCTCGTGCCTATCCATAGCCCTAGCTACACTCTATCAATTACTTTACATTACCTTTATTATTATTATTATAATAGTAATAATAATAATAACCATACAAAATTTCAAAATGATCACTCCCCGTTAAAAAAACATGTTGCTGATTTTTACGTGTTTGAATTGTAGGTGTTGATACCAGATGCTTGACCAAAATAATCCGGAAGAGTGGGTCCCTACTTGGAAAGGTAAGTGATGTCATGTTTTACAAATTGACCCTGCGTTTATGTAGGTAGAAATTTTCCTCTGACATTGGACACCGAAGTATTTTCATATTTCACTAGATCTTCCCGGTAGGTTCGAACCCGGACCAAATCAAACTACCTACTTACAAAATTGATGTGTGTTGCTACCTAGCCTAGCGCTCTGCATTAATAGGATAGGGAGCAAGGGCTGGTTTGCTTAGTATCAGGATAATGTGCCTGAGTGGGATATCGGCTCATGGTGCGAGCGACGTGGGTCTCCTACTACAAAGTTGGCAGCACTATAAAGAGGATGTACTGGATGACCTTAGATGTTGCTAGGATGTAAAACCCTGACAAACAAGCAACTTGTATGCTCCAATCTAAAAAAGTAAAATTCCCACAAAACAAAAAGACACAAACAAAATTGTTGTCTTTTGATGATATCAGGCTGTTTTCACCTCTCAGTTATTTGTACCGGGCGCGGTGGCCGAATCGGTAGAGCGCAGGCCTCCCGGGAGATCGTGAGTTCAATTCCCGGTCCAGTAAAACCAATCACTTACAAAATTGATACTTGTCGCTCCCTAGCCTGGCGAAGACTGGTTGGCTCGGTGTCAGGATAATGTGACTGAGTGGGATATCGGGTGGCCTGATTTACCAGTGGGGGCAGCACTATAAAGTCGACATGAGTACATACTGTCACAAGTCGGTGTCCATCCTGATATGACCATAGATGTTGCCAGGATGTAAAATTCCAACAACCAATCTTTGTCTGCCATGGTGACGTCCCAGGTTGTCATGGGGACGACCGACCCAGAGACGCTGGCCTTCGAGGACCCTAACAAGCGGCACTTGGTGGCCGAGGTCTCCCTGGTGACACCGGTCACCTACAACCCGAAGGGTGACCTCCACATCGTGGCCGTCGACTGCGGCATCAAGAACAATCAGATCCGGTGTCTGTGCGAGCGAGGCGCCAAGGTGACTGTCGTGCCCTGGGACCACCCGCTCGATAGCTCAGGTGCGGCTTGGTTTTGTGTTGTGTGGTGAGGGTTTGTACAGGTCCTTGATGACCTGGAAAGTCCTGGAATTTGAAAATTCTGGATTCCAGACCAGGAAAGTCATGGAATTTGTCTGAAGATCCTTGAAAGTCCTGAAGAATGGAAAATTGTGATTATTGGTAACCAATATATTTTCTGAAGAATTGGTGTGATGTAATCGTACAGGTCCTTGAAAGCCTGAAAAGTCATGGAATTTGATAATTCAGGATTCCGGGCCTGAAAAGTCATGAACTTTATCTAAAGATCCTTGAAAGCCATTGTATTTAATCAGTGACGTTTTGTGGGTTTGTTATCCTGCCTCTTGACTTTTATATTAAAACTATACATTCATTCATTCCTTGTTATTTTGTATGCTTATTTATACTTCACATCTTACACAGTTAATTGACTATGAATACATCCATGATTCGCGGTACTTTAACTTAATAACAGTCTTTAAAACGTCCTGGAATTTTGCACTGAAAGGTTCTAGAAAGTCCTGGATTTTATGTCAAAATAACTATGGTAATGGTTTTTGTTTGAGGGTCTGATTTTGTCACACCTTACTGGTGTGTAATGATGCCAGTGTGATTTTGTCACACCTTACGTAGTATGTAGCTGGTGCGTATTGGTGTCAGTTTGATTTTGTCACACCTTACGAAGTGTGTAGCTGGTGCGTAATGATGTCAAGTGTGATTTTCTCACACCTTAAGTAGTGTGTAGCTGATGCGTATTGATGTCTGTGATTTTTGTCACACCTTACGTAGTGTGTAGCTGATGTGTAATGATCTCAGTGTGATTTTGTCACACCTTACGTAGTGTGTAGCTGGGGTGTAATGATGTCAGTGTGATTTTGTCACACCTTACCTAGTGTTTAGCTGGTGTGTAATGATGTCAGTGTTATTTTGTCACCTTACATAGTGTGTAGTGATGTCAGTGTGATTTTCTCACACCCTTCGAGGCTTATTGATATGTGTATTGATGTCAGTCTAAATTGTTGCAGCTTATGACGCGCTGTTCCTGAGTAACGGTCCAGGAAACCCAGAGTCATGTGAAAAGACGATAAGCAACATCCGCCGTCTGATGAACGAAGCTGAGCCGAAGCCCATCTTCGGCATCTGCCTTGGGCACCAGCTGCTGTCCCACGCGGCAGGCACCACCACCTTCAAAATGAAGTCAGTTCTGCTACATTTGTTTCTTTGGCTGTTAATATTCAGTGTTTTATTGCACCTGTGTACAAGTCGCATCTCCAAATCACCTTTATTTAAATTTGGAAAGTCCATTGGTTTTGACTTTCTGTCATTAAAATATATATTTGAAGATAATTATTTTAAGTTGATCGTTATAATGAATCTTACTTTAGCGTTAATTAATTTTTATAAACCATTTGTAGATATTTGAAGTGATAACATGGCAAATTCATTTTGGCATGCACATCGAAATTCTGACAGCATAGGCTTCCGCAGTGACTGGTTCTATTAACTTGACTTAGTTGTTATTCCCTTCTATGTAACATACATGTTTAATGAATGCACCAGCATCTGAGGTGGATAGGTAGAAGAGGAAGAAGGCAAGGCGGGGGTGGAAATAAGGCATTTATTTACGCCTCAGAGGATACAGAGGAACAAGCTCATAAGGAGCAACAGTGTAAGTAAATAAGCAATAAATGGAAGAAAGTACAGAGGCTCATGAGGAGCAGGGTAATAAAAGTAAGGTTCAGTTCATCAAGTGTCAGTGGAGTGAGGGGGTGCCGAGGAGCCCTCCACCGCTGGAGGAGAAGAGTGTGTAAGGAGTGTAGGGTGGGTGGGTGGTGGAAAAAGGCAGAGAGCTGGGAGACGGCAGGAGGGCGAGTGCCTGAGGGAGGCCGGCGGGCGACCTTATAAGGGAAGGGGGAGGGGCGACAGCGGGTGAGGTGTGAATGCTGCTGGCCCGGGGGAGGGCGAGAGGTGGCGAGCAGCGGGCGTCGGGTGAGGCGCGAGTGCTGCGCGACAGGGGGGCGGGGGGAGGTGGCGGCGCGCCGCGCCGTCTGCCGAGGTGAGAAGGCAGCGCGACAGCGCGGGGCGGGAGAGGGTCTCTTCCTCTCCTCGCATCAAACGCAATGCTTCGCATTGCGACCGATGCGCGAAAAGGAAGAAGGCAAGGCGGGGGTGGAAATAAGGTGTTTATTTACGCCTCAGAGCATACAGAGGAAAAAGCTCATAAGGAGCAAAGTGTAAGTAATAATCAATAAAGGAAGAAAGTACAAAGGCTCAACAGTGCAAGTAAGGCAATAAATGGAAGAAAGTACAAAGGCTCATGAGGAGCAGGGTAATAAAAGTAGGTTGAGTTCATGAAGTGTCAGTGGAGTGAGGGGGTGCCGAGGAGCCCTCCACCAAAGTAGGAGAGGACTCGAGGCGCGCCCGAGGCGGGGGGCCGGGGCGCCCGAGGCGGGGACCGGAGATGGAGGTCTGGGCGGAGAGGGCTCGCGGCGCGCCCGAGGCGGAGCAGGTGGGGCGGGCCGGCCGAGAGGTGGGCCGTGTCGGGGGTCAGGCTCCCTCTCGGGGCGGGGAGTGGCCGGGGCCTGCGTCGACATGGAGCGGGCGGCCAAAAAGGGGGAGGCCCGCTCCTTGGCGGGATCCGGTGAGGAGGTCCGACGAGGGTCGAGCAGGGGGGCAGCGAAGTCCTCGGGGCTGGATGGGGTGGTGGTCGGGGTCTGGGCGGCGGTGTTGTTGAAGGTGGTGTCGTGAGGATCGGCGGCAGAGGGTTCCTCCTGAGGCTGGGCTGGGATGTGGTCCGAGGTGTGATGCCCGAGGTGATGATCCCCGGCTGGGACTGGGCGGCGCTGCGATCGGTGGTCGCTGGGAGGTTGTCGGTGGGAGTTGCGGGGCTGTCGGCAGTGGTGAGGGTGAGGCGCCGGAGGGGGCCCCCCGGGCCGGCCGTGGGGAGGCCGGCGGATCAAAAATCCGCCGAGGTGGCGGGGGGGTCTGGCGCTCACGGGTTTGTTTTGTGATGCAGTCGGCCTCGCTGTGCATGGTTAGGAGGCGCCTCACATTGGCGCAGTATGCGCAGACGTGACGGCGCCTGTCCCCCGCCTCACCGTGGGCCTCCCCGAGGCGGGCCCGATCGCACGAGGCGGGGCGCGGTTCCAGGCCGGGCAGGGGGCCCCGTGGGCGTCCCTGTCGTAGGTGGCGCGGGCGTCAGCTTGGGGTCGGGGGAGGTGGGCGCCTCGGTGGAGAGGGTCGGGTAGGCGGGCAGGGGCGGCGGTGGCTTGCTCCTCGGGCATGGCGAGGCAGTCCAGTCTCATGAGGTTGAGCGCTACCGGGTCGTGCCAGCCCTGGGGGAGGGTTCCGTCCGCGATCGCGGTAAACACGGTCTCTGAGTACCGGCGGACGGTCGCCCAGGGGTACACGAGGTTATCCCGGCAGACTGTTAGGTGGTGGTGGTGGAGTCCCTGGGCGGAGTGGGCGGGGAAGTCGGGGTGGTCGATGAGGGTGAGGAGGGCGAGGGTATACTCGTCCTTTGTCGCCTCCCCCCTCTTCACCGGCTTCCTCTCGGCCCCTCGTTTCACCAGGTCCGAGGGGAAGATGTAGTTGGCCGGGATCCCTTGGCGCCTCACGGAGTGGCGCGCCTCGGCGGATGCCAGTATGTCCCGGACGGCGTCGGCCGCGGAGGCGGGGCTGTGGCGGATGGCCTCCTCGCGGTAGGCCGGCGAGGTGGCGGGTGGTGGTTGACTGGAGAGGTGACGGTACCTCTCGTACTCCGGGTGCGCGGCCCTGGGGAGGGACGCCTGAGGCGGCGGCGGGGGCCGGGCTGTGGTGGCGGTAGGTGCCCGAGGCGTCGGGGCGGCCTGGCGCCTCGGGGGAGATGAGGGGATCCCCGGGCGGGTCCCCCCGGTCTCCAGGGAGTCGATCCGGGCGTGGAGGTCGGCGGTCGCCTGGCGCGCCTCGGCGGCGGAGTGCTGATGGTCGAGCTGGATACGCTGGAGTGCCTCCAGCAGTGTCGACATCTCGGGGCCCGAGGTGCGGCCCGAGGGCGCCGCGGGGGACGCCGGGGCGTAGGCCGGGGACTCGCCCCGGCCGGGTGCTGGAGAGGGCCCCGGGGTGCGGGGGGCGGCCCGGGATCCCTTCCGTCCACGTCCTTTTCCTCGAGGCATCCTGAGGCTGAGCTGGAGCAGAGATCCGAGGTGGAGTAGCCAAGACTGGAAAAAGGCAGAGAGCCGGGAGACGGCAGGAGGGCGAGTGCCTGAGGGAGGCCGGCGGGCGACCTTATAAGGGAAGGGGGAGGGGCGACAGCGGGTGAGGTGTGAATGCTGCCGGCCCGGGGGAGGGCGAGAGGTGGCGAGCAGCGGGCGTCGGGTGAGGCGCGAGTGCTGCGCGACAGGGGGGCGGGGGGAGGTGGCGGCGCGCCGCGCCGTCTGCCGAGGTGAGAAGGCAGCGCGACAGCGCGGGGCGGGGGAGGGTCTCTTCCTCTCCTCGCATCAAACGCAATGCTTCGCATTGCGACCAATGAATGCACCAGCATCTGAGGTGGATAGGTAGAGTCAACTCTAAATAATTGTTTTAGTTTAGAAAATGTGATGCTGTCATCAGACTGCAACGTTAATATTATTTGTTTAATACTATGCGCAACATATAGCGCATTATGGACCAATTACTAGCTAATTGCCATTCATTATTAATTGCTCTTTTTGACCCAGGTATTAGATTTTTTAATTATTTTTTATTATTATTATTATTATTAAGCCAACTGCGGCTTAATCGCTATACGTTTTAATGTGTGTCAGGTATGGAAATCGTGGCCACAACCAGCCGTGCATACACGCCGGCACCCAGCGTTGCTTTATCACCACCCAGAACCACGGCTATGCAGTGAACCCGGCCGGGCTGCCCAAGGACTGGGAGATCCTCTTCACGAACGCCAACGACAAGACGAACGAGGGCATTGTGCATTCCTGTAAGCCCTTCCTCAGGTGAGCCTTCGTACTTGTGGACTTGTGAATGGAACGCGCTGTTGATAGTATTTGTTCCGGACACGGTGGCCCATTCGCTAAGAGCGCAGACTTCCTGAGCAGAAGGTCGGGAATTTGATGCTTGGTCGAGTCAAAGCAATGACGTAAAAAATGGATTGATATTTGTCGCTGCCTAGCATTACTAGGATAGGGCAGAGACTGGTTAGCTCAGTATCAGGATAATGTGACTGAGTGGGATCATGCTGCCAGTGGTCTGATCTCCCAATGGGGCAGCACTGTAAAGTCACCATGAGTGTGCACTGTCACAAATCGATACCCGTCCCAATATGACCATGGATGTTGTGTGGATATACAAGCCCAACATACAAACAATTATCCTAATTGTTTGCAACAAGATCAGAAAAGGCAGAGTATCATACACGAAGACCTCAGAGTACAGTAAAAAAAAAAACACTCTATCCCGACCCCTCCACATAGCGACCACTCCCCTATATCGATCGCTTCATTTGGGTCCCCAAAATACCATTGTAAGGATAGTATAACTCTAAACCGACCACCTCCCTAAATGGACCACTTAAAGTTGCATAGTCCGATGGTTTTGAGTTTCTGTCATTTCTGAGATAAATATATTAGGTTGATTGCTATGACCTACCTTTAGTTTGAAGTAACTTCTATTTTAAATGGCTAGTTCTTGAGATATTTGAAGTGCAACCATGCAAAATTAATTTTGGCAACCATGGGCTTCTGTTGTAAAATGTTCTATTCAATTGCCTCAGTATGCCCTTCTGTGTGGCGACAAATGTTTATTAAGTGCACTAGTATCTAAGTTAGACATGTAGAATCAAATCTAGATGATTGCTTTGGTTTAGACAATTTGATGGTTTCATCGGACTATGCGGCTTTAAAGTCGGTCCCATGGTCGGTCGATTTAGAGAGGTTTTACTGTGGTTGGATAGTCCGGTAATTTTGAGTTTCTGTAACTTCTTTTAGATAAATATATTAGGTTGATTGTTATACTCATATTAGCTCACTTTAATTTGAAGTAACTTTTGTTTGAAATGGGTATTTAAAATCTGTCTTTTTTGAGTTCTTTGAAGTGCAAAAATGCAAAACCAAAATTGCAAGCTCGTCTAAACTCGGACCCCATAGGCTTCTGAAGTCACATGTCGGCAGTTGCCCTAATATGAACTTTGTTGTTGCCAAGACGTGAAACTCCACCGTCATCATCATCATGCTGTCGGTCGGAATGCGACAAAGACTGCTTTTATTTCTTAAGCGCTGCTATTTTGTGCAGTTGTGCATTTCATGAAAGCTGCTTGCAAAGTGTTGAAGTGCTGCTGGCTTTTGCAAGTTACTAGCAGCACTCTCTCTGGGAGTAAATAGAGGTCTCACACCGGCAAGAACAAGTCAAGACAGGCGCAAACTATTTGTCCCTGCAGTGGCTGGTCGGGAGATGTTGGGAGTTCCATTCATCACCGCCCTTAATGCTGCCACGGAAGCATGGTTTTCTGTTAGGGTTTGCTCCCTTAGCCTTTGGTTCTATCAAGAACCTGTACACCACAAGGCAGTGGTTTATAACTTTGCACGGCAGGGGCGTCAAACTCCCTGAGGTATTTTAGCAGGTAGGTACTGCAATACCCGCACACCCGTGAAACTCCACAAGCAAACAAACAAGTAAACTGATTGATTATTCCTTTGACAGCGTCCAGTTTCACCCGGAGAACATGGCCGGCCCGGCGGACCTGGAGCTCATGTTTGATGTCTTCTTGAAGCACGTCGAGAACGCCAAGAAAGGCATCTCGCAGTAAGTACGCCCAAGTTACGCATTTATCGCCCGATGTCAGCACTGCAGTCAACAAAAGCACTGCGGGAAGGAGGTCTTTCTATCTAGGGAGTTCAGGCTCTTCAATACAATGCCAGCTTACATAAGAAACCGATCAAACCTCAGTGTACAATTGCTTATAAGGCAGCTTGACAACGTTATGAAGTTCTGGTTATTGCAACGTTACCATGTTTCCTATGTTTCTGAATTTGGTATGATTACATTACCGTGCTTCACATATTATTAGTATTGTTACTAGACCGTATTACGTAGATATTATTTAGTAAACCCCCATTAGAATGCCATCAGTACAAGTTAAGGATAGTTATTCCCAGAGCTGCCAACCATTACGATTTCTGCGGAATCATAACGATTTTCTGCGTTCATTATGCCATTACGCCCGTACTATGAAACAGTACGGAAACTCCGCCTTTTTCCACACTTATATACAGTAAAACCTCCCTAACCTACCACCTCCACAGATCGACCACTCCTCTATATCGATCGCTTTATTTGGGTCCCAACAATACCATTGCAACCATATTTTAACTCCTTAAACCGACCACCTCCCTAAATCGACCACTTAGAGTCGGTCCCAAGGTTGGTTATTTAGAGAGGTTTTACTGCATGTACATGTAAATATATGGGTCGTTTCCTAAATGGGGGGCCAATGTATTTCCCCCTATGTAATGGTCAAAAACAATTATTGAAAGAGTCATTTTCTTTATAGAATTGGTATTCTTACACTTTGGAGGGACAGATATGAAGAAATTAAGGCCTAATGTGACATAGTTTTTAAAAAAAGTTCATTACAAAAATATAGTGTTTTAAAGGCATGAATATGTTACATGGAGAACACTTAAAGCGGTTAAGTGTTTCTCTTAACAGTTTGGGAACACGATATGTAATTATATCACATTGCTATGATGTTTGGGTATTATTGAACACGAAAAACTATTGAAATATATATATGGGCCGTAGTCCTTGATTCATGCGAAAATCATTACTCTTTCCCATTTTCAAATGTTGGCAACCATGTACTCCCCTTACTCTAAGTAGATAGTTATCACCTCACACATGACTGCTAGTGCCAGTCCCACGGAACACAACACACATACCTGACATCACAGTGTAAAGTCGTCGTCTGGCAGCTGTAGTTGTGTAGGCAGGCTATATGAAATCAGTACAGGCAAGGAGAGAAAGGAAGCGTATAAAGAGTGAAAAGTAGAGCGAGAGCTTGCACCCTCAGGTTTATTATTATATAGTCGTACATGGATCTGATCTGGCATACCACCTGACCATTATCTCCAATCAGCAACAAGCATTTCTAGTTCCACCAATGAACAGTAAGCATTCTTGGGTCACCATGACTACTGTGATCTGCCCACCACCACCATGCGGTGTGGCTGCTTGGCCTGCACCTGCCTGCTGTGTGTGTGTGGTGATCCGTGACTAAACAGTTGGGGGGGGGGGGGGTAGTGAGTGGAGCTCTTGAGCTCCTTACACACTAACAGTAGTGCCCCTCTCACACTATCTACCTAATACACAATGACTATTGACTATAAGTAAAGAGTCACCAGCAACTACATAAATACATTCATGCACCTGGCCCTATACATCATTTACATTAATAGACCGTTTGTATTCCTTTATAGACCATTTCACATTCCCCACCAATGCGTTTTATCAGAATATTTTACAACAGCATCTTAGTAGAAAATCAATCAATCCTTTAATTATCATCAGTTTTGGTAATATATAGTAGTACAACAGTATCTGCTTGGAGAGTGTAGGAGTGCATGCTTCTGATTGGCTGTCCTCCCATTGGCTGTAGGGCTCCACACATAAATGATTCACAGCCCCAGATATCGGTGGGAGACCCCACCCACCCCCACACACTGGCCTGTGTGCTGACTGGAGATATCCTTATCTGTCTGTGTTAACCCTCTGCCTGCTGAGTCCCTGAAGTTCCCATAATCCTCTCTTGTATCTTGTCTTATAATCGGAGAATTTTACGTGTTAACAGCAATACCAGATGAACCTCAGATTCCAGGATACATCCAGCAAACACCAAAAGATTCAAAATCATTGCTGCACATTGCAAAACTGAACAGAGCATCTTCACCATATGTAGTGGGCCCTGATGGTGGAATCCCCGACCTGGCCTGAGCATACAGCTCAAACACTCTAATCTAATTCAATTTAATCAAATCTAAAATCGCATGGTAAATTGAGTTTATGCCATATCATTTTTTAGATTAATAATTATGACCTACCTTACTTAAGTGTGAAGTAACTTTTATTTTAAAGGGGTAACTTTGGTAATGTCTGAATTGAAAACATGCTAAGTTAAAGCTGCATAGTCCGGTGAAAATATCAAATTTTCAAAACCAAAACAATTATCGAAATTTGAGTCGACATATCTAACTTAGATACTGGGTCACTTATTAAACATTTGTCACCCCATAGAAGGGAATACTGAGGCAATTGAATAGAACCTGTTACTGCAGAAGCCTATGGGGTCAGAGTTTTGACAAGCTTGCCAAAATTAATTTTGCATGGTTCCACTTCAAATATCTCAAAAGTTAGCTACTTAAAATAAAAGTTACTTCAAGCTAAAGTAAGATACATAATAACGATCAGCCTAATCTCAGAAATTTTCAGAAACTCAAAACCATCGGACTATGCAACTTTAATTTTGGCATTCACATCGATATCCTGCATATCACATGCTTTAGCAATGATACAAAATAAATGTTTAATGAGTGCACTAGTATCTAAGTTTGATATGTAAGATCAAATGTAAGTGTATTGTTTTGCTTTCGTCAGACTATGCAGTTTTAAACAAATCGAAGTCAAGTCCAGTGGTATACGCAATCAACTAATGAAACCCAAATTACGTTACATTCAGTGAATTTTATTTGAATAAATTATATAAAAGCAAAGCCACAAATTGACACTGATTTCATTGAAATGAATATAACTTGTTACAAAAATAAAATGAGAAAGAAGGGATGATGTGGGTCAAAAAGTTCATGTACGAACACACTGGTGAAACAAGTTGTTCTGGATAACTCATCTGGTGTCTAAATTCTGGCTATGTTCCCCGTCCTGATATGACTAGCTGTTGCTAGGTTGTAAAACCCCAACAGAACACAAACACGCAATGTTCCTGTGCAATACGGTGGAGTGATACCTATACCGTTTTGTATGATGTGTAGTGGGGCGCACTGACCTCCACATGTGAAATGCCACATAGACAGATAAGCATTGGGAGGTTGATTGCATTTGTAAGAACACAACCCCGCACAAGTTCTACCGAACACATTGGCGCCTTGACCAGTATACTGGAGAAGCCACGCACTGTATAATGCTGAACCATCACTCTGTAGGTAGTGTAAATGCGCTACAAGGATATTACTAATTGCATGTAATTGTGACTTGTATTTCCAAGGGGGAAAGTATAATGACCTCCCCAGGTGAAATGCCACATACACAGGTAGCCATCTTTAGGTTGCTTGCACCAGGGAGCCCGGATAGACGAATTGTTAGGCTGATTGCCTTAAAATGGCAGAATTGTGGGGTTCGATTCCCTCTGTAGGCACACCGTTTCCCGTCATTTGCGTAAAACACCCACTATTACAGTGCCGTGTTTTCTATCATGACTGCGCTACATCCACAGGCTGAGCATACGCGACCAGCTGATGAAGCGGCTTTGCTACATCCCGAAGCCCCACGAGATGCTGCAAGACTTACCAAAGAAGGTCCTGATCCTGGGCTCTGGCGGACTATCGATTGGGCAGGCCGGTGAGTTTGACTACTCCGGTTCGCAGGCCATTAAGGCGCTGAAGGAGGAGGGTGTGCAGAGCGTACTCATCAACCCCAACATCGCCACAGTGCAGACGTCCAAGGGTCTCGCAGACAAGGTCTACTTCCTGCCCATCACACCCAGCTATGTTGAACAGGTAGGTGACTACCACAGTCTGTGTGGGTGTGGGTGTGGGTGTAGGTGTAGGTGTGGCTGAATCGGTTAGAGGGCAGGCTTCCCGTGCGGAAGGTCATGACTTCGAATCTCAGCTGAGTCAGACCAATGACTTACAAAATTGATATTTGTCGCTACCTAGCCTGAAACTCGGCATTACTAGCATATGGCAAGGACTGGTTAACTCAGTGTCAGGATAATATGACTGAGTGGGATATTAGATCATAATGCCAGCGGCCTGGTCTCCCAGTGGGACAGCACCATAAAGTCACCGTGAGTGTACACTGTCACAACTCAGTGCCCATCCTGATACTTAAAAGCCCGAACAAACAATTGTTTTTTAATATATGGGTAGAAACTCATTGCCCAATTTGAGCGATTTGAGCTCTGTGGTTGGATACTCACTGGCTGACCGAAGGCAGGTGAAATTAGGGCAATAACTGAAATTCTTCCGTAGCGAGATGGTATCCATGGTGCAAACACTGGCCATCTTGATGCCGCTGACCGCACTGCATTTTGGCTTCAGGTCATTCGCTGTGAGCGACCGGATGGAATCCTGCTCACCTTCGGAGGCCAGACCGGCCTTAACTGCGGTGTCGAACTGCGCCGCCAGGGGGTGTTCGAGCGCTACCAGATGCGGGTTCTGGGAACACCTGTGCAGTCGATCGAGTGGACAGAGGACCGGAAGGTGTTTGCCGAGAAGATGCTCGAGATCGAGGAGAACGTGGCACCAAGCGAAGCAGCTTTTACGATAGAACAGGTCAGTTCTGCTGGTGTCTGCACGCTTGTGTTTGTCTGAAAGCACACTGGACTGTGCTTCAATAAGTTTGTTAACGAAGAAAACCGGTATCAGTGCGAGTTCATTTATTTTATCTATTAGTGTGTGGACTGTAAAAGAATGGATGTTTGTTCATTTCATTTCCATGTTTATTTTTATCCCAAAGTAATTCATAACACTTACAAATAGCAATCTTTGCTTGAAAAACCGTTTTTATAACTCATATTCCGCTGGTTTGGGACTTTCCTATTGGCTGCGTACACTATTCTAATTTCTCCAAAGCTGCAGAGATAATAAAAATTTATGTATTTGTTATCGGTCCGCGCTGCTATTTTTCACTTTTACATTGTTGATGCGCAGGCGCTGTCAGCAGCAGATCGCCTTGGTTACCCGGTGCTGATCCGGGCAGCCTATGCGCTAGGCGGTCTTGGTTCCGGCTTCGCAGACAACCAAGAGGAGATTGTGGCGCTCGCCTCCACCGCCTTCAGGCACACAAACCAGATTCTTATTGACAAGTCGCTGAAAGGCTGGAAGGAGGTAGAGTACGAAGTGGTCAGGGACGCATTCGACAACTGCATCACCGTGAGTACACACCCGCAATACATTTAACACAGCCTCGCCCTTGTTCTGGTTATGGATTGATATCAAGTTATTCAAAGCAGCGAAGCATCTGAGTTTAGTTTTACATCAAGTCGCAACATGTTTCATATATAACCCTACACACTGGACAAACTATGTTAATTATTACCTCACCTAAACCACCCATCGTGGTAGGACCTGAGCTGTTGCTAGGACCTAATTCCCCCACAATGCCTGCCTGTTAACAGGTGTGCAACATGGAGAACATCGACCCTCTCGGCATTCACACGGGCGAGTCGATCGTGGTGGCGCCGAGCCAGACACTCACCAACATCGAGTACAACATGCTGAGAACAGCCGCCATCAAGATCATCCGGCACCTGGGCATCGTGGGGGAGTGTAATGTGCAGTACGCGCTTAACCCGGCCTCGCAGCAGGTGAGTGGAGTGTGTGTGTGTAATGTACAGTACGCGCTCATCCCGGCCTCGCAGCAGGTGAGTGGATTGTGTGTGTGTGTGTGTGTGTGTGTGTAATGTACAGTACGCGCTCAGCCCGGCCTCGCAGCAGGTGAGTGGAGTGTGTGTGTATTGTACAGTACGCGCTCAGCCCGGCCTCGCAGCAGGTGAGTGGAGTGTGTAATGTGCAGTACGTGCTCAACGCGGCCTCGCAGCAGGTGAGTGGAGTGTGTGTGTGTGTGAGATGTACAGTATGCGCTCAGCCCGGCCTCGCAGCAGGTGAGTGGAGTGTGTGTGTGATATTTCAGTTCGTGCTCAGTCCGGCCTTGCAGCAGGTGAGTGGAGTGTGTGTGTGTGATGTACAGTACGCGCTCAACCCGGCCTCGCAGCAGGTGAGTGGAGTGTGTGTGTGATGTACAGTACGCACTTAACCCGGCCTCGCAGCGGGTGAGTGGAGTGTGTGTAACATGCAGTACGCGCTCAACCCGGCCTCGCAGCAGGTGAGTGGAGTGTGTGTGATGTACAGTACGCGCTCAACCCGGCCTCGCAGCAGGTGAGTGGCATGTGTGTAACGTGCAGTACGCGTTCAACCCAGCCTTGTGGAAGGTAAGTGGCGTCCTTGTATGTTTTTATGGGTTTTGTGCCTTTCAGTTTAAAGTAGATGAAGAAATACGATCGTTCAAATAATCATGATGTTCTCCTTTACTATTTTATCCACTTAGCTATTTGTTCAATGAATAATCTTTTTTTTGCATTTTACTCATTCACCCCATTACTTATTTACTTATTAACTTATTAAACTAATTTACTTATTAAATCACTTATATTCTCATTTTCTCTTTCGATAATTTTCTCCTTTGCTCATTTAATCACTTATTCATTTATCTATCTACTCTATGCAAAGTTACTCATATATTCACTCATTTTCTCCTTTACTCAATTTCAAATACTTATTTGCTCGTTTATTCAATGCTATATTCTAAATAGCTCATATGCTTATTTTCTAATTTTGTCATTTTCAACATCGCTTCCTTGCTTCATTTGTTCATTTTCTCAACTCTTATATACATATACCAATAATACTGTATGCTAATTTACTTATACACTCATCTCCTTTATTGATTTTCTCATGCGCTCCTTCGCTCCCCTTGTGCAGTACTTCATCGTGGAGGTGAACGCTCGGCTATCTCGCAGCTCTGCACTGGCGAGCAAGGCTACCGGCTACCCACTGGCCTACATAGCCGCCAAGCTTGCACTAGGCTACCGGCTCTCTGAGCTCAGCAACTCTGTCACCAACCAGACGACTGCCTGCTTTGAGCCGTCGCTCGACTACTGCGTCGTCAAGATACCCCGCTGGGATCTTAAGAAGTTTTCACGCGTCAGCAAGAAGGTAACATTTTCATCTCCTACCTTTATGCGCAGGCCCAGGCCTGCGAGAATTAAGATGTCATAAAACTGGGACCGTTTGAAAATGAAAGTTCTCTGACAAAGTCAATAACAAGGATAATCTTGATAGCCATCTTTCTCAGATCTCATTGGCTGATGTTATAATGTTAACACTTAAGTTGCTATAAAATGTCTACATTGCCTGAACAAAATCATTTCTAACAAGTAATCACAA
The DNA here is from genome assembly GCA_030323885.1 of Branchipolynoe longqiensis. Taxonomy (NCBI): domain Eukaryota; kingdom Metazoa; phylum Annelida; class Polychaeta; order Phyllodocida; family Polynoidae; genus Branchipolynoe; species Branchipolynoe longqiensis. The sequence goes on from CM059187.1 coordinate 100,629,143, forward strand.
TAACTGTCTTGAAATATAGAATGCGGCACAATATTTATAGCATTTTTTCCTTTTTCTTTTCTGCTAATACATTATATTTATTGTCGCCGATTTAATACCGATACACTTTTAAATCTTCATATTTCTTTTTAAGGTATAATACAATACACAAAAGTTGTCTTATAGTAGAACTTACAGCTAACCGATTAGACACTTGAAGGGGGTCTTTAAATGTCAGAAACTACAAATGTTTTCAGTGATCATAATAACCATTAAGTATTATGTTAATGGGAAAGCAATACGATGATCGGCTGGTAAGTACAAAACTTGCCATCCTACTCCCTTAACAATTTAACAACCAACCCTTGTTATTAAACTACATTTGGACAGCTAAGACCAGTTGGGCAGAGTCCTTTTTGAGCTTTATACACGACTGGAATAAATGTAAATAATGCGACTTGTGATTGTAAATATTGGCCTTGCGTGAACACTCTCTCAATGTAAATAGCTTGCAAGACCTCTTTGCCAATGTAAAGCGAACAAAGTTTACGGTTCCTAAAAACAACTCAGCTGTGTTGCCTCCTATAATTTTGGCTATTTTTTGTGAGTTAGATTTCGCTGTCAGTTGACCACTTCAAAATTGCATCAGAGGTGGTTTTTGCTATTATTTGACACAGATCTGACCATTTCGGAATTTTATGTAAATTTCAATGTAACAATATAAATGTGATTGACAAGACCGGCAGAATAAATACCTCTAACCTTTCGCTATGACTCCATATCCTTTAGCAATCAATTGATAAGAAAATCGGCAAATTTGCAAGACATGAAATATGAATAAAGATCATTCTTTATGTTCCTTATAAAGCCAGCGTTGGTTTCTCCAAAATTCTTGTAACTGCCAGTCAGGGCATTTTCAGGAGGGAGGGGGTTGGCGATGGAGATTGTGAGGGACTTGTGACGGTGTCCGTGCGGGGCCTGGGAAGTCTTCAAAAGTCTTGAACTTCATTTGCCTCATTTCAAGATCTTATGGAGGAACTGGAAGAGCTTTTAAGAATTGAAGAGCTTTGAGCGTCAATGGAAGAACTCATGGGGTCTATTATTGAGAGTTGCTGGACCATCGTTTCAGATCGGAAGCTCCATGAAGAGTGTGGGTGAGGTGATGGCCATCGGCCGGAAGTTTGAGGAGGCATTCCAGAAGGCGCTTCGAATGGTCGATGAGAATGTGTGCGGCTTCGATCCCTATCTGAAGACAGTCAAGCCTACAGCCGACAGCGTATGTAGACTTTGTATTGTATAGTATGTAAAGCAACATTCATTGTTTTGGTAAGGTGTATTCTTCTCTCCTGCAACAAATTATTTGTGAAATTGTCTAGTTTCATTATAAAGTTGATCTCAGCTGATGTCTGTTGGTTTTGTATTGTTTAAATAGTTTTGTTACTAATGCTGTTGTGATGGATCGCGGCTGAATTCCCAAAAGCAGCAGAACACACTGAGTAGGCTTCTCTGTGTTTTGCCGCCGTATCACAGGTTAGGATTCGACTTGACTTGACTTCTGTGGGGTGGTTAGACGCTAGCAGAGCTTGGGGCAGTCCACCATAGGGGCAGTCCACCATAACGTGTGCCCCTGCTAGCCTGCTGCCACCTGGTGTAGTGGGACTGCAACAGTGGACTGCGTAGTCCCTGCCACGCAGTGTGATAGTGAGGCTCATGACAGACTATGTTGTTTAATATTGCACATATTGAATTTTGCCTTTAATACATTTTTTTGTTGTTGCATTTCTCTATTTTAAAGTGTAGAATTTATTTATTTGTTTTCACCCATATCGAAAGTGAATTTAAAACCTAAAAATTGTTTCCAACTAGTCAACCTGGTATATATGCGCATGCAACGTAATATTTTCACTCTTAAGATGGCCAACGGCGTGGCCGAATGAGATTATAGTGTCCGCCTTCCATTTTGGTAGGTTGTATGATTTGAACCCTGACCGAGTCAAACTAATGACGTAAATTTTTTTACTTAGCCTGCCATTCGGCATTACTAGGATAGGGCAAGAAGCAGTGGAGTAAGGATGACTAATTCAGTGTTTGTACAGAGTCGGATTATCCGACTTTCGTCGGATATTCACGTGTTTGTCAGATTTTCGATAATTTTGCATTATTTTTGGATGAATCCCTTGGGTGTTGCTTACATTGCAAGTTCAAAACTTAACTTGAATGTAATAAATTCTTTGGAATGCTAATTAAATAAGTTATTTTATTCAGAATATATATTGTTAATTGTCTGACACCTTTGTTTTTTCATATTTTAAAGACTGGAGGAAAACTAAGATCTGGGTTGCGCAAAAGTAGGATTTTATTTCTGCCTTGGTACAAAAACTGCCAATTGTCTGCGATTAAAAATTCCCCTCTTTAATCAACTAATGTATAAAAAGAAAACCTAATACCCCAGTCACACGAGGCCTGCGTTCGCTAACGATCGATTCGCGACGTCAAAACTTCCTCCTTGCACCCTCCCTACGCTCTGATTGAGTGCTGTCGCCGCGAGCATGCCAACCTCCGGGCGTCCATTTCGGGAATTTTGGACGCAAGGAGGTTGCTGCTGCTGCACGTGCAACTTCCTTACGCCCTGTTCCGGCGGCGCCATTAAAAATGGTTGGCGCCGCCCTGGCGCTGCCTTGGGTTGGTGGTAACACATGCGATGCTGCCGACATGGCGCCGACATGGCGCCTAAAACGTGTTTGAATCAATGTATCCAATGGAAAGCTGGGCGGTTGGCGTCCGTGTGGGCATAGGGAGGTTGGCGGCGAACGCTGTCTCTCGTGTGACTGGGGTATGAGTGCCTCTGTCTTGATACATGGACCGACACTATCCAATCAGAATTGCTGTTACAGGTATCTGCAGGGAAAACGTGGGATGGTGACTTCAATTATATAGTATTAATTACCAGTCATGGAAAATTAATGGAAATATGGTTAAATGTCATTGAATTTGCAATAAGCATCATGGAAAACCATGGAATTTATGTCAGAATTCTGTGTAATAAACCTTTTTTCTTTTGTGTTCCTCCAGGAGCTGCAGAACCCGACAGACCAGCGCATGTTCGTGTTGGCCGCGTGCATGCGGGCCGGGTACACCCTGGAGAAGCTGTATGACCTCACCAAGATCGACCACTGGTTCCTGCACCGCTTCCAGAACATCATCGACAACCTTCGCGAGCTGGAGAAGTACACGGTGAGGTTGAACCCGCCTGGCCAAGCAACGCGCTCTCTGAACCTAGCTCTCTTGTTATATCAAACATGTATAAAGAGGCGGATGACAAATTGAACCCGCCTGGCCAAGCAACACGCTCTCTGAACCTAGCTCTCTTATTATATCGAAAATGTATAAAGAGGAGGATGACAAATTGAACTCGCCTGGCCAAACAACGCACTCTTTGGACCTAGACCTCTCTATGTCGAACATGTATAAAAAGGCGGATGACAAATTGAACCCACCCGGCCATGCACCATGCTCTCTGAACCTAGCTCTCTTATTATATCGAACATGTATAAAGAGGTGGATGACAAATTGAACCTGCCCGGCCAAGCAACGTGCTCGCTGAACCTAGCTCTCATTATATCGAACATGTATAAAGAGGCGGATGACAAATTGAACCCGCCTGGCCAAGCAATGCGCTCTCTGAACCTAGCTCTCTTATGTCAAACATGTATAAAGAGGCGGATGACAAATTGAACCCGCCTGACCAAGCACCACGCTCTCTGAACCTAGCTCTCTTATGTCAAACATGTATAAAGAGGTGGGTGACAACTTGAACCCGCCTGGCCAAGCAATGCGCTCTCTGAACCTAGCTCTCTTATGTCAAACATGTATAATTGAACCAGCACGACAACATTAATTTAGCAAGTTTTCACTTCAATCATCTCCAAAGTTATAATAAAAGTTAGTTTAAATTGAAGTAAGATAGCTTGTTGCGACCAACCTAATATATTTATTTGAAATGTATGACAGAATGGCCGAATGAATTGAGCGTCCGCCACCCGTTCTGGTAGGTCGTGGGATTCGAACCCTGACCGAGTCAAACCCTTGACTTGATTGATACTTGTCACTACATAAGCTGGCGCTCGGCATTACTACGATAGGGCAAGGAGCAGTGGGAATGAGGAAGATCAATTGTCCGCGATTGAAATTTCCCCTGCTTAATCAACTAATGTACCAACTTTTTTTTTTTTAATCATGGAACTGTGCAGCGTTTAATTCTGAATGTCTGTTTGCTTTTTGTAGGATGTCACACAACTCACCAAAGAGATTCTATTAAAGTCGAAGCAGCTTGGCTTCTCAGACAAGCACATTGCCAAGACTGTAGAGACGTAAGTGTCTTCTGTGAACATTAGACTGAAAAGTGATGATGTTATTTGACAAAAGTGATACATTATTGTGGGTTATAATTGCATTAGAGTTAGTTTGTCCTCTGCAATTGTAAAGGATTGTAACTTTTAACATCTGCTAATATGTGCCCTACCTCACCGTATAGTTAGAAAATTAATTGGCATTATATATATTGAAAATTAATTGATGTTATTTATGTTTATATTAGCTCTGTGTTTATGAATATCTAGTGCATATTAACAACGATTTGGTGTGAAATAATATATTCCACAATAATGATACATCCTAGTTGTGTATATATTTTCAATCCAAGTGTTTATCTTAGCTATAGTCTAAGAATAGTCTTGTTTTCAACATTAGACAGTTTGTCGATAGAAAGACCGAGCCTACACTTTTACCGACCCAAGGGATTTTTAACCTCTCACACCACATAGACATGGTATGAGAGCAACCGGCCTTTGATGACGCTGTAAGTTATACACAGTGGTGGAAATCCAAATTGGCAGAGGTGCGGGCACGGGGAATCGAACCACTGACCTTCAGATTAGGAGTCTGACCTCGAAAAAAGTCAGACACTCTAACCACTCTGCCACAGAGAACATCTAGTACAATATGAGAACCAATTTGGTGTGAAATAATACATTCCACAATAATTATAAATCCTACTTATGTATATAATTTCTATCCAAAGACTGAAAACCCTTAGACGCCGTAATTGATACGTCAGTTACCATAGCACCTGTCTGTTTGTAAATAGATACCACATGCTCAATGCGAGGAGGAGCAGGGTTCTGTTATCTCAATACTGGACTATTATTGATATCGCTTTACCATTATATGGCTTGGTTCGGGCTTCCGCCCTGATCCTGATTTGTAGCCAAGAGATAACACTCTTTACCTGCATCTGCACTTCCTTGTCCGGGATGGCCAAATGAGTTGAGCACTCGCTTTCGCCAGTCATGTGATTTGAATCCTTGGTTTGAGTCAAACCAATGACCAACGACTTAAAAAACTGTATACGTGTTCCTACCTAGCCTGGCGTTCGGCTTTACTAGGATTGTGCAAAGGGGCAGTCGAATGAGGAAGACCCAATTTGTGCGTGATTGAAATTTCCCGGTGCTTAATCAACGAATGTAGCAAAAGAACAGATTTTTTTTTTTAACTTGCAGGACGGAGGTGAACGTGCGGCGCGCGCGGGAGGAACTCGGGGTGCGGCCCTGGGTGAAGCAGATCGACACAGTGGCGGCTGAGTGGCCGGCCTTCACCAACTATCTGTACCTGACGTACAGCGGTGCCAGCCACGACCTCGCCTTTCCAGGCGGCCATACCATGGTGCTCGGCTCTGGCGTCTACCGCATTGGCAGCAGCGTCGAGTTCGACTGGTGCGCTGTCGGCTGCATCCGAGAACTGCGCCGGGTTAGTTTCGTACCTTTATCTAGTTAATCAGAGATGAAAGATCTCTGCGGTTTTGTGGATTTCTGTGATTTTTTTTATATTCACCGATTAACGTTCACAAAATGCCAATACATGTATATATAATATATATGACAGCAATTGGTTAGTCTGAATCCATTTCTTATATGACCTTTGATGTTGCTAGAACATGAAAGCCATAAAAGAAAGAGTTTGTCATGTGCGATAATACGGTCAGAATAAGGACAGTTGAAACCTGACTTGCAGCGTTTTCCGTAATTGCCTGGCAGCGCTAATCCTATGGCGGAATATCCGCATTTCGCGGGAATTCACCATTGATTCTGTCAGAGCACGCCAGGTGGTGCCATGATCTGGACTTTTTGCGGAGACCACTTGAGTTATACCAAAGACCCTATAATACTAAGACGGCTCACTCAGCCTGTACTATGTAATCAAAATGATCAAACCCACCACTTGGTGCGCTGGCTGTTCTCTTGGTTAAACAGGTGCTATATTATATGTATAAATGTATATATGAATGTGAAAGATGTGTGATGATGGCGATGCTGCTGATGATGATGTGTATTTGTTCATAGCAATTTCATATTGATGTGTATTCATACTTACCTATCTCATGTATAATATATTTGTGTGTGTTTACATGTGAAACACCAACCAGCAGCCGGGCTGATCAAACCCACCACAAGGTGGCACTGCAAAATTTACATTACCATGGGAGAGATAGGGAGTGAGCCGTCTTAGTATTATAGGGACTTGGGTTATACCGGACACGGTGGTCGAATCAGGAGAGCACAAATTAGTGCACACTGTCACAAGTCAGTACCCATCCTGATATTGCCTTATATGTTGCCAGGTTGTAAAACTCCAACAAGCAATATTATTATTGCTGTTAGTGTTACTATGGAATGGGCATTAGTGGACAATTTCCCAGTTTGAGACAAGTCATTCCAGTTGATGGGCAGTTTCTCGTCTGTGTTTCCGTAAAAGCCACCTGTTCTTATTGACACGAGCTGGAAGTGGGAGTCTTCCCACTCCCACTCCCACTCCCACAAGTCGGCGTACTGTCTAACCTTTTTCGGTGTTACACACAACTTTCACCACTTCTGTCCAAAAGACCAGTGCTTTTCATTCTGACGGATAACATGTGATGAATAAAATAATTATTTCCCCATCCCACAAAACAAACCATAAAACTTTTGTTTAAAACACCGCTCCCCAAAAAACCCTAGAAAACACCCAAAAATACAACCAAAGAAACTAAACTAAAATACCTAAAAAAAGATTTGTTTAAACCACCCCAAAAAAAAAACAAAAAAAATCACACCCAAGAAAACACACCGATAAAAACCATCCCCAAAGCCTACCTCAGTGAGCTGTAAGTTACATCGGCCTTGTGGGTTGCAGCTGGGCCGGAAGACCATCATGGTGAACTACAACCCGGAGACGGTGAGCACCGACTACGACATGTGCGACCGGCTGTACTTCGACGAGATCTCCTTCGAGGTGGTCATGGACATCTACAATCTGGAGGAGCCTGAGGGCATCATCCTGTCGATGGGCGGCCAGCTGCCCAACAACATCGCCATGGACCTGCACCGCCAGCGCGTATGTCGATGATTATGTATAGATTTTACCTCGGGCCAGAAGCTCCTGGCTATTCCTAGCCCAGGGAGATAAAGCGCTTCTAGTTTCGATTCAACTACCATAGTCAAACAGACTCAGAACCAAACACTGAGTTCTTTCGGGGTAAATTTTTATCATTCTTCTACTTAGTAAACTAGACTTATGGTGCGTTTACACAATGCAACAATTTACGCGACTTGCTGCGCAGCTTGTTGTGTGCAACTAGGTGCTGTGTGGGTGCGACTACCACTCTAGTGGTGCCATCTATGAAAAGAACCAGGGAACCAGGTCCCGTGATCAGAGAGGAGCATTTCCATTGGTCCGTGCACTCAACATTTCAAAATTGTGGGGCCATCTATGAAAAGATCCAGGGAACCAAGTCACGTGATTAGGGAGGCATGTTTTCATTGGTCCTTGAACTCAACAGGTGCTCAACAAATTAGGGAAAATCCTATTTTGTTGCATGTTGCGCTCAACCAACTTTTTACATTGTAATTTGAGTGATTTGTTGAGGCAATGTTGCGCTCAACAAGTTGCGTCACTTGTTGCGTCATGTGACCACACCATTAGTAACCAAAAGCCTACATGTATTCCGGTTTTGCGGAAGCGCCTCAAACCATTCAGACTTGATTGCCTTACGACCGAGTTCATCGTGAAGTCCGCCTGGAGAGGGCACAGTACAATTGTATGCTAATAATACACGCAGGGTCAGTACAGAGTCTGGAAAGTCTTCCTTTGCCCTATTGTGGGTAATTAATCTTGAACTGTCCCCACTGATCTAAATTAGTCCGAAATTGCCATTTCAAATGTTCATTTCAGACTAAATCCAAATGAAAATAGTCTTGAATTCCTATCATAAACAGCCTTGAAAAGACTTGAAATAGCCTTAAATCCCATATCTTCCCATGTGTACGGACCCACTACACCTTATATATGACCAGACGGGATGGCCGTGTTGATAGATCGTGTGTTCGAACCCTGGTAGAGTCAAACCAATGACTTTAAGATGGATATTTGTTGCTTCCTAGCCTGGCTCTCGGCATTATTAGGATAGGACAAGGACCTGTTGGCTCAGTGTCAGGATAATGTGACTGAGTGGGATATCAAGTCATGGTGCTGGCAGCCTGGTATTCCAGTGGGGCAGCATTATAAAGTCGCCATGAGTGCGCACTGTCACAAGTCAGTACCCGTCCTGATATGACCTTAGATGTTGCTAGGATGTAAAACAACAAACAAACCATATATATATAACTTCCCAAATGCAGGCGCGGATCATGGGCACTTCTCCGGAGTCGATTGATGGTGCCGAAAACCGCTTCAAGTTCTCACGGCTTCTCGACACGATCGGGATTCACCAGCCCAGATGGCGGGAACTCACCGATATCGAGGTATGTGGTCTTGGTGTCGTCCATTTTAGGTGGTAAATAATTGCCAATGCGCATCAGAGGCATAGCATATTCCGGAAGCAAAATAGCTTCGTACTTTGTGAGTACTGCCTGTTGAGATGACAAAGCGCATTCAGGGTTCGTATGGGTCCTTGAAAACCTGGAAAGACCTGGAATTTGATAAATCAGGATCCCAGGCACGGAAAGTCCTTGAAAATGGAAAATCATGACAATTTTTTTTTTAAACCTATTTTCGTCGATGTGCTCAAACTTCACTCAGTGATGTTTTGTATTAGAAGTGATTTAATGAACATCTTAAGAAACGTCCTAGAACTTTGCACTGAGAGGTCCTTGAAAGTCTTGGAATTTGATATCTCAAAATGGGTATGTACCCTGGCGTTAGAAACTTGTTCATGGCATATTCTGGGGACAAAGTAACTTCATAGTTTTGTTTAGCATATTTGCTTAGCTTAGCGCTTTGCGAATGTGCTGTAAGTTCCTGTCACTTTTGCAGACGGCGAAGACTTTCTGTGAGGAGGTGGGGTACCCGTGCCTCGTCCGGCCTTCCTACGTGCTGAGTGGAGCTGCGATGAGTGTCGCCCACTCACACGCAGACCTTGAGACTTACCTCACCAAGGCGACGGGCGTCTCCAAGGACTACCCCGTTGTCATCTCCAAGTTCATCCTCGAAGCCAAGGTAATCATCGTAGAAAGGATAGTTGGATTGGTTGCAGCTTTACTATATCAGGGATCCCATTTCTTAGCGAAACCGCTGATTTCAGCAAAACCTGAAATATCAGCGATGGGGAAATCCTATCTGTGATAAAACTTGAGTGTTGGATCGAACCCCTGATCTCTGGCGCAGGAACCGGATTGCCAAATCGGTAAGAGCACTGATTGGCTTCCCATGAGGGAGGTTGTTGGTTTGAATCCTGATCAAGCCAAAGCAAACAACGACTTACAAAATTGATACTTGTCGCTACCTAGCTTGGCACTCTGCGATACTAGGATAAGGGGACTGGCTAGCTTAGTATCAGGATAATGTGATGGGGCTATCGGGTCATGGTGCCAGTGGCCTGGTCTCACAGTGAGGCAGCACTGTAGGGTCGCCATGAGTGTACACTGTCGCAAATTGCTGCCCGTCCTGATATGACCTTAAATGTTGCCATAATGTAAAACCCCAACAAACAAACAGCTTTAAAGTTTAAGTATCTCAGTCTTAGTTACGGTGATTAGCCACATGGCGTCGCCACTGTCTAAATATCAAACATTAGTTAATGTAAATTACAGAGAATCGGATATCCTTGTATAGTAGATTCCTTGATTGAAGCTAATTGTCTTTACTATACATATATACATACAGTAAAACGTCTCTAAATCGACCGACCTTGGGACCGACTTTAAGTGGTCGATTTGGGGAGTTAGACTATGGTTACAATGGTATTGTTGGGACCCAAATCAAGCGATCGATATAGGGGAATGGTCGGTCTGTGGAGGTGGGAGGTTAGGAAGGTTTTACTGTATATAGTAGAATATTTAAAACTAATTGTCTCTGCTATACCAGTGATATAAATGAGGCAACATTTTCACTTGTCTATGGTGTTGACAAGTCTGGTGTGATTTTTCACTTGTCCGCCTGAATGTTCACTTTTCCACCACACTTACCTTTATTATCTCAGTTAACCACAGTTCCGTCTGTTGATATGGCCATTAGTTTTGTGTAGTGTCCACAGGTGCCCCAAGTCCAGTCTCCGCACCCTTTTAGCCCAAAATTGTCACTTGTCAAACGGAAAAGCGCAAGCCATATTCTGCTAATTTCCTCTGCCTGTCGGCTCCGGGTCCCCTCGGGTAGGAGATTGACGTGGACGCGGTGTGTGCGGATGGTGAGCTGCTATGCATGGCCGTGTCGGAACACGTGGAGAACGCTGGCGTTCACTCCGGAGACGCCACACTCGTCACCCCGCCGCAGGACCTGAACGAAGAGACGCTGCAGAAGATCCGACAGATCACATGCGCCATCGGACAGGCGCTTGAGGTTTCTGGGCCATTCAACATGCAGCTCATCGCCAAGGTAGGGATGGTTGGGAGTTTGATTCCCGGCCGAGTCAAAGCAATGACAAAATTCATACTTGTCACTACCTAGTCTGGTGCTTGGCATTACTAGGATATGGAAAGGACTGGTTAGTTCAGTATCAGGATAATGTGACTGAGTGGGAAATCGGGTCATGGTGCCAGCGGCCTGTTCTCTCAGTGGGGCAGCACTATAAAGTCGCCATGTGTGCAGTCACAAGTTGGCGCCCATCCTGGATGGGCCTTTTATTATGTTGATTCCCATGTTGTATGTGGGTTTGATCCCCAGCTGAGTTAAATCAATGAGTTAAAATTGATGTGCCGCTACCTGGCCTGCTACATGACATTAATAAGATATGGCAAGGACCGGTTTACTCAGTATCAGGATAATGTGACTGAGTGGGTTATCGGGTCATGGTGCCAGTAACCCAGTCTCCCGGTAGGGCAACACTATAAAGTCGCCATGTGTATGCACTGTCCCAAGTCTGTACCTATCCTGATATGACCTTAAGTGTTGGAGGACGTAAAAATACAAACAAACAACAAAAAACAAACAAAGCCAGTTCAACCAGGGTCTCTGCCCGAGTACTGACGCCAGCAATGTCTGCTCCTGTCTCAGAACAACCAACTGAAGGTCATTGAGTGCAACCTGCGCGTCTCGAGGTCCTTCCCGTTTGTCTCCAAGACGCTGGACCATGACTTCATCGCCACTGCAACCCAAGTGATGATTGGCGAGATGCCGGAGAGTGTGCACGTGCTGCTCGGCTGCGGCAAGGTCGGGGTCAAGGTCAGTGTGCTTTTGTAGGTCACAATCACCAGGGTTACGGTCTGAAAAGTCCTACAATTATACCAAAAGTATTTTACAAGTCATTATGAATTATGGATGTTAATATATTGAAAGTTTGTCTTTTCTGAAATCAATTTTTATTTTGTAAAAATGTATATCCTGACATTTCATATGTTCTTTGAAAGGTGGCACCTGATGGACAATAGAACTACTGGAGCAGGCTCGGAACCTGGAGTTATTGCATGCTGAAAAAACTGTGGAATTTCTTCATTTTGATCGTTCCAAAACAGTTTTAATGGATCTAAAAATTACTTTAAAAGTCATTAAAAAAGAAGCCCGAAAAAGTGGGAACTCTGGATCACTGTTGGGGAGATGTACAACATTAAAGTTGCATATTCCAATGGTTTTGAGTTTCTACCTTTAAAAAGAAATCTTTTTAGATAATTATATTAGGCTAATCTCCGTTATTTTAATTAGAATGTTAGTAGTGCTCCTAATACAGAATACAGAGTCCTAGTTTGCGACATGGTGTTCCTATTTCAAATATACTGGTCCCAAATTCAGAATATTGTAGTTCTCATTCATGACATTGTGATTCTTGTTTTCAAAATATATTGATCCTAATACAGAACTTAGCGATCCTAATTTACCGCTAAGTGATCCTAGTTTATATTTAGTTGTTCTGATTCAGAATACAATGGTCCTAGTTTATGACGTATGATCATAATTCACAGGTAGTCTAATTCAGAACGTAGGAGTACTAGCTTATGAAGTATTGATCCTAATTGACAGGTAGTGATCGTAAAATAGTCCTAATTAAGAAAAGTGATCCTAGTTCAAAAATAGGGATCCTAAATTCAGAACATTATAAATCTGGTTTGTAACGTAGTGATCCTAGTTCAAATATAGTGGTCCTAATTGGGAACCTAACAGTCCTTATTCACATAGTGGTCCGCTACCCTAAAGCGGCCTGTCTGATTGTCTACGCATGTGACCTATATAAACTTGAATGTGCACAGGTTCTGATGTTCTTGTATGACGGCCTTCCTGGTGCTGATGTGCTGCTCGTCTGTTACCATAAAGCGGCCTTTCTGGTTGTTTACATGTGTGATCTATGTGTACAGGTTCCAATGTTCTTGTATGGTGGGCTTCCTGGTGCTGATGTGCTGCTCGTCTGTTACCATAAAGCGGCCTTTCTGATTGTTTACATGTGTGATCTATGTGTACATGTTCCGATATTCTTGTATGGCGGGCTTCCTGGTGCCGATGTGCTGCTCGTCTGTTACCATAAAGCGGCCTTTCTGAGTGTTTACATGTGTGATCTATGTGTACAGGTTCCGATGTTCTCGTATGGCCGGCTTCCTGGTGCTGAGGTGCTGCTCGCATGTTACCATAAAGCGGCCTTTCTGATTGTTTACATGTGTGATCTATGTGTACAGGTTCCGATGTTCTCCTATGGTGGCCTTCCTGGTGCTGATGTGCTGCTCGTCTGTTACCATAAAGCAGCCTTTCTGATTCTTTACATGTGTGATCTATGTATGCAGGTTCCGATGTTCTCATATGGCCGGCTTCCTGGTGCTGATGTGCTGCTCGGTGTCGAAATGGCATCAACAGGCGAAGTGGCCTGCTTCGGAGCGACTCGTGCTGAGGCTTACATCAAGGCCCTCATGTCGACTGGCTTCACCATCCCGAAGAAGAACATCCTTCTCTCCATCGGCAGTTACAAGGTCCATCTCATCTCTTTTTGTAGGAAGCTTTGTCGCTGGTAGTCTAGCAAGACTTAATAATTGTGTGCACGGTGAAAGGGGAAGAAGTCAAGGCGGACAAAGGAAGTGGTGGGAAGACAACACGAGGGAACGTACAGGCCTGGAGTTTGACATCCCAGAGGGCAGTGGGGAACATGGAAAACACACCGGGCATGTTGGCCGAATCGGTAGTTCGAAGGCTTCCCGTGCTGAAGGTCGGGAGTTGAAATCACAGCCGAGTCAAATCAATAATGACTTACAAAATTGATACTTGTCGCTACCTAGCCTGGCGCTCGGCATTAATAAGATAGGACAAGGAGTGGTTAGCACGGTATCAGGATAATGTGACTGAGCGGCATGTCGGGTCAAAATACACAAAAGCCGTATGGGTAGGCAGGTCAGTCTTTGCAACTTTAACACAGAACCCTTATAGTAGATGACATGGCAGGTTAGCGATGTGTGTGGGTGGGGTGTCAGCATCGATGTGGGTGGAGGGGGGGGGGGGGTAGAGGAGCACCAATGTGGGGGGAGGGGGGAGGCATGTCTGCCCTGTCATACTGAGGAATGGGCTGTTGGGCAAATTCAAGCTTCATCCCTCATTTACCGGGCGCGGTGTCTGATTGGTAGAGAGCAGGACTCACGTGTGGGAGATCACGAGTTCGGTTCCCGGTCGAGTCAAACCAACGACATGAAATTGATCGTTCTCATTTCCCAGCCTGGCACTTAGCATTAAGAGGTTAGGGCAAGGACTGGTTAGATAAGTGTCAGGATAATGTGACTGAGTGGTATATTGGGTCATGATGCTGGCGGCCGGATTTCCCCATGGGGCAGCACTATAAAGTCACCATGAGTACCCACTTTCATAAGGTGGTACCCGTCCTGATATGACCTTAGATGTTGCCAGGACGTAAAACTCCCACAACCAACCAATCATCCCTAATTTATTTGTTGCAGCATAAAAACGAGCTCATGTCGACCGTGTGGGACCTCGAAAAGATGGGCTACAAGCTGTACGCCAGCATGGGCACCGCAGACTTCTACACCGAGCACGGAATCAAGGTACGCGCCCTAGGGCATTCTCGTCAACTTTAGTCGCAACCCGCTCTCACAGAGATGCACTCCCTCGCAATGATGGCCATTCTCCGCAGCTTGATGAGTGCTGTGGCAAAGTGCTACATTGTTCTTTGTGAATATGTCATGTGCATTATTGGCTTGTAAATTTTACATGGTGTAAACTGAATACCCAGTCCCTAAGTGTGATATATGCTGTATATATGTGAGAGTGGAATTAGATTAGTAATGAGTTAGCAACATAAGGTAATGGAATAAGTGCTTTCACACAGAATATGTATATATTTACCCACAATGCTCCTTTCAGTGTGTTTTGTTTCTGTTATGACCTTCTCTGCACCTGCTTTGCACTGCTTAAACTGCATTACCTCTACCCAGGGTTCGTACAGGTCCTTGAAAACCTCGAACGTCATAGAATTTGATAATTCTGGATTCCAGGCACGGAAAGTCATGGAATTTGTCTAAAGATTCTTGAAAATATTGAAAAATAGAAAATCATGACTATTTCTTTAAGGCCTATGTTCACCGATGTGTCCAAATTAGCCAGCGACTGCTGGGTGGTGGCGCTGCTGTATGGTGTATCAGCCTTGATCATAATGCTCTTTATTCATTAATCAGTGATTTCTTTTGTACTTAAAGTGATTTTTGTGGGTTTGTTATCCTGCCTCTTGATTTTTATATTAAAACTATACATACGTTTGTTGTTTTTATGCTTATGTACACTTCACATCTTACACAGTGAATCAAGTGAATATGGCTGTGTTTCGGGTACTTTGATTTAATAAACCAGACAGGATGGCCGAATGAGTTAGAGCGTCCGTCTCCCGTGTTGGTGGATCGTGGGTTCGAACCCTGGTCGAGTCAAACCAATGACTTAAAAATTGATACTTGTTGCTTCCTAGCCAGGCAGTCGGCATTATTAGGATAGGGCAAGGAGCATTGGAATGAGGAAGACCAATCGTCCGTGATTGAAATTTCCCCTGCTTAATCAACTAATGTACAACAACAACAAAAGATGTCTTTAAAACGTCCTGGGATTTCACACTGAAAGATCCTGGGAAGTCCTGGAATTTGAGATGTCAAAATGCGTATGAACCCTGTCTACCATTTCAGATGAAAGCCGTAGACTGGCCATACGAGGACACCGGTCACAAGCATCACAATGGGGTGGCACAGCGCTCCATCGCTGACTACCTCTCTGAGAACAAGTTTGACCTTGTTATCAACCTGCCCATGCGCAATGGTGGTACGCGAGCTGCCTCCTCGTTCATGACCCAGGGCTACCGCACCCGGCGAATGGCTGTAGACTATTCAGTGCCGCTCATCACCGACATCAAGTGCACAAAGCTGATGGTCGAAGCGCTCAAGTTTGTCGGTGGCGCACCTCCCATGAACAGCCACTTCGACTGCATGGCTTCTCACACGGTCATCCGCCTACCTGGTCAGTGTGATTCTCATTTAACTCGTGGATATTAAACTCTTGTCCCTTTGTTCAGAACATAGCGTATAGTCACTCAGATATATACAGGTGATATAGAGTAACACCTGTCTTCGGTGGCTGAACTAGTTAAGAGCGTCGGGTTCTTGTGTGGAATCTCGGAGGTAGAAATCACCGCCAAGTCAAACCAATTACTTACAAAATTAATATTTGTCGCTACCTAGCCTGGCGCTCAGCATTAATAGGATACGGCAAGGTCTGGTTAGCTCAATATGAGGTAATGTGACTGAGTGGGATATATGGTTATGGAGCTGGTGGAATGGTCTCCCAGTGGGGCTGCACTATGAAGTCGCCATGAGTGTGCAATGTCAGGGAAATCAATCCCTGACTGAGCCAAACTGAAGACTACAAAATTAGCACCGACTTGCCACCCCGCTTGACATTTGTCACTTTTAAAGTATTCGGTTAGGTCGAAGGACTGGTTAGTGTGAGTGTCTGGATAATAGAACTGAGTGGGATATTATGCTATAATACTCGCAAAATGGTGTCCTATCCCAGTGGGGCAGCACTATAAAACTGCCATGAGTGCATGATGTCGCACAAGTCTGAAGTCCATCCTCATATGATCTCAGATGTTGTGAGTACATGAAACCCCAGTTGGTGAATCCTGTGTGAGTGCGCTTGTGCTTCGCTGCAGGTCTGATTGATGTGCACGTACACGTGCGCGTTCCTGGGGCTTCACACAAGGAGGACTTTTCCTCCGCCACTGCTGCCGCCCTCGCTGGCGGCCTGACGATGATTCTCGCCATGCCCAACACCAACCCCGCTATTGTTGACAATGGCGCGTTGGCGCTAGAACAGAAGGTAGGTGTCGCTTTAAGCATATATAAGGAGTCTGGTTAAGTGACTACCTGCTAAACCGGAAACAATGCACTATAGCGAATGGGGCAACATCGGGGGAAGAATACTTACACTACGGAGTACAGCAGGGGTCCGTGTTGGGCCCCCTCCTGTTCCTAATTTACATAAATGACCTCAATAATTGGTTAGAAACAGAACACCTGCTTTCATACGGTACTAGAGAGGTAATGAGACTGTGTGGACAGAAGGTAAGGGGTGAGGGTGATAGGTCACTAGTAGGTGAACAGGAGTTGATACCAATAAAGCACAACTTCTTCACTGTCAATCTGTGTGACTTGTCTTCCCTTTCTTCCTTAGGAGTTTGTTTAGGAGTTTGTTTAAGAGCGGCATCAGAGGTGAAATGAAGGGGGAGAGTTTATGGTATTCTCTGGTGCTCTGAGCGCTCAGCTACTCAGAAATACTATAGTAGGGAGGAAGTGACCCCCTAGATTGAGGAGCTCCCACCCAACTGCAGTAATGTGGGGAGGGAGGTGGAGGGGATTATCTAGATAAAATATTCAAATCCCCTCCCCCCCCCCCCCACACCCACCCCACACCCCACCAGTAGGGGTGAACAACGACCATGTGTAAATCGGAGCAAAAAACTTGCTTCAGTGTGAATCGACTGTAAACAAGCTGTGGCAGTCCTGGTTTCAGAGCACAGTGTTTATCTAAATTGGTGTAGAGTTGATGAACTGTCAGAAAATGCACAAAAAAACAAAATGTCGGCCAATGGATTCTTTCCCTTCAACTATTTTAAGTCTTATTAATTAGATAATTTCAAATTCTGCACTTTAAAAGTAGATAAGTAATTGAACAATACGGTTATATTCAGCTTAGCGCAATTGTCATCAACTCTCACGCGAGTACTGTTTTCGAGTGGATGAAATTCATGCTCGATGTGAAGTTTTACAAAAAGAAGACAGTTCTATTTATTGAAAATAATAAACAACAAAGGTTTAAAAAATGTAATTACATTTTTTTAAATGGGGGGTGGGGGAAAGAAAGAAAAGAATTATGACGGGTGGTGGCACTGTGGATCTGGTGATGTAACTAACATATGTGCATTTCCGCTTCCGGTAGTTGGCGAAGGCGGATGCGCGCTGTGACTATGGGCTGTACGTGGGTGCGTCCTCCAATAACGCCGCTATGCTGCCCGCCCTGGCTCCGGACGCGGTGGCGCTGAAGATGTATCTGAACGAAACATTCACCACACTGCGCATGGACAGCATCACATGCTGGATGAAGGTCAGTGCGCACACATCTGACGGCTTCATTAAAGCCGCGTAGTCCAATAAAAGCAAAACAAATGTTCGAGTTGAGTTGAGTTTTATCGAACTACAAACATGTAGTACGGTCACTGTATGGTTTCCACAAAGGGTGAACTTCTAGCCGAGTAGCCAATATTACATTAAATTAACGTTCCTACTTTTGCAAAATACACTGTTTCAACAAATCTGCGATTTAAATCTTTACCTAGAATCTGATATACATGCCCTGTATGTATACATATATGTAGCATTTCACATGCATATGACCACAGGACAAGTGATGTCAAAGACACAATAGTGACTCCATGAATAGTCTTTGGCCAATTTTGGCCAATTTTAGGAGACATTTGTCACTGTCATTTTCATACTTAAAACAAATCGTCAATTTCTTGCTGTTTTTACCTAGAATCAGATATGCCCCTGTATGTATACCCGCAAGCAAACATTTTACAGATTGCCACAGATTGCCAAATTTGTTCAATTTGTTACCATTTTAGGACAAATCTGCAATTGAAATTTTTACCTAGAATCAGATATGTCCCTGTATGTATACATATATGTAAGCATTTCAGATGTGTATATAATATGTACATATGCATATCTCTATGCATATCCAACATATCTCTATGCATATCCAACATATCCAATTAAGTATTTGCTGCTGCCTAGAAGGCCATACAAAGTCAATGTAATAGAACCTGTTATTACTGAAACCTATGGCTATGTCATGGGGTCAGAATTCTCACAAACAGGCCAAATTAATTTGACATGTTTACACTTCAAATATCGACTAAATTAGTCATTTTGAAGCAACGTTACTTCAAAGTAAAGTGAGGTAGAGCATGACGATCAACCTAACCTATTTATCTCAGAAAATGACAGAAACTCAAAACCATCGGACTATACAACTTTAAAGCTGTTTAGTCCGATGAAGACATCCAGTTTTCTAAACCACCAAAACACTGACATTATCCAACTTAACCCACCGGTGCTGGTATTAAGCATTTCTTGCAGAGAAGTGCATACTAAATCAATTTAATAGAACCAGTCACTGCTGACGCCTATGGTATCCAGCATTTTGATGTGCACCCCAAAATTAATTTGGCATGTTTTCACTTCAAATATCTCCAAAGTTAGCCATTGTCATAAGTTACTTCAATTTATTTTCTTTTAACTTATCATTGTTTATTGGCGCAGCACTTTAAACGTAGCAACATCTGTCCGAATACAATAACTCAACGCACCATTGCTTATTCCTGCAGCACTTTGAAACTAGCTATTCTTGTCTGAATTTGTTCACTCGACGCATCATTGCTTATTCCGGCAGACACTTTGAAACTAGCTATTCTTGTCTGAATTTGTTCACTCAACACATCATTGTGTATTCTGGCAGACACTTTGAAACTAGCAATACTTATATGAATTTGTTCACTGAATGTGCCATTGCTTATTCCCGCAGCACTTTGAAACTAGCAATACTTGTCTGAATTTGTTCATTCAACACGCCATTGCTTATTCCTGCAGCACTTTGAAACTAGCAATACTTGCCTGAATTTGTTCACTCAACACGCCATTGCTTATTCCCGCAGCACTTTGAGCACTGGCCGAAGCACATGCCGATCTGCGCCCATGCCGAGGGTCACACGACAGCCGCAGTCATCCTGCTCGCCGAGCTCTACCAGCGTTCCGTGCACATCTGTCACGTGGCCCGCAAGGAGGAGGTGAGCAACCCACAAAGGAACTGTGCTACTTAAAACAATCCCCGTGAGGTCCTCACCTGCATTTAGGAATCCCCACAGCAGGATTACTTGTTGTTTTAAATCCTAGCAACATCTAAGGTTGTATCTGGAGGGGCACAGTGCAGGGCTTTAAACGCCAACACTGGAGACAGTGCCACGCGACCCACTTAATTAGACCATCTCCCTCAAATAAAGGGATGTGGGTGGGGGGTCAGGGGAGAACGCCACCTGCATTTATATATCACCTACAGCAGGATGCCACCTGCATTTATGAATCCCCTACAGCAGGACGCCACCTGCATATATATATCCCCTACAGCAGGACACCACCTGTATATATATCTACAGCAGGGCGCCACTTGGATTTATGATTTATTTTATACCAACAAAAAACACTACAATATTTAATGTTGTTCATGGTTATCCTATTTAGTTGGCACCAGTGTTAGATTTATTAGTGTTAGATTCAGTTTTGTTTCTATTTCTTCGGTTGTTTTACCTATGGCATATACCACCGTATCATCTGCATATAGTTGGATGTTTTCAATTTCTAGCCAGTTAAGATCATTAATATATATGAGGAAGAGAAGTGGCCCCAGGACTGACCCTTGATTACAGATGATATCACTGTTAATAAAAGTGTTATCACGTGCCTGTATGAGTGAGATGCTTAGAGTACCTTTCCATTGGCTGCTATTCCCAGGAATTTGGTGGGGGGGGGGATTTGATGACAATGGTATAGTTAACTTTATTCCACAATAAAATGTTAATAAAAGATTACCATTCCCTTGGGTGATAGCCATTGAGCTGTAACTTGGCTGCTATTCCCAGAAACTGAAACAGGGGGATATTATCAGTGGTATAGTGACTTTATTCCACTATAAAAGGTTACCCTTCCCTTTGGTGGTGTCCCATTGCGCCAGGTGCTGCTGATCAAGGCGGCCAAGAAGCGGGGTCTGCAGGTGACCTGTGAGGTGGCGCCACACCACCTGTTCCTGACGCGTATTGACTTGGAGAAGATCGGATGCCGGCGGGGGCGGGTGGCGCCATGCCTGCTCACCGAAGAGGACCAGCAGGCGCTCTGGGACAACATGGACATCATCGACTGCTTCGCCTCTGATCATGGTGAGTTCGCGGAGCCATTGATGATTGAGGATATTGCCTGCATTAATGTATTCCTCGCAGCAGGATGCCACCTGTATTAATTAATTAATACATCCCCATAGCAGGACACCACCTGTATTAATTAATTAATACATCCCCATAGCAGGACACCACCTGTATTAATTAATATATCATCGCAGCAGGGGCCACCTGTATTAATACATCCCCATAAATATATATATATATAAATAGATATATAGATTTTACCTCGGTACTACCCTCTGACTACTTGTAGTCCAGGGAGAAGGAAGCACTTCCTGGTCTAGCAATTAGCATAATATACTCACAATGGGAGGACATTTGTTGAGTAGCTCTGGCAGTTTTTCTACAATTACCTACTAAACCAACCAGGTTAGTATCATTATAACTGGATACGTTGGTACAGTTCATGTTAGCATTCACCTACTTAAGGTTTTAAAACTTTTCCTTAAGAATGGAGTTTTACAGCCTAAATACGATTGTGTCATAACATCGTTAGAACAATGCAGCCATTGTTTTTGATAATGTGGCCCATTGCCGAACGGAGATATGTTTGGCAGGAGCCACTTACATCCATAGGATTTATTCCTGGGTTTCTTTTAGATTCCCCACATTGCTTATTAGGCATACCTCCGAGTCCTGTAGTATTTTCTCCAACTTGTTGGCCAACAAAGCCACAGGTGGGAGAAGTTTATTGGACAGAGAACGTGGGAGGGTACCGCTACACTGGTCCCTACCCCTCGTTTAGTTTCGTTTGATTGTTCATACCATTACCTATGACAGTCTATTACCCACATTCCTGTGTTAAAAATGGTTTAAATACCGATTTAACACCATTATACACGCCAGGTATTATTTATACGATATTTACCTGTGTGATATTCAGCTTGAATAATGCCTAACCTTTGGTTACAGACTCCCAGCTATGGCTACGAAGCGGAGAAAGCCTGATGCACCTCGTGTGCGCAGTGAAGACGAAGACTCGTCACCACCAGTACAGGTACAAAGGTCACCAGAACAAAGAGATTCTGAGGAGGCGGGAGGCTCTGAGCCAGGCCTGGCTGACCTAGATGCACGACTTACACGCATGGTTCAACAGAAGTTGGAGGAGATGCTTGCCTCCAAAGCCAAAGCGCAGCCTACCAGAACCAGGAAGCCAGTGCAGGATTCGGAAGATTCCTATTGGGAGGATCTTTCTGAGGATCAGGACTCTTCTGACTATGAGTCGGAGGAGGAAGTCGTTGTGGCTGCGCAGAAACGCAAACACAAAAGGACGAGTTCACCAGAGCACGCAAGAAGAAACCGCTGGTGAAAAAGGCTAAGAAGAAATCCAAGAAGAAGAGTAAGTCTTCTTCGGATTCTTCATCGGACTCGTCTTGGACACCAAACGAGTAGGTAAATACGCAAAATTGAGTGGGAAGGTGGTCAAGTGTAAGACACTTAGAAGGAAAAAGATCCAGACCACCACCATGATGAGAAAGACCATCCAGGGCCACTTCCATACCTTTAAGCCGGCGGAAGTCGTCATGAAGCTGGCGGACAAGTTCACGGGGATCAAAGGTATCCTAGAATTGGCCATCGAAGAGATGGATGCCGATGTTAAGCTCAGTGAGGACCCTAAAAAGTTCCAAGCGGTCCTCCACACGGTACACAAGGGGGTTCTGGCAACTCTGTCAGCCATTACGCCTATTGCTAATAGGATGATGATGGAGGGATTGCCCTGCTTACAGCAACCAGCAATTTCCTCTCTTACAGACATTTTGAAAACGTTTTAAAGGCGGTCTGCACCGATGCAGGAAAAGAAGTGGCGAGGTCCAAGAAGGTTTTGGACAACGACGGGAAGGAATAGACATTATTCCTTGCCCCCAAGCCTGTGAAAGGGAAGCCACTGGGCAAAACTAAGATGTTCGGTGGGCAACTCCAATACTTGTTCAACCGAGTAGAGACTGGATCCAAGTGTGGGAAACACATGGAAGCGGACAAAAAGAAATCCGCAGATGCTAATCCTACCCTTTTCAAGAAGATGAGGCAGGATTTTCGAAGCCATCGAACCAGACAACGAGGGGCTGGTTCGGAACAGACTATGGGTATCAGGCCAGGGGAAGGGGCCAGAGGCAGTCTTTCGGCTGGAATGACTGGAACAGACCCTTCAAGAGGGAGTTCAATGCCCAGAAACCGTTCCCCTGCCTAGGGAAAAAGTAGAAGTGGCAATGCAGACTCCAATAAGAATGATGACCTTTATGAGTTCACGTGTATGCCTAACGGACTAGCTTGTGCTGCTCCACGCATTTTCACAAGGTTACTAAAACCGATATTTTCCCACATGTCTAGGAAAGGATTTGTTAGGTTTCCTTATATTGATGACTCATTTATTGTGACACAAACACAACACCATTGTCAGGCAGCAGTAGACAAACTATGTGGGACATTTAAAAAATTAGGTTTCTACATACAAAACTAAATCAGTATTAACACCAACAAAAAAGTTACAAGTTTTGGGGATTTTTTATTGACACCACAGAAATGACCATTTCATTAACGGAAATAGATAAGAATTTAGCGTTGACTCACACTAAAGGAAACTTTGAATGGCCCATGATGATTTCGCCAGACGGCCTAAAAGATATTATGTGGTGGCTGTCACATATTAAAAATTTGCATAACCCCATTAGAATGGGAGAGCCCAATACTACAGTTACAACCTACGCTTCACTAGAAGGATGGGGGTGGTGGGGCTCACAGAGACCAACAGGCAACAGGTGGTCGGTGGATGGAAGATGAAATCTCCGATCACATAAATGTACTAGAACTCAGGGCTATTTACCTAGGATTACGTAGTCTAGTTCACCTACCCAAAAATCATGTAAGGGTATTAACAGATAACACGACAGCCATGGCTTACATACGAAATATGGGAGGGACTCGTTCCAAATCATGTAACCATTTAGCCAAACTAATTTGGGACTGGGCAGAGGAACACAACATATGGCTAACAGTAGCTCATATTTCAGGCAGTCAAAATACTTTGGCTGACAAGAAAAGTCAACATTTTCACGACCGTCTAGGATGGTCATTAAATCAGAGTATTTTCAACCACATTTGTGATAAGTGGGGTAAACTAGAAATTGACTTATTTGAATCACTCAACAACAAAAAGTTACCCAAATATGTGTCTTGGCATCCAGAGCCAGAAGCCTGGAGAGTTGATGCATTTTCTCTTATTTGGAATAATAAATTTTATTACATATTTCCACCATTCAGCATTATCAACAGAGTGGCCAGGAAGGTCAAGATGGATCACTCACACGCACTACTGATAGTACCAGCATGGGACACACAACCATGGCTAGCCGCAGTAACCTTAGAAGCAAAAGACGTGCTCAGGTTTCCACAAGAAAAGAACAACCTACAACATCAAGGACCACTAACAATCCACTGAGACGTGTCAATGACACCCCTTTTGGCATTCCTTTTTAAAGAAAATGCTTAGAACATTATGGTTTAGACAAGATTACACAAGAAAGACTTATTTTACATGCCTGGAGGAAAGGAAGGTGAAATTATACACAAGTTATTTATAGAAATGGGGACTTCATTGTCTTATTAAAGAGTCAACCCATTAAAACCTACAATAGCCCAAATTGTAAGATTTCTAAGAATATTAGAGGATGAAGGCTTAGAATTTGGTGCAATTAATGCAGCAAGATGTGCACTTTCAATTATTCTACCAAGAAGAGATGGAAAAACGATTGGAAAGCATCAGTTAGTACACTGGTTCATTAGATCGGTGTATGAAAGAAAGCCACCCAAACCCAAATATAATAGGTTTTGGGATGTGTCGGTAGTATTTAAGTTATTCAAGTCAGGGCCTAATATTAGACATTTATCAATGAAAGAACTAGGTTTTAAGTTAGCGGTGATATTACTGCTAGTGACGGGACAGAGGCCAAACGATTGTGGCACTCTCTCTGGATGGACTAGAGATAGATAAGGATGAGGCAACATTCAATTTAGAGACATTACTAAAGTCGAATCGCACAGGGGACCCACTGTCCACGGTACATGTAAATAGTTTTCCAGATGATAAACGGATTTGTGTAGTTTCGTCATTAGGGCTTATATATCCAAGTCACGCGGAATAAGGAATTCCAGACAGCTTCTGATCAGTTTTATTAAACCACATAAAACTATCTGGAGAGACACACTCGCAAAATGGACCATCAAGGTTCTTAAATACTGGACGCTACGCATCTCACTCAAGACGTGAATCTCAGTTAAAAATATCTCTTGCACACGCGTGGTGGAAGATGGCTAGATCGTTTGCAAAACATTACAACAAACGACTACAGAAGCCAAGCGGCCTGGCAACTTGCCTACTCACCAACTAAAGAAGGGTGAGATGGGGGAAAAAAACTAAACTATGTTTGCACTAAAAACATTATGGTATGATTACAATACTAAGAATAAAAGGATAAAAAATGAGATTACGTAAAATTCTCCCTGGACTGCGAGTAACCAGAGGGTAGTACCGAAGTAAAATAGTATAGTTATACGAGTCTTACCTAGTACAGATGATGGATAACTGGTGTTTTTCCGAGGTACTAGCCTCGGATAATCATGGGTCAGGGCCCGCCCACCCTCCCCTACCACGACTATCACGTTTGCTTGTGCAAAAACGAAAACACTAAAGTATCCATATAATATTGAGATAATTTTTTATCCTATAAAGTATGTAAAAGATTGCTGGACCCAGATGTGCTTTCTTCTCCCTGACCCATGACTATCCGAGGCTAGTACCTCGGGAAAACACCAGTTATCCATCATCTGTAGCAGGTAAGACTTGTATAACTATACAATATATATATACAGATATATATAAATAGATGTATAAAAGAATCCTCCGAACTAGTGGAGAGCGAAGCCCCACGCAGGAGGCAGAGAGGTGCCTGTTGGTACCCACCCCCACACCGGGCAGGGGAGGGGAGAGAGTGCAACCAACTCCAGATCTTATTACATGCGCTAACGGGTTTATCACTATACATATATATAAATTGATATATATATATATATATATATATATATATATATATATATATATATAATATATATATATATATATATATATATATATATATTACTCAGTAAACAAATTCTTTTTAATGTTCACAATTTGATGGTCATCTTTGGCGTTCTTTTAAGATTCACTGAGAGCTAGTGTTTGTTTGCTTGAATGCATCATTAGTGTTGGCTGTCTTTGAGACTTGCTGAGACAGATGGCTTGTGGTTCCAGCACCACACACGGTGGAGGAGAAGGAGTCCGAGAAGGCGCCCCCTGGCTTCCCCGGGGTTGAGACGATGCTTCCGCTGCTCCTCACCGCTGTCAACAAGGGACGTCTTACCATCGAGGTTCGCCAACCACCTTTTTACTTCACACGCATTACTTTGATACAAGGGCGCTTTCTGCTCAGCCGAATGACACGAGTACCGTATGAAATTGGAACGATTTAGTTCCTAAGCGAATAGCACAATGTTTCTCTGATAAAACATGATTATGCAGGGATGTAAGATCTCCGCGGTTTCGCGGATTTCCGGGATTGTTTATATTCACAGATTAATGTTAAACAAAATTACAAAAAATGGGATGTGTATGACACCCGTTGGGTGGTTCGAATCCCTTTCTTATATGACCTTAGATGTAGCTAGAACATCGAATCTAAACAAGAAAGTGTTTGGTACGACAGATAATGCAATCACAACAAGGCTGACTTCCGGTATTTTTCCACGATTCCCTGACAATGCTAAACCTATGGGAGAATACCCACATTTCCGCTTTTTTTCCCGGAGACTACTTTCATCCCTGTACACAATTTTAGGATGGCAATTGTCCTTATTGGTAGTGGAGTGATTTCAGATAAGCTTCCTTCCGCCTTTGCCTTGGACCCATTTGAAATCATTGCCCGTCTGACATGTACACTGCAACATACAGCCACACCATATTAATTAAAGCAAACCTATAGTTGGCATGAATTCACTTGGGGCTATAACTGTTGAACAGGCAATCCATGCTTGCTGTTAGGTACTGATGCACTTCTTACACGTGTGTTGCTGCACAGAAGTAATACTAAGTTCATTTAATAGAACCTGTCACTGTTGAACCCTATTATGTCCAGCATTTCGATGTGCACACCCAAATTACCTTAGATGTTGCTAGGACGTAAAACAACAACAAACAAACAAACCTATTTATCTATGAAATAAAATGTGGCAAAAAAATTTGGGTACATGCATGGTGTCGATGTGTAAATTTTAACATTTCTTCGTTTGCACAAACTTATGCAAGTATATTTTTTATATCTTTTGTGGGATAGATTACATATATGTGTAGCATTGTGCATGTTGGCCTGAGGCTAACATGGGTAATTTGCTCACGAGATTGCTGTTTGTTTACCTTTCTTGCAAAATCGCCCTGCCTACTCTCCCTCACTCTGCTTTCGACACTGCTACCATGCACATCGTTTCCCCACCCTCCCACCCTCTTACTTGGGGGGTGAGCGCTGATCCCCGACTTGTATCTATTCCAACCTGTAATAGGACTGAAATTCCTGGTTGCGCAATCCAGTCAGCGCATGACACCTGGCCCTGTCGCCACCTGATACATGTTGATCCACCTGCCAAGGTCCGATTTGTTTTCTATTAAATATTCTATTTAAACCAGCTTCTGCTTCTGTTTTCCATCTCTCATCATCTGTCTCTCCATTACAGCCGAGTGTAGCGAATTAATAGTGTAGTGATCTGCACTGACCTCTCAGGCAACGAGCCGCATAGACAGGTAGGCGTGGGTAGTGTGTTGATATCAGGGAGCCTAGATGGTGTAATGGTTAGCACACTGGCCCGGAATGCAAAGAGATGTGGGTTCGAGTCCCACTCTAGGTTCAATATTTCCCATTTTCATCACCCCCATGACACTGGTTGCCGTGACCATGATCCTGTACAAGCTACATGCTGTATAGTTGTTGAACCTACCCTGTGTATGTAAGTGCGTTACATTGCCTGTATGTATGTAATTGTAAGCATTAAAAACTTACAATTCCAGGGGGACGAGTGTAGTGGTCTGCACTGACCTCTCAGGCAAGGAGCCGCATAGACATGTAGGCGTGGGTAGTGTGTTGATATCAGGGAGCCTAGGTGGTGTAATGGTTAGCACACTGGCCCGGAATGCAAAGAGATGTGGGTTCGAGTCCCACTCTAGGCGCAATATTTCCCATTTTCATCACCCCCCATGACAATAGCATACTTAATACACAAACACACAAATAATGATTTGACTTGCTATCAATAAAAGAAATAATTAGTTATCAGCATCGTAACGTGGAAACCAAATATGTGGTGCCCAGTTTTGAGAGAATAACCCATATACACACGTATGACTCTTCAGGACATCGTTGCCAAGATGCACACCAACCCGTGCCGCATCTTCAACCTGCCGGAGCAGAAGGACACGTACGTGGAGGTGGACATGGAGGAGGAGTGGGTCATCCCGGCCGCCATGCCCTTCTCCAAGGCGCAGTGGACGCCCTTCACTGGCCGCCCTGTGAAGGGCAATGTGCGCCGGGTAGTACTCCGCGGCGAGGTGGCCTACATCGACGGCCAGGTCAGTCAGTTTGGCAACCCGATAACATTGTTGGGGTTTTACACCCTGGCAACATCTACAAACTAGGGAGAGTACACACTCATGGCGACTTTATAGTCAAGGATGAAAGATTTCCGCGATTTTTACGGTACTGCAATCGCACAGCACTGTCAGATTCTGATAATATGTTGTTCAAATGCCGCAACACTATCAGTGTATGCCAATATGTATGAAAGCTGACTTCTGGGAATTTTCCACGATTCCCTGACAGTGCTAAGCCTATGGGAGAATATCCGCGTCTTCCCGGAAATTTGACGTCGGTTTTAAAAGTACCTTAACCGTAGGCAGTCTTCCGCTTTTTTTCACCCCGTAGGCCACTTTCATCCCTGTATCGTGTATAGTGCTGCCACTGGGAGATCAGGCCGCTGGCAACATGACCCGATATCCCACACAGTCACATTATCCTGATACTGAGATAACCAGTCCTTGCCATATCCTAGTAATGCCGAGCGCCAGGCTAGGTAGCCGCAAGTATCAAGTTGGTTTGACTCGGCTGGGTATTCAAACCTAAAACATTTTTTAAGTGGCCGCTAAACTCATTCAGCCAACCCGTGTGGTATTATTATCTGTAACCATGACTATGGTTTCATCGCACCACAGTGTCTACAGTCCTGCAGCTCTTTAACAAATATTGAATATCATCAAACATACCCAGCTGGTCTAATCAGCCTGGTTATGGGTGGGGGTGGGGTTTGCCAACTTTCGAATACCAGGTGCTGCCTGGTGTAACCAGCCGGGTTATAGTGGGATGGGGGGGGGGGCTTTCATATACCAGCCACTGTTTGGTGTAACCGACTGCATTATAGTGGGGAGGAGCGGGCTTTCATATACTAGGCGTTGTCTGGTGTAACCAACCGGGTTATTGTAGGTAGGGGGGGGCGGGCTTGGCGGGCTTTCATGTACCTGGCTGGGGATTGATGGGCTTTCATACACCAGACCAGGTTAAAGCGTACAAGTGGCTCGACTTTGTCCCCGTGCAGGTGCTCGCCCAGCCCGGGTCGGGCCGGGACGTGCGGGCGGCGCCCGTCGAGGTGGCGCCGGTGACGCTGGAGACGAGGCCGCCCGTGGTGGGGCTGGGCGCGCCCTCTCCGCTCAGCCCCCGCAAGGTGCCCGACGGGCCGGGGCAGCTCAACGGGGGCCCACCCAAGGCCGCCTGGATGTTCAACGGCACAGCCGACACGGCCCTGTGCAATGGTAGGTCTCTGTCTCTGCACAGTCTATGCAGTCTCTATACAGTCTCTGTTCACAGTGTCTGTACAGTCTCTGTTCACAGTCTGTACAGTGTCTGTTCACACTCTCTGTACACATTATCTGTACAGTGTATGTTCACAGTCTCTGTACACTGTCTGTTCACGGTGTATGTACAGTCTCTATACAGTCTCTGTACAGTGTCTGTTCACACTTTGTGTGCACAGTCTCTGTGCACAGTCTCTATACACATTATCTGTACAGTTTCTGAACACACAGTCTTAACAGTCTCTGCAGTGCCAAGACTCTCTTACTCATTCTCAGTCTATGCATATGCTGTCTCAAAAGTCTCTGCAGTCTCAACAGTCTATGCATACCATGTCTTAACAGTCTCTGTTCAGTCGCTGTTTCAACAGTCTTTACAGCCTGAGGAGGCAGCCTCCTCCTCCCCCCTCAGCCTCCTCCTCCCCCCTCAGCCTCATCCTTCGTATGTTTCAAATAATTACAAAGTTAGTGACGTCTGGAAATATATGTAGCATAAAGGTCACTACGACAAGAAAGGTAAGTAAACCAGAGAGTCTCCGTTATTTATATTATTATAATTAATTATAATACACGTAAATGTGCTTGGTTCACTGATGTCTTATACATAAAATCTACCACTAGAAGACCTGGTCTTATCTAATCTAATGTAATCTCGTTAGACAGCTTGTACAAAACCCTCATGAGACTGCGAGATCGATATCTCATGCAATACTCGTTTTCTTTGAGTTTTTTGTTGGTAATTGGTCATTTTTATTCAGCGCCGAGGCGTTGGTCTTCCGGTCTCTTGGGATACTGTCTGAGGTGAACATTTTGCATGTGACCCTTGCGAGACATGCACAAGACACGACATTTAAACAGAAATGTAAAACCTTTGGGAGATTGTACAAGATGGGAATCTCTTACCTCATGAGACTGTACAAGATGTCTATTCCATACAAAACCCTCTGTATGAGATGTCTATTTCATTCAAGACCCTCCTGATACAGCATGAAATGTCTATTTCATACAAAACCCTCTTGACACTGTACGAGATGTCAATTTCATACAAAACCCTCTTGACACTGTACGAGATGTCTATTTCATACAAGACCCTCTTGAGACTGTATGAGATGTCTATTTCATACAAGACCCTCTTGAGGCTGTACGAGATGTCTATTTCATACAAAACCCTCTTGACACTGTACGAGATGTCTATTTCATACAAAACCCTCTTGACACTGTACGAGATGTCTATTTCATACAAAACCCTCTTGACACTGTACGAGATGTCTATTTCATACAAAACCCTCTTGACACTGTACGAGATGTCTATTTCATACAAAACCCTCTTGACACTGTACGAGATGTCTATTTCATACAAGACCCTCTGGAGACTGGACGAGATGTCTATTTCATACAAAACCCTCTTGAGACTGTACGAGATGTCTATTTCATACAAGACCCTCTTGATTGAGACTACGAGATGTCCATCTCTCATACAAGACCATCGTGTAAGATGGACCTTGTGTGCAAGACCCTGATGAGACTGTACGAGATGCAGAGTTCGGATGGGGCTTGTCCCATTTCAAGGTCTTGAAAAGACTTGAATTTAACTATATTAGTCTTGAAAAGCCTTGAATTCCATTAAACTGTCCCCATTGATCTAAATTAGTCCGAAATCGCCATTCCGAATGACAATTTTGGACTAGGTCCGAATGAAAATGGTCTTGAATTCCTATCAAAAACATCTTTGAAAAGCCTTAGAATGGCCTTGAATTCCATGTCTTCAAGTGTGTACAGACCCTGGAGATGTACATCACATACAAAACTCACGAGACGCCGAGATGACCAGTCTGACTCGGGCATACAGCGTCCTTATATTGCAGTTCTGCTTCATGTTGTCTTTTTATTTATATATATATACATGGGTTCTCAGAAAAGGTGGTCCATGACGGGTTATTCAGTTTGTAGGCTCATGATATTCTTGTTTTTCATGAAATCAACCAATTTGCATTTGTGTCTTCATGTTGGTATGATAAAGAGATAGCGTAAACAAAATCATTGACTTCTGTGGTTTTGTCTCTTTGTATACTGACAAATTAGGCAAAAATGAAGGGCCAAAAGCATGGTCGATTTGTGACATGCTGAACAGTCTGTTAAGCACAAGTAATTACATCCAGTGAATGCTGTAATTTGCAATAAATACACTACTAATCTCTTTGTAACATTAGTTTTTACTACTTAGGGTACAAATAATGCTTTCTCACTTCATATCTATTAAATTATTGAGACATTAAACTTGCTGTAATGGTCGTTACAGTTTGTGTCCACTTTGAAGAGAAACTTTCAAAAATCGCTTTGCACTGTTAGAAAATTTGCTGGGAACTATTTTGACACACTATTGTCAGCAGGGACGTCTAAGAAGTGCACAGATACATTTTTTTTATTAACATTGCTAATGTAATCATATTTTAAAAGATTGATAAGTGTTTAATTTGAGTGTGGTGTCCATTGAAACGATCGTACATAGGAAATAATCAATGATATCCTGCTAGCTCTTACTTCCATCACCCCCTGCAAAATAGTGAGTGGGTCAACTATCTTTTTGCCCCTCAAAATATGTTGTGGAGGGACCATGTATTTAACCTGTCATTTAGGGGTCATTTGTAGAAAGTAATGTTAACCCATCAATGTCACACTTATGAACTACCTTTTCTGAGAACAACCCATACATGTATACATGTATGTATGTATGTGTGTGTGTATTTGTGTGTGTGTATATGTATGTATGTGTGTATTTGTGGGTGTATGTATTTGTGGGTGTGTGTATGTATGTTTTTTTGTGTGTGTATGTATGTGTGTGTGCGTTTATGTATGTATGTATGTGTGTATTTGTGGGTGTATGTATTTGTGTGTGTGTGTATGCGTGTATGTATGTTTATTTGTGTGTGTATGTGTCAGGGGGATGTTCTTACGGATATTTCTGGACGTGCTAACCTCCCTCCATGAGAGGTGCGGAGAGAACCACCACTAACTCTGCTGCCTTAACACCCCCCCCCCCCCCCCCCAGGTTGGGCTTCTCCCAGTGAACCTCAGAATGACTTTGATGGTGAGTGACAGCAGCTGGATACGAGCGGTACATCCGCCCACTCTGGTGTTGTGTTTCTCTATCTGTTGTTCTTACATTTCGAATGTTGTGTTACTGATGAGAATATATCTGACTTTGCAGTCGTCTGTGTCCCCCTCCCCCCCTCCCCCCACCCCACCCCCATGTTCTTAGACCCCCATCACTATTAAAGTTACATAGTCTGATAGTTTTGAGTTTGGGTGATTTTCGGCGATAAATATATTACGTTGACCTTTTTTTTAGTTTTGAAGTAACTTTGATTTTTATCTTTTGGTAAATATTTGATTCATCTGAACACATATTTTGTCAGCGCCAAGGTACTGTGCAGCACATTCCATTCTCACAATGCAGCACAATCTATTCTGAACATTAAAAGTGTGGGAGCAGTCTATGACGTATAGTGCGCATAATGAAGTGTAAACATGCCAAATTAATTTTGGCATGCTTCTCAAAACTCTGCCCCCCCCCCCCTCCGTAGTCTTCAACAATAACAAGTTCTATTAATCTGACTTAGTTCACGTGTTATGTATGTTCTTCACGTGTTCTATATGTTCACGTGTTTTTCTCTGTTGTTCCTGTATTGTTCCTTTGTTTCTCTGTTGTTCCCGTGTTTCTGTGTTGTTTTCGTGTTTTGTAGGTTGTCATCATGTTTTCATTGAGAGTCTTGCTAATTTTCTTAAATTAAATAAAATACATGATATGACAAAGTAAAGCGGTCCATGTTATTCTAATGTGAATATGACCGCGAAGAAAGTAGGTATTACAGGTTTATTCAAGGCCTCGTGACCTTAACTTAACATAATTATTGCTTGTTTATTCAAATAAAAATATGACTTTGTAACCAGGTAGGTTAACATAGTGACATCTTTGTCAATATATAATGACCTCACAGAGAATTTAGGTCAATGTAGTCTGTATTGTGAGTAGTAAAAAAAGTAACAATATGACTACAACCTAGTTTTCTATTATGGGTTTATTCAAATAAGAATATAACCTTGCAAACAAAAGTCAATAATGACTAATAGGTTATTCACATAAGAAAATGACTCCGCAAACTAAGTAGGTAAACATTGACTTTTACAGGTTTTTTCAAATAAGAAAGTGACCTCACAAACAAAGTAGGTCAACATTGACTTTTACAGGTTTATTCAAATAAGAAAGTGACCTTGCAAACTAAGTAGGTCAACATTGACTTTTACAGGTTTATTCAAATAAGAAAGTGACCTCGCAAACAAATTAGGTCAACATTGACTTTTACAGGTTTATTCAAATAAGAAAGTGACCTCGCAAACAAAGTAGGTCAACATTGACTTTTACAGGTTTATTCAAATAAGAAAGTGACCTCGCAAACAAAGTAGCTCGGCATTGACCAAGTAAAGTAGGTTTGCATTGGAACTTGCTAAGCAGCGGTACCTTTGAATGACCAAATGCACCTTGCAAGTCCGCCTATATGCCGTATGCTTGTTACCATAGCAGTAACCATAGCAACTGCCACACAGTTGCCAGGTGTAGAGTGAACATGGGCAGGTGGCGCTGAGTGGACACAGAGTCAGCGTTCCTGTGCAAGACTCACTCTGGAGGCGAGTATTTCGTTTGGTGGTCTGAAAGGGTTTAACTGGTGGCGCATGGTCTCTGGTAGCGGTATAGTTCGCTCCACTACACCAAATCGGTGTCGCTGAGAGCTAATGGGAAGATCAGGTTTGAAAGGGTGATTCTGCTGTCGTAGCTATGAAGAATTCAGCCCATCTTGAGTAAGCATTCATTCATGTTTTGTTAGCTGTGTATCTAGAATAAACAAGACTGTTTTTCTGTGTCTGTCTGTTTTATGTCTGTTTGTATCTATCTATGTCCTGTATATAGTTCTATCTATCTATCTATCTATCTATCTATCTATCTATCAGTGTTTGCATTTATCTATCTGTGCATTTTTGTCTAGTTGCCTATACCTATTACCTGATTACCTATCTAACTATGTATATCTCTGCATATCTGTCTATATGTATGTCTGTATCGATCTATCTATCTCCGTTTGATTTGGTACAAATCATTTGGTCCAAATTGTGTCACCCTAGTGACTATCTGTCGGTATTTGTTCCTCTGTACATCTTTCTCTACGTGTCTGTTTGTTTCTGTCTATCGGCCTATTTAAAAAATGTGACTTGGTACAAATCATCAGGTCCCAGTATTATTTGGTACGACAGGTGTCATGAGCCTGCTGTGATTTGATGCAACTCGCCCCTGTTACTATGCAAGGTACAGACATGAGCGTCTGTGTGACATTGTCTGACAGTCTGTGTAACATTGTGGGCGAATTCGATTAACCAACTTGGGTCACCCGAGTCACTTTTTAGCGCATGCGCACATCCTACAGACTCGAGTCGAATAAACGAATACGATTCTCCACGCTCGGGGTGAAAATAAATGGTGCCTTAATCCAAAACTTTTTTTTTAAAAATAATAACCGAACTCCAGCAAAATAGGATTTAAAGTATTTTATGATTGCATAGTTTAGTTATATTTCCATTTAATTAATCTGGGCTATTACCTAAAAAAAACATGTAGGACTGGTACTGGTA
Source organism: Branchipolynoe longqiensis (assembly GCA_030323885.1). Lineage (NCBI taxonomy): Eukaryota > Metazoa > Annelida > Polychaeta > Phyllodocida > Polynoidae > Branchipolynoe > Branchipolynoe longqiensis. Next base: position 100,664,722 of record CM059187.1, read on the forward strand.
GCTGTTATCCTACAGGATGGTACCAGCGCAAATGTGACATCGTTCCTAGCCAACCCCAGACAAGAGGTGGGTTACTGGGGTCAGGACTTTTTGCACATGGCACATGTTTTTGTTGACTCCACTCATGGTGTTCGATTTGAAATTCTAGCAACTCACACGGGTCGTGTTAATCGAATACGGCCCGTCTGACAGTCTGTGTGACATTGTCTGACAGTCTATGTGACATTTTTTGATAGTCTGTCTAACATTGTCTGACGGTCTGTGTGACATTGTCTGAGAGTCTGTGATATTGACTGACAGTCTCTGTGACATTGACTGACAGTCTCTGTGTCATTGACTGGCAGTCTCTGTGACATTGTCTGACAGTCTCTGACATTGACTGACAGCCTGTGTAACATTGACTGACAGTTTGTGCCCGTTTCAGGTGGCCGAGTCAAGGACTATAGATATCTGACTGGTGACGTAGACACTTCTTACGGCCACATTAGATTTCTAGCCTTGCATTTTCACCTCCTTCCTTTACCTTCCTTTATAATGCTATGGTTTTTGTTAAAGGCGCCAGGTATGGACTGTTTGTCTGTTTGTTTGTTTGTTCATTGACCCGCCCACTAGCACAAAAAGTAAACATCGGCTATTGGGGGAGGGGAGGGGGGGGGGAGGTGTGAACAAAAGATACTCTCCGGCATTGCGTGTATTTGAATATTTTTTTAGTAAATGCAGTCTTATTCATTGAATAATGCTTTATGTCAGCACAGGAATGCTATGCTGGTCTGACCATAAAATAGAACAGTTTGTTACGTTAAACATATCCGGCATAGGCCACTTAGACTGGAACTATACTCCGACAAATGCTCTCCAAGTACACCTGTTCAGTTTGTGGAACTGAATATGTGGAGGGAGAGTGTTTAAAACTTCGAGCATCTACAAAACTTACAACAAGCAAAACAGAAATTGCATGGTGATTCTTTCCTTATTTATAAATAAATCAGGGATCAGAATTTTCCGATTTTCTGCGGATATCCGATTTTTTTCACAATCTTGGCACATTTTTGATATAGGTGTAAATTTGAGGAGAAATAAAAATGATGGGAGTACGTTTCATGTAGTATCTCTCAAAGCATACATTTTGCGCAATGCGTATGACCAGGTCTGACTAGAGAGCATTCTGCTGTCATTAATGGGACTGTATTACTATTATGGCCCACCTCGCCATCAATTTACGACTTTTTCCTCCCACACCACTATCATCCCTCATAAACGCCAATCTGTTTAAAAATGTTGAACAATGCAGACATTTATCGGTCCTCCGCCACATCTTCTGTTATATAAACCAGTGTGGTTAGGTTGTTTCTCTACTTAAACCTCATAACCAAAAAGGAAAGAGATTCAAACACTTGAATGTCTGTACAGACTTTTATCCCCCCCCCCCCCCCCCCGCCACCTGAGAGGTCGGGCGTTGGTCATGAACTGACCCCTAAGAATGTGTCACGGGTCATAGCAGGGAATGCGGTCACCCGACCACTGGCGGTGAAGTTTTGGTCTGGTATAAATAGGTAACACATTCAATGCTGAAGTTCTGCAGCCAGTGACCGCTATGTGACAAACCCCCCAATAAGTAAGCTAACACTCTCCTTGCAGTAGCCGGGAAGAGTGCGGTAGGTAGGAGAGCGGTGCAGCGTTCAGGTGTATCTGACCTCACTACGCGGGGCGAGTGTTGTAGGGCGGTAGTTAGTGCCCAGACCTGGGCTACCCAGTCCATACCAGACCCCTTTAATGTATTTGTGGTGTGTGCTCCAACAGCCTTACTTAAGGTGCATTACTCATTTCCCAATACATCTCTTCTGACTTAGTGTCCGCTGGTTCCCGAGGCAGGCTGAGAGCTGGCACCTGGTGTGTTTGCATGCCGGAAGTAGGCCGGTTTTGCCCTGAACTGTATTCCTCACTAAAGGTCCTCTTACTTTAAGCTCACTTTGAACTAATTGTAACAGCCCGTCTGTTTGTTTCCTGATGACAGTATGTGTGTCTGCCCTTTGTGTCTCTGTCATGGATTGCAATGTAATATGGATATTTCAAGTTTGACTTGTCCCTCAGGGAGGACTGGAGCTGTGACTCAGCGTATTCCGAGTTCCACTGGTCCCTCAGGAAGGACTGAAGCTGTGACTCAGCGTATTGCGAGTTCCACTGGTCCCTCAGGAAGGACTGAAGCTGTGACTCAGCGTATTGCGAGTTCCACAGGTCCCTCAGGAAGGATTGAAGCTGTGACTCAGAGTATTGCGAGTTCCACTGGTCCCTCAGGAAGGACTGAAGCTGTGACTCAGCATATTGCGAGTTCCACTGGTCCCTCAGGAAGGACTGAAGCTGTGACTCAGCGTATTCCGAGTTCCACTGGTCCCTCAGGAAGGACTGAAGCTGTGACTCAGCGTATTCCGAGTTCCACTGGTCCCTCAGGAAGGACTGAAGCTGTGACTTAGCGTATTCCGAGTTCCACTAGTCCGTTAGGAAGGATTGAAGCTGTGCCCCTGATGTGCCTTGTCACAACTTTAGCTTACACTCAGGAAGTTAGGGTTGGTGCACCAGCCGTCTATGATTTGACATAAATCTGATCATTTCAAATTGTTGTGTGAATTTCAATTTAAACATAAGTTTAATAAATATAACTTTTCGCTGTGAATATGTCCCTTTGCTGCCGACACACCATTAAATCATCACCATTAAATCATCACCAATCAATCTAAACTCACTTTGCACCTATACCCACATGCCTCCTGATTATCAAACTTGGTATGGTTCTTGCCATACATATGTTTTTAATGTTTATTGCGATGAAATTATCATAGCAAATAATTAGCGTGACATAAAATACCACTTTGTGAACGTGTATTCACCAACCCCTTACAACTTCCGGCGTATAAGCTGAAGCTGTGACCATGCGCGTGTTTACACACTGGGTCGCAGCTTCAGTCTTTCCTGAGGGACCAGCGGACACAAACTTGGAATACCTGTATTGTGCATGTTTAAAAAAGACCGTGCATTAGTTAAAAAGCTACTTCCTGTGTGCATGCGCACCAGCTCCTCACCATATCGGACCAGCTACCCTTTATCCACACTGCACCAGTCTTCTGGATTTGTGCAGTGTGCTAGCGGCCTGTCATGGGGCTGGGTGGACACCAATGTCAGTACCTCAGAAGTGACGAACTCACTGGGGTGACGTCATCACCTGGTGTCAGTGTTTCCATGAATGCACACCTGAGGCTTACGCGTGTGGTATTTGTGTGCGCTTTTATTTAAGAGGAACTTTGTAGTGCCTTATGTTTTTACCGCTTACTGCTTTTACATTTTGTCCAAATGTCATTTGACAAATTTGATAATTGATTGTGAGCTAGTACATTCGGCGGTAGAAGCGATGGTTTAATACTAATACAACTGTAACACTTCTCACAGTTAATATGGCCTTTATGGCCAACACTGCCTAAGACTGACACCAATCAAGCAATCAACACAAGCACATATGTACTTATCTCAGGGGCCTGGGAAGTCTTGAAAAGTCTTGAACTTCATTTGCCCCATTTGCAGGCCTTGAAAAGCCTTGAATTTATTCTATTGTAGTAGTCCATACATGACTACCTGTCTATGCGGCTCCTTGCCTGTGAGGTCAGTGCAGACCACTACACTATTTTGGATAATTAGTCTTGAAAATCCTTGAAATCCATTAAACTGTCCGCACTGATTTAAATTAGTTCAAAGTCGCCATTCGCCATTGTTGTTCTTTTCCTGAAATCCAACTGAAAATCGTTGATCAAAAACAGCCTTGTAAAGCCTTGAAATAGCCTTGAATTCCAAATGTTCAGGCCAGAAGGGATGACTAAATGGCTTGAGCATCCATTTCCCGTTTTGGTAGATCGTGGGATTCGAACTCACGGGTTCGAACCATGGTCAAACCAATGACTTAAAAACTTTATATGTGTCGCTTCCTAGACAGACACTCGGCATTATTAGGATAGGGCAAGGACTGGTTTGGCTCAATGCCAGGATAATGTGCCTGGAGTGGGATATCAGGTCCTGGTGCCCGTGGCCTGATATCGCCATGGGGCAGTACTATAAAGTCGCCATGAGCACGCACTGTCACAAGTCAGTACCCGTCCTGATATGACCTTAGATGTTGCTAGGACATAAAACTCCCACAAGCAACCAACTATATCTTCACTGTTCACTGTGTACGGACCCTGTTGACGGCGGGTGTTAGGTTGGCTGCCATCAAACATTGGGCTGTTAGCTGGCATTGGGTTGGGGGTCCCTGCACTGATATCTGTATAAAAGCAGACATTTTCTCCATTGGCACTGCACTGTCGCGGAATGGCGGAAAATTATCAGAATTCTGTTTTCTTACTCTTCTCTAATCTCCATGCTTAGTTGTAGTTCTCTGTCTCTCTCCAATCATTACAACTTTGCTTAGAGAATATTCTGTTATCGTTGTGACCTTGTTATTGCCCACATTGCCATTGATTTCCCGTTTTTTTTTCTTTTGCGGCGACCACTTTTCACCAAGTAGATAAGCGTGTTAGTAGGGAGATCTCCCTAATACACAAATTGTAAATAGAGAGAAATAGAGTGAGGGAAAGGTCGGGGGTGGGGGAAGGGTGAGGATGAGGTTCTGGAGCGCTTCCCCTGGAAACTTTTGTCTGTGGGAACTGTAATAGGTCATGTGATGAGGGAATCCCACCCATGACATCATTCATGCATTACGCATGTTGTGGAGGCAACATCATCATTTCGCGAATGAGGCAAGATGACCCCTCGCAGAACGTAACCCCACGCCCTCCTCACTTCTCACCTGGCTCTCACTTTGGCCACTTCACTCTCCACTACACACTCAACACAGCTAACAACCCGTGAAGGCGTCAACTATGCCTGCGCACAAACGCCTCTCCGCCCACAACTCCGGTGCGCCTCCCTCTGCTGGGCAGCCAGAGGCTTGGCCCCCCACCCCCCCCCATGCACCGAGGCACCTGTCTCAGCTTACAACTCCATCACCACAAGCCAACCCTGCCCTAGAATGTCTGCTGGGTGACTAGATACTGTACTGCAATTGCAAATGGAGGCACTCCAGATAACAAAAGAACTTTCAGTGAGAATGAATGCACAAGAGTATAGCTGCAATTCCAAGAGCAGACAAGCAGCTGTCGCCGTCACCTGCCTTGCCCTCACCAGGGCCCCGCCCACCGCCAGTGCAACCTGCGCCACAGCCACTTCAGGTCCAGTGCGACCTGCCCCAGTTAATCGTCAAGCAGCCGGCTCTCGCAACACTACAAACTCCTCCCCCTGGCCCCAGGAACTACGTAGCTGAAGTTCTCGAACCGGCCACCCCTCCACAGCCACCCCTCCACAGCCTGAAGCTCCCTGGGCCACCACAACGGAGACCAGAGCACAGTACTCATGGACCTCATGGACACGTCAACTGCCTTCAAGAAACCCAAAGGTACCTTTCTCCCTCATGAGGTGACGCTTTTAAAACTATTGCAATGGGAGAGGCCACCTGGCTCGAGGACTTTGCCCTACGAACACTCGCAGCCCACCCTTCCCTACCGCCTGCCTGGTTCAAACATATCCTAAAACATGAAGAAGAACTCGACCATATGGCAAACACTTGGGACTGGGCTACCTGCCGACGTTGGTCAGAGAAGGTCTTTAAGCTTATCGCAGATGGGTGCCTCCCCTACGGCTGGGATGACCAAGCAGCTATTAAAGATCTTCAACAGGAAATCTGTACGGCAGCGGGTAGAGCCCCCTACCAGCCCCAATACTACCAGTTCACGGCGGAAGCCTATGCTCAGCACACCATGCCCACTTACCAGTCACCGTACCCACTCCCGCCCTGATCAACACGAAGAATGACTTATAACAAAGACACAGACGGGAAACCATGTCACCTGTGGAATTGGGGGCTGGACTGTGGTTTCACCGCCTCACATGGGGGTTCTACCTACAAGATGCATTCACAACTGTGGTTAGTGTGTGAATCATCTGAAGCGAGTACAATGGCATAAGGAACAGGATTGTCTTAAAAAACGGGCCTTCCATGATAGGAAGGCGGCCGGTGACACCCCGGGCCCATCCGCGGCCCCTGTAAGTCTTGTTTCTCAACCCGCCCACCTCGCCGGTCCCCCCGTTACCGGCTCCCACTCGGCCACATGCCCCGCCCCCTCACTCCTCACAGCCCTGCCCACTTTCCGCCCCGTACAACACCCCCCCCCCCACCCTTTCCCCTACCCCCCTCGCTTGCCAGCCCAATTTTTGCCTGCACAACCAACACTCGAAATGCCGTGCCACAATCCGCACCCGCCATTAGCCCACCCACTCACCATTCTGCCTGTTCACGTGTGCCTGGCCCACACCCCTCCCCACACCTCTGCCCTCCCTCCCACTCTAGACGTCGCAGACACTCTGATATCCAATATCTGGCTTAAGCTTCCAATAGAAATATCCCATGACTGTTTCAATACGAGCTCTGATAGCCTATGTCTCTTTACAGATTCGCCCCACACGAGACCTTCCCCGCCCTCACCGCACCAGTACAGGCCAACAGTAGAAGTGCCGTGGCCCACAGCCGCCCAGACGGCCCTAACGGCTGATAATTACATGAAGTTGTATAGCTGTGTCAGGGAGTCTAGCCTCCCCAACTATTTGTATGTTAAACACTCAGTCCCATCAGCTTTGAATATCCCAGCCTGGAGGCTAGCTCTCCTCGACGACCCAGATTACCAGCTAGTTGACTTTCTAGATTTCGGTTGGCCAATAGATTACACTTCCCCCCCCCCCATCTTCCTACAGTTACCCTTAAAAACCACCTCCCAAGCTGAGCTAGACCTCCACATAACTTCCTTTATTAAGACAGAGTGAGAGTTCGGGGCACTTTTAGGCCCTTTCTCCTCCCCTCCCTTTGAACCCTGGTGTCAAATAAGCCCCATTATGACTAGGCCCAAGAAGAACTCCTCCGCAAAGCACATAATCATAGATCTTAGCTTCCCACCAGGCTGTAGCGTGAATGCAGGAATAGTTAAAGGGTTCTATCAGCCCCCCCCCCCCCCATTTCTCTTTTTCCCTTCCCTCTGTAACAACCCTGTCAGACCAGCCGACAAAAGCAGGCCATACTTCATGGCTCTGGTCAGGCGATCTTGCCCGAGCATATAGACAGTTGTGAGTCTGCCCGCTCTCAGCCCCGCTTCTGGGCATTAAAGTCGGTGACGAGATCTTCAGAGCCATAGCACCCCCCTTTGTTTGCCGTACCTCAGCGCTTGCCTGCGCCGACACAAGAGCAGTTGTCTGGCTCCTGAGGAAACAGGGTTTCTTTGTCCTCTACTACCTCGATGATTTCGTTGGGGTAGAACCCTCAAAAGAAAGAGCAGAAGAGGCCTTTGCAGCCTTTCAATCTATCACAAGGGAGTTAGTTCTAGAACTAGACCCAACCAAGTGATTCCCCCCGCAGTCACTAGTCTGGCTAGGCTTTCTCATAGACTCTTTAACTATGACTGTTACCCTCCCTCAAGGGAAGGTCGAGGAGGTACTCGACAAGTGTAGGAGCTGAAAGTCTAAAGAAACTGCCTCTAGGATACGGATCCAAAGCCTGGCAGGAAAGCTTCAGCACTTGGCAAAGTGTGTCAGGCCCGCTACTCGTTTTATGAATTTGAAGAGAGGCATTAAGAAACAGTCCATCCACACCGTAGATAGGGCTACTCCCCTCTCTCCCACAGATCTCAAGTGCATTGTCCTATTCCTTACAGCTATCGGGCCTGACGCATATGTTTTTGTAGCCGCCATCCTAATCGCCTATCTGACCATAGTAATATCAGGCAAAGTAATATCACCACCCCTTCTGAGCCCTCCTACGTCCTCATACACTCCTTTTCACTGATGTCACTCCCCGCCCAGCCTCCCTCTTAGTTTGTTCTGCTCCGATTCCCCTCTCGCATTCTCCCTCCCCCCACTCCCAGCTTCCCCCTGCTGTCCACGGGCAGCCTGGCTCAGATATGCCGCCACTGTTCGTCCGCTTGCCGGGTCCACACCCTTCCTACTCCCCTCCGGAGATTTCCTCTCAGCTTCCACCTTAGCCCATGTCCTCGGTCTTGCCGCCTCCGCCGCTCTAACTCCCCGCCTCCACCTCACCATGCACAGTTTGAGAAGAGGCGCCACCCAGGCCTGTCTAGCCGCCAAAGTTCCCCTCCCCGACATCCAGGAAGCCGGCTCCTGGAAGAGTGCTGCAGTTAATGCTTATCTCACCCCCTGCCCATTACCAGAGCCCCATCAGCACTTTCCTTTCTTTTGGGTTAAGTGCTGATGCTCTTTTTTCTCTTGACACCATTATCCGTTACTGCATTCGACTTATCAGGTTATCTAATTATACAGACTTGTCAGCCTCCTCATGGCGCCATCTCACCTTTACTGCTTATGATGTATGGAAGCCAGCCTTCCTCGATTCCACACACGCCGCTTGCACCAAATGCTGAGCCAGCCTCATGCCGATCTCACACGAGATCTTGACTACGCACTGATGATTACATATTAATGATATATATTCTCATGATATTTTCATGTTATTTATGTTCATATATATACCCATGAATAATTCTAACTGTAAACCTTTATCTTTGTCTCCTTTGTCCGAGTGATGCGAATTACATTCCGAGTTTGGCGACTTTAAAATAAATGTTTCTTTCCTCTCTTGTATGAAGATTCATTTACTTACTGGCAGTGGTACTGATAACACAAGTGTGCATTGGACTAGCAGTGATAACACAAGTGTGCATTGGACTAATAATGATAACACAAGAGACATTGGACTAGTACTGATAACATAAGTGTGTATTGGACTAGTAATGATAGTGCAGGTGTACATTGGACTAGTAATGATAAGAAGTGTACATTGGACTAGTAATGATAAGAAGTGTACATTGGACTAGTAATGATAAGAAGTGTACATTGTGCTAGTAATGATAGCTCAAGTGTACATTGGACTAGCAATGATAAGAAGTGTACATTGGACTAATAATGATAAGAAGTGTACATTGGACTAGTAATGATAGCTCAAGTGTACATTGGACTAGTAATGATAAGAAGTGTACATTGGACTAGTAATGATGAGAAGTGTACATTGGACTAGTAATGATAAGAAGTGTACATTGGACTAGTAATGATGAGAAGTGTACATTGGACTAGTAATGATAGTGCAAGTGTACATTGGACTAGTAATGATAACGCAGGTGTACATTGGACTAGTACTGATAAGAAAGAAAAGAAAAAAAGGGAATAAATTACAGACATAATAAATAATTATAGACACACAACAAAAGTTCTAGGTTGTTCAGTGGTTAGAGCGCTGCTTAGTATGTGGAAGGTCGTGGGCTCGATCATAGGCTAAACTAATCCAAATTCAAACTTGATAGTTGTCGCTATTGTTTCATGAGATGACATGTGTTGCAGGAGAGAACTCGGTCCTGCACATCCGGGACCCAGCGGGCGGAGACGCAGGTACCCGAAAGGTGGCCGACCAGCTGCAGGGCAGCCAGGCTGGCTTCCTGGCACAGCCAGCAGCAAACCCCACTTCCGGTTTGACGGCGGAGCGGCCGACCGTGGTGAGCACGGTGCCAGGCCTGATGGGACTGGTGCACCACACGCCCGGCCTCACCGGTCGCCACGTCATCTCTGTCAGCGACTTCACCCGCGACCAGGTAAACAGGTCATAGTCATAGCAATGTGCATAGTCATAGCAATGTGCGTAGTCATAGAAATGTGTGTAGGCATCGCAATGTGTGTAGTCATAGCAATGTGTGTAGTCATAGCAATGTGTGTAGTCATAGAAATGTGTGTAGTCATAGCAATGTGTGTAGTCATAGCAATGTGCATAGTCATAGCAATGTGCATAGTCATAGCCATGTGTGTAGTCATAGCAATGTGCATAGTCATAGCAATGTGTATAGTCATCGCAATGTGCATAGTCATAGCAAGGTGTGTAGTCATAGCAATGTGCACAGTCATAGCAATGTGCGTAGTCATAGCCATGTGTATAGTCATCGCAATGTGCATAGTCATAGCAATGTGTGTAGTCATAGCAATGTGCATAATCATAGCAATGTGTGTAGACATCGCAATGTACATAGTCATAGCAATGTGCATAGTCATTGCAATGTGTGTAGTCATCGCAATGTGTGTAGTCATCGCAATGTGCAGTCATAGCCATGTGCATAGTCATAGCAATGTGCGTAGTCATAGCCATGTCTGTAGTCATAGCAATGTGTATAGTCATACCAATGTGTGTAGTCATAGCAATGTGTATAGTCATCGCAATGTGCATAGTCATATCAATGTGTGTAGTCATAGCAATGTGCATAATCATAGAAATGTGTGTAGACATCGCAATGTGCATAGTCATAGCAATGTGTGTAGTCATAGCAATGTGTGTAGTCATCGCAATGTGCATAGTCATAGCAATGTGCATAGTCATAGCAATGTGCATAGTCATAGCAATGTGTGTAGTCATAGCAATGTGTGTAGTCATAGCAATGTGTGTAGTCATCGCAATGTGCATAGTCATAGCAATGTGTGTACTCATAGCAATGTGCATAATCATAGCAATGTGTGTAGACATCGCAATGTGCATAGTCATAGCAATGTGTATAGTCATAGCAGTCATTTCAAGGTGTAGACCAGACAGGATGGCCGAATGAGTTAGAGCGTCCGTCTCCCGTGTTGGTAGATTGTGGGTTCGAATCCTGGTCGTGTCAAACCAATGACTTAAAAATAGATACTTGTTGCTTCCTAGCCGTGCGCTCGTCATTATTAGGATAGGGCAAGGAATGGTTGGCTCAGTGTCAGGATAATGTGACTGAGTGGGATATCAGGTCATGGTGCGGGTGGCCTGGTCGTCTTCCAGTGGGGCAGCACTGTAAAGTTGGCATGAGTGTGCACTGTCACAAGTCGGTACCCGTCCTGATATGACCTTAGATGTTGCTAGGATGTGAAACAACAAAACAAAAAGAAACCAGGACTCGAAAGGCGGTTCTATAAACGGGCCCAGAATTGCACCGTGAGTTACTTTTGTTATAAATGAATGGATGTGTCAGTCTACAGCCGTGTTTACACGGGGAATTGTAAAGCGAATTAGACAAAGCGAATTATATGAAGCGAATTAGTGGCGTGTCTACACACGGAGCGGTTTATGGCGGAAATCGATATCTGCGCATGAGCAAGTCCATACGAACCAGTGCTTACGCTAGTTCGCTTCATATAAACCACCTCGCGAGGTGGTGTACATAAAGTGAATCATATGAAGCGAATCAGCCCTGATCCGCCTCAGAGTCGTGTTTACACGGCGAATGTGAGGCGAACTAGGCAAGGCGATTTATATGAAGCGACTTAACTCGCCCGTGTAAACACGGCTTATGTCTGCAGCGGGTGAATGGTTAGTGAGTGTGGGTGTGGGGGGGAAACTAGCGGTATAATCAAGGGGCCAGCCAAACTCAAGATGATCACCCCCCAACGAGGTAGTTATTGGGGAAATCCAGGAGGAGGGCCCTCCAGTTAGGGATAATTAGACAAGTACCGATCAAATTCCTGACAGAGTGAAGCACGTGTGAACGGCAAGAAAGAGGCCAATGTGTCACTAAACAACCTAGGGGAAAAGAGGGGCACGATGTGACTAGAAGAAAGTGCAAGTGCCTCAAGAACAGGGGTATCAAACCAGTCAAATACTATGTCTGGGAGTGTGAGATCGGTATCGGTAGAGATTGATTGGGGTGGGGGTGGGGGCAGGCACAGGGGGTGGAAGGGGTGTGGGGGGAAGGGTGTGAGCCGGCAGGGGTGTGGGTGTGGCTTGTGGCCGGGGGTTGTTGAGTGGGCAGCTCGAGTGTTCCCATGACTACTGGTAGTGTATCGGTCACCGGGGCGGCCGCTAGCTGTTCGCGGTTTGTGGGGGGGGGCGGGGGGGGAGGCGGTGCACGGTGTAGGGCCTTGTGTCTGGAATGTGTGTTCATATGGAGCCATGTTGGTAATGTGGCGGTGTGTGCACCTGTTGGTAATGTGGCGGTGTGTGCACCTGTTGGTGCATGTTGGTAATGTGGCGGTGTGTGCACCTGTTGGGGCATGTTGGTAATGTGACGGTGTGTGCACCTGTTGGTGGATGTTGATAATGTGGCAGTGTGTGCACCTGTTGGTGCATGTTGATAATGTGACGGTGTGTGCACCTGTTGGTGCATGTTGGTAATGTGGCAGTGTGTGCACCTGTTGGTGCATGTTGGTAATGTGACGGTGTGTGTACCTGTTGGTGGATGTCGGTAATGTGGTGTGTGCACCTGTTGGTGCAGCTGTAAGCTTTGTCCTACTGCATGTTGATAATGTGGCGGTGTGTGCACATGTTGATAATTTGATGGTGAGTGCACCTGTTGGTGCATGTTGGTAATGCGACGGTGTGTGCACCTGTTGGTAATGTGACGGTGTGTGCACCTGTTGGTAATGTGACGGTGTGTGCACCTGTTGGTAATGTGACGGTGTGTGCACCTGTTGGTGGATGTTAGTAATGTGGTATTTGCACCTGTTAGTGCAGCTGTAAGCTTTGTCCTACTGCATGTTGATAATGTGACAGTGAGTGCACCTGTTGGTGCATGTTGGTAATGTGTGTGCACCTGTTAGTGCAGCTGTATGCTTTGTCCTTCTGCATGTTGATAATGTGGCGGTGTGTGCACATGTTGATAATGTGACGGGTGAGTGCACCTGTTGGTGCATGTTGGTAATGTGACGGTGTGTGCACCTGTTGGTGCAGCTGTAGCTTTGTCCTATTGCATGTTGATAATGTGGCGGTGTGTGCACATGTTGATAATGTGATGGTGAGTGCACCTGTTGGTGCATGTTGGTAATGTGACGGTGCAGCTGTAAGCTTTGTCCTACTGCATGTTGGTAATGTGGCGATGTGTGCACCTATTAGTGCATGTTGGTAATGTGGTATGTGCACCTGTTAGTGCAGCTGTAAGCTTTGTCCTACTGCATATTGGTAATGTGACGGTGTGTGCACCTGTTGGTAATGTGGCGGTGTGTGCACCTGTTGGTGCATGTTGGTAATGTGGCGGTGTGTGCACCTGTTGGTGCATGTTGGTAATGAGACGGTGTGTCCATCTGCTCCATTTCAGCTTCATCAGCTGTTCAACCTGGCTCACAGCTTCCGTCTGAATGTCCAGAAGGACCGACCCCTCGACTACATCCTCAAGGTTATAATCTTTACTCTCTCTTCTCTTCCTATCGTTACCGACCAGAAGTGATGGTTGAGTGTGTAGGGCTGAGGTGGCCACATAGACAGGTAGGCGTGGATAGGGTGATGGCATCAGGGAGCCTAGGTGGTACCAGACGGGATGACCGAATGGGTTGAGTTTTGGGAGATCGTGGGATTCAAATCCATGGGTTCGAACCCTGGTCGAGTCAAACCAATGACTTAAAAATTTATATGTGTCGCCACCTACCCTGGCGCTGGGCATTATTAGAATAGGGCAAGGACTGGTTGGCTCAGTGTCAGGATAATGTGACTGAGTGGGATATCAGGTCATGGTGCTGGTGGCCTGGTCTCCCAGTGGGGAAGCACTATAAAGTTGCTATGAGTGTGCACTCACTAGTCGGTACCTGTCCTGATATGACCTTAGATGTTGCCAGGATGTAAAACTCCAACAACCGATTAACCTAGGTTTGTGTAATGGTTAGCACACTAGCCCGGAATGCAAGAGATGTGGGTTCGATTCCTGTATGCTGTATGGTTGTTGGTGCATGTATACATGTAAGAGCATTGCCTGTATGTATGCAATTGAATGCCCCCTCCCTCCCCCCACCCAATAGCCGAGGTTTACTTTTTGTGCTGGGTGGTCGTTAAACAAATAAACAAAGTATGCATTAAGCGACTTATGAACGTAAACCACTTTAAAAACTTACAACTCCAGGCAAGGAACCACATAGACAGGTGGGCGTGGATGGAATGATGGCATCAGGGAGCCTAGGTGTTGTAATGATTACCACACTAGCCCAGAATGCAAGACATGTGGGTTTGATTCCTGCTTTAGGTGCAATATTTCCCATTTTAATCACCCCTACGACATTACTATGTTTATTTAACGAATCAAATTTCTTGATAACGGTAAATTTCAAATAACCACATCATTGATCCTATGAACTGAACGCGGTCTTTTCGGCTGCACATTCTGCAAGTTGCCATCGAGTGACGAGAGTTGTGACGGTATTTCTTTGGCGCTGCTAATTGCGTTAACAGGGCAAGGTGATGGCGTCCATGTTCTACGAGGTGAGTACGCGCACGAGTTGCTCCTTCACGGCCGCCATGCAGCGACTCGGGGGCACCGTTATCCACCTCACCGAGACGACATCGTCCGCCAGAAAGGGCGAGACGCTCTCTGGTGAGTCGCTGCCCCGACACCGACACCAACACCGTTAACACACATCACACACTACACCACACATACTACACCATCATCCACCTCACCGAGACCACCAGTTCAAAATAAGGCATGTCTGCTTGTCCAAGTGAGATTATGCACGGACAAGCAGAATATGGCTTGAGCTTTTCCGTTGGACAAATGAAAATTTTGGACTGAAAATCATATTTAAAGTAAACCAAGTTCATATCGCACTGAGCATTTATGTAACAATACTTAGACACTTAGAATTAATATACAATCAACCCGTTCAACAGTTTAGGAACTAATAATAATGGTGATAATAAAATGTGGAAAAGTGAAAATTCAGGTGGACAACTAAGATGGACAAGTGAAAGTATTTGCTTATTTCTATCACTGACAAGTCAGTGATAGAGAACACAACAGAAAAAGGAAAAGAAGTTATTGCCAATCTGACTAGTGAATTGATACTCGGGTGCTGTCTGCTCCGTCGAATGGCACTAGTTCCACATGAAATAGACTAGAATCTAGTCCAACTTGTAAATAATGAAAACTATATCTTATATATATATATATGAATTATCACTGCACCTATAATGAAACATGTGTGCAATTTTCTTCTTACGGAAACAGAGTATTTTCAAATGGGCCTCACCTTCGGTTTCTGCCCATTTAAGATAAGTTAATTCTGCCCACCCACTTGATTGAGCCAATGGGAGGGGGAAAGTGTTTACCAATACAAGCATGGCGTACTTTCTGAATTACCCCCTAATTGAATGTTGTTCGGTCGCTACAGATACTGTCCAGATGATGAGTGGCTACACCGATGTTGTTGTGATTCGCCACTCGACTCCAGGTGCAGTCGAGGTGAGTCCCCTTATATACGTCCAGGGTTCGTATGGGTCCTTGAAAACCCCGAAAGTCATGGAATTTGATAATTCTGGATTCCAGGCCTGGACTGTCATGAAATTTGTCCAACGGTCCTTGAAAATCCTTGAAAATGGAAAATCATGACTATCTTTTTTTAAGGTTGTATTATTTTGTTAATCATAAATCGCTGGAGTGTTATGCGCAATGTTCTTTATTCATTAATCAGTGATGTTTTGTATTTAAAGTGATTTTTGTGGGTTTTTATCCTGACTTCTTGATTTTTATATGAAGACTATACATACATTAGATCTTCAGATCTTACACATGAATTGACTACGAATACAGCTGTATTTCGCAGTGCTTTAATTTCATAAATGTCTTAAAAACATCCTGGAATTTGCACCGAACGGTCCTTGAAAGTCATGGAATTCGATGTCAAAATGGGTATGGATCCTTTTACTCCTGCGAATAAGATGGCATGATTGATAACAGCAGCAACTTCACTGAATATAGATGTAAACCATGTACGCAAACTATGTCACTTTTGAAAGAACTATCAATACTTCAACGAATATGTCTGAAATGTGGGTACTCAGGGATATGTGTATTATAAATTCATTTCATGCTAAGCATGTGTTGGAGTTACTAACGATAGTGAGTGACGCGTTGAAGTTTCTTTTTCTTTGTTAGTTGGCGTCTAAGTCGAGCAGCAAGCCAGTGATCAACGCCGGCGACGGTATCGGGGAGCACCCGACGCAGGCCCTGCTGGACGTGTTCACCATCCGGGAGGAGATCGGCACTGTCAACGGGCTCACGGTGAGTCACCGAGTACTCACGACAGGACACTCGTACTAACGCAGCATCAACTCACTAGGCACAGTTATGGACATACTACAAAGCACCAGCAATAACTCGAGTCAACTCACTAGGCATAGTTATGGACATACTACAAAGCGCTAGCACTAGCCGTAATCAGGTCATTAGGCACAGTCATGTACATACTATAAAGTACTAGCAATAACCATAATCAGGTCACTTAGCAGTCATTACATACTCAAAGCACTAGCACTAACCGTAATCAGGTCATTAGGCACAGTCATGTACATACTATAAAGTACTAGCAATAACCATAATCAGGTCACTTGGCAGTCATTACATACTCAAAGTGCTAGTAATAACCATAAACAGGTCACTAGACAGTCATGTATATATACTACAAAGCCCTAGAAATAATAATAACCTTAATCAGGTCACTAGGCAGTCATGTACATACTACAAAGTGCTAGCAAACACCATAATCAGGTCATTTGGCAGTCATTACATACTACAAAGCGCTAGCAATAACCATAATCTGGTCAGTAGGCAGTCATGTACATACTACAAGGCGCTAGTAATACTACTAACCATAGTCAGGTCACTAGGCAGTCATGGACATACTACAAAGTGCTAGCAAACACCATAATCAGGTCACTTGGCAGTCATTACATACTACAAAGCGCTAGCAATAACCATAATCTGGTCAGTAGGCAGTCATGTACATACTACAAAGCGCTAGTAATACTACTAACCATAGTCAGGTCACTAGGCAGTCATGGACATACTACAAGTGCTAGCAAACACCATAATCAGTCACTTGGCAGTCATTACATATACAAAGCCTAGCAATAACCATAATCTGGTCAGTAGGCATCATGTACATACTACAAAGCGCTAGTAATACTACTAACCATAGTCAGGTCAGTAGGCAGTCATGTACATACTACAAAGTGCTAGCAATAACCATAATCAGGTCACTTGGCAGTCATGTACATACTACAAAGCGCTAGTAATAACCATAATCTGGTCAGTAGGCAGTCATGTACATACTACAAAGTGCTAGCAATAACCATAATCAGGTCACTTGGCAGTCATTACATACTACAAAGCGCTAGTAATACTACTAACCATAGTCAGGTCAGTAGGCAGTCATGTACATACTACAAAGTGCTAGCAATAACCATAATCAGGTCACTTGGCAGTCATTTTGGTGTATACTACTAACCATAGTCAGGTCATGGCAGTCATGTACATACTACAAAGTGCTAGCAAACACCATAATCAGGTCACTTGGCAGTCATACATATACAAAGCGCTAGCAAAACCATAATCTGTCAGTAGCAGTCATGTACATACTACAAAGCCTAGTAAACTACTAACCATATCAGGTCACTGGCAGTCATGGACATACTACAAAGTGCAGCAAACACCATAATCAGGTCACTTGGCAGTCATTACATATACAAACGCTAGCAATAACCATAATCTGGTCATAGGCAGTCATGTACATACTACAAGGCGCTAGTAATACTACTAACCATAGTCAGGTCACTAGGCAGTCATGGACATACTACAAAGTGCTAGCAAACACCATAATCAGGTCACTTGGCAGTCATTACATATTACAAAGCGCTAGCAATAACCATAATCTGGTCAGTAGGCAGTCATGTACATACTACAAAGCGCTAGTAATACTACTAACCATAGTCAGGTCACTAGGCAGTCATGGACATACTACAAAGTGCTAGCAAACACCATAATCAGGTCACTTGGCAGTCATTACATATTACAAAGCGCTAGAATAACCATAATCTGGTCAGTAGGCAGTCATGTACATACTACAAAGCGCTAGTAATACTACTAACCATAGTCAGGTCACTAGGCAGTCATGGACATACTACAAAGTGCTAGCAAACACCATAATCAGGTCACTTGGCAGTCATTACATATTACAAAGCGCTAGCAATAACCATAATCTGGTCAGTAGGCAGTCATGTACATACTACAAGGCGCTAGTAATACTACTAACCATAGTCAGGTCACTAGGCAGTCATGTACATACTACAAAGTGCTAGCAAACACCATAATCAGGTCACTTGGCAGTCATTACATATTACAAAGCGCTAGCAATAACCATAATCTGGTCAGTAGGCAGTCATGTACATACTACAAAGCGCTAGTAATACTACTAACCATAGTCAGGTCACTAGGCAGTCATGTACATACTACAAAGTGCTAGCAAACACCATAATCAGGTCACTTGGTCATTACATATTACAAAGCGCTAGCAATAACCATAATCTGGTCAGTAGGCAGTCATGTACATACTACAAAGCGCTAGTAATACTACTAACCATAGTCAGGTCACTAGGCAGTCATGGACATACTACAAAGTGCTAGCAAACACCATAATCAGGTCACTTGGCAGTCATTACATATTACAAAGCGCTAGCAATAACCATAATCTGGTCAGTAGGCAGTCATGTACATACTACAAAGCGCTAGTAATACTACTAACCATAGTCAGGTCACTAGGCAGTCATTACATACTACAAAGTGCTAGCAAACACCATAATCAGGTCACTTGGCAGTCATTACATACTACAAAGCGCTAGCAATAACCATAATCTGGTCAGTAGGCAGTCATGTACATACTACAAAGCGCTAGTAATACTACTAACCATAGTCAGGTCACTAGGCAGTCATGGACATACTACAAAGTGCTAGCAAACACCATAATCAGGTCACTTGGCAGTCATTACATACTACAAAGCGCTAGCAATAACCATAATCTGGTCAGTAGGCAGTCATGTACATACTACAAAGCGCTAGTAATACTACTAACCATAGTCAGGTCACTAGGCAGTCATGGACATACTACAAAGTGCTAGCAAACACCATAATCAGGTCACTTGGCAGTCATTACATATTACAAAGCGCTAGCAATAACCATAA
The DNA here is from genome assembly GCA_030323885.1 of Branchipolynoe longqiensis. Taxonomy (NCBI): domain Eukaryota; kingdom Metazoa; phylum Annelida; class Polychaeta; order Phyllodocida; family Polynoidae; genus Branchipolynoe; species Branchipolynoe longqiensis. The sequence continues at coordinate 100,683,798 of CM059187.1, forward strand.
TCTGGTCAGTAGGCAGTCATGTACATACTACAAAGGCGCTAGTAATACTACTAACCATAGTCAGGTCACTAGGCAGTCATGGACATACTACAAAGTGCTAGCAAACACCATAATCAGGTCACTTGGCAGTCATTACATATTACAAAGCGCTAGCAATAACCATAATCTGGTCAGTAGGCAGTCATGTACATACTACAAAGCGCTAGTAATACAGTAATTCCCATTTTCATCACCCCCATGACACTACTAACCATAGTCAGGTCAGTAGGCAGTCATGTACATACTACAAAGTGCTAGCAAACACCATAATCAGGTCACTTGGCAGTCATTACATATTACAAAGCGCTAGCAATAACCATAATCTGGTCAGTAGGCAGTCATGTACATACTACAAAGCGCTAGTAATACTACTAACCATAGTCAGGTCACTAGGCAGTCATGGACATACTACAAAGTGCTAGCAAACACCATAATCAGGTCACTGCAGTCATTACATATTACAAAGCGCTAGCAATAACCATAATCTGGTCAGTAGGCAGTCATGTACATACTACAAAGCGCTAGTAATACTACTAACCATAGTCAGGTCACTAGGCAGTCATGTACATACTACAAAGTGCTAGCAAACACCATAATCAGGTCACTTGGCAGTCATTACATATTACAAAGCGCTAGCAATAACCATAATCTGGTCAGTAGGCAGTCATGTACATACTACAAAGCGCTAGTAATACTACTAACCATAGTCAGGTCACTAGGCAGTCATGGACATACTACAAAGTGCTAGCAAACACCATAATCAGGTCACTTGGCAGTCATTACATACTACAAAGCGCTAGCAATAACCATAATCTGGTCAGTAGGCAGTCATGTACATACTACAAGGCGCTAGTAATACTACTAACCATAGTCAGGTCACTAGGCAGTCATGTACATACTACAGAGTGCTAGCAAACACCATAATCAGGTCACTTGGCAGTCATTACATACTACAAAGCGCTAGCAATAACCATAATCTGGTCAGTAGGCAGTCATGTACATACTACAAAGCGCTAGTAATACTACTAACCATAGTCAGGTCACTAGGCAGTCATGTACATACTACAAAGTGCTAGCAAACACCATAATCAGGTCACTTGGCAGTCATTACATATTACAAAGCGCTAGCAATAACCATAATCTGGTCAGTAGGCAGTCATGTACATACTACAAGGCGCTAGTAATACTACTAACCATAGTCAGGTCACTAGGCAGTCATGGACATACTACAAAGTGCTAGCAAACACCATAATCAGGTCACTTGGCAGTCATTACATATTACAAAGCGCTAGCAATAACCATAATCTGGTCAGTAGGCAGTCATGTACATACTACAAGGCGCTAGTAATACTACTAACCATAGTCAGGTCACTAGGCAGTCATGTACATACTACAAAGTGCTAGCAAACACCATAATCAGGTCACTTGGCAGTCATTACATACTACAAAGCACTAGCAATAACCATAATCTGGTCAGTAGGCAGTCATGTACATACTACAAGGCGCTAGTAATACTACTAACCATAGTCAGGTCACTGCAGTCATGTACATACTACAAAGTGCTAGCAAACACATAATCAGGTCACTTGGCAGTCATTACATACTACAAAGCGCTAGCAATAACCATAATCTGGTCAGTAGGCAGTCATGTACATACTACAAAGCGCTAGTAATACTACTAACCATAGTCAGGTCACTAGGCAGTCATGTACATACTACAAAGTGCTAGCAAACACCATAATCAGGTCACTTGGCAGTCATTACATATTACAAAGCGCTAGCAATAACCATAATCTGGTCAGTAGGCAGTCATGTACATACTACAAAGCGCTAGTAATACTACTAACCATAGTCAGGTCACTAGGCAGTCATGACCAGCGCTAGTAATACTACTAACCATAGTCAGGTCACTTGGCAGTCATGGACATACTACAAAGTGCTAGCAAACACCATAATCAGGTCACTTGGCAGTCATTACATATTACAAAGCGCTAGCAATAACCATAATCTGGTCAGTAGGCAGTCATGTACATACTACAAAGCGCTAGTAATACTACTAACCATAGTCAGGTCACTAGGCAGTCATGTACATACTACAAAGTGCTAGCAAACACCATAATCAGGTCACTTGGCAGTCATTACATACTACAAAGCGCTAGCAATAACCATAATCTGGTCAGTAGGCAGTCATGTACATACTACAAAGCGCTAGTAATACTACTAACCATAGTCAGGTCACTAGGCAGTCATGTACATACTACAAAGTGCTAGCAAACACCATAATCGGGTCACTTGGCAGTCATTACATATTACAAAGCACTAGCAATAACCATAATCTGGTCAGTAGGCAGTCATGTACATACTACAAAGCGCTAGTAATACTACTAACCATAATCAGGTCACTTGGCAGTCATGTACATACTACAAAGCGCTAGTAATACTACTAACCATAGTCAGGTCACTTGGCAGTCATGGACATACTACAAAGTGCTAGCAAACACCATAATCAGGTCACTTGGCAGTCATTACATATTACAAAGCGCTAGCAATAACCATAATCTGGTCAGTAGGCAGTCATGTACATACTACAAAGCGCTAGTAATACTACTGTAGTGGTCTGCACTGACCTCTCAGGCAAGTAACCACATAGACAGGTAGGCGTGGGGAGTGTGTTGATATCAGGGAGCCTAGGTGGTGTAATGGTTAGCACACTGGCCCGGAATGCAAGAGATGTGGGTTCGAGTCCCGCTCTAGGCACAATATTTCCCATTTTCATCACCCCCAGACACTGGTTGCCGTGATCAGGATCCTGTACAAGCTTTGCGCTGTATGGTTGTTGAACCTACCCTGTGTATGTATGTGTTAGTGCATTGCCTGTATGTATGTAATTGTAAGCATTACAAGACTTACAATTCCAGGGGGACGAGTGTAGTGGTCTGCACTGACCTCTCAGGCAAGTAACCACATAGACAGGTAGGCGTGGGGAGTGTGTTGATATCAGGGAGCCTAGGTGGTGTAATGGTTAGCACACTGGCCCGGAATGCAAAGAGATGTGGGTTCGAGTCCCGCTCTAGGCACAATATTTCCCATTTTCATCACCCCACGACACTACTAACCATAGTCAGGTCACTAGGCAGTCATGGACATACTACAAAGTGCTAGCAAACACCATAATCAGGTCACTTGGCAGTCATTACATACTACAAAGCGCTAGCAATAACCATAATCTGGTCAGTAGGCAGTCATGTACATACTACAAGGCGCTAGTAATACTACTAACCATAGTCAGGTCACTAGGCAGTCATGTACATACTACAAAGTGCTAGCAAACACCATAATCAGGTCACTTGGCAGTCATTACATATTACAAAGCGCTAGCAATAACCATAATCTGGTCAGTAGGCAGTCATGTACATACTACAAGGCGCTAGTAATACTACTAACCATAGTCAGGTCACTTGGCAGTCATGTACATACTACAAAGTGCTAGCAAACACCATAATCAGGTCACTTGGCAGTCATTACATATTACAAAGCGCTAGCAATAACCATAATCTGGTCAGTAGGCAGTCATGTACATACTACAAAGCGCTAGTAATACTACTAACCATAGTCAGGTCACTAGGCAGTCATGGACATACTACAAAGTGCTAGCAAACACCATAATCAGGTCACTTGGCAGTCATTACATACTACAAAGCGCTAGCAATAACCATAATCTGGTCAGTAGGCAGTCATGTACATACTACAAGGCGCTAGTACTACTGTAGTGGTCTGCACTGACCTCTCAGGCAAGTAACCACATAGACAGGTAGGCGTGGGGAGTGTGTTGATATCAGGGAGCCTTGGTGGTGTAATGGTTAGCACACTGGCCCGGAATGCAAAGAGATGTGGGTTCGAGTCCCGCTCTAGGCACAATATTTCCCATTTTCATCACCACCACGACACTGGTTGCCGTGATCAGGATCCTGTACAAGCTTTGCGCTGTATGGTTGTTGAACCTACCCTGTGTATGTATGTGTTAGTGCATTGCCTGTATGTATGTAATTGTAAGCATTACAAGACTTACAATTCCAGGGGGACGAGTGTAGTGGTCTGCACTGACCTCTCAGGCAAGTAACCACATAGACAGGTAGGCGTGGGGAGTGTGTTGATATCAGGGAGCCTAGGTGGTGTAATGGTTAGCACACTGGCCCGGAATGCAAAGAGATGTGGGTTCGAGTCCCGCTCTAGGCACAATATTTCCCATTTTCATCACCCCACGACACTACTAACCATAGTCAGGTCACTAGGCAGTCATGGACATACTACAAAGTGCTAGCAAACACCATAATCGGGTCACTTGGCAGTCATTACATACTACAAAGCGCTAGCAATAACCATAATCTGGTCAGTAGGCAGTCATGTACATACTACAAAGCGCTAGTAATACTACTAACCATAGTCAGGTCACTAGGCAGTCATGTACATACTACAAAGTGCTAGCAAACACCATAATCAGGTCACTTGGCAGTCATTACATATTACAAAGCGCTAGCAATAACCATAATCTGGTCAGTAGGCAGTCATGTACATACTACAAAGCGCTAGTAATACTACTAACCATAGTCAGGTCACTAGGCAGTCATGGACATACTACAAAGTGCTAGCAATAACCATAATCAGGTCACTATGCACAGTCATTGACATACTACAAAGTGCTTGCAATAACTCTTCAACTCACTAGGCACAGTCATATGCATACTACAAAGCGCTACAAGTAGCCATAGTCAACTCACTAGGCATGGTTATAGACATACTACAAAATGTTAGCAATAACTGTTGTCCGCTCAGTAGGCAGTCATGGACATACTACAAAGTGATAGTAATAACCTGAGTCAACTCACTAGACAGGCGTGGACATACTATAGCAAAGCGATAGCAATGACCCGAGTCAACTCACTAGGCACAGTCATGTACATATTACAAGGTGCTAGAAATACCCTGAGTCAACTCACTAGGCACAGTCATGTACATATTACAAGGTGCTAGAAATACCCTGAGTCAACTCACTAGGCACAGTCATGTACATATTACAAAGTGCTAGAAATACCCTGAGTCAACTCACTAGGCACAGTTATGGACATCCTACAAAGTGGTAACAATAACTGTAGTCAGCTCACTATGCACAGTCATGGACCTACCCAAAACACTAACAATAACCCAGGACAACTGACTGGTTACAGTTGACTATATATACTACAAAACACTAGAAATAAGTGGGTCACCTCACTACATGGTAGAAAGCATTAACAAAGCTCTGAGCACAATGTTGTAGAACAATCTGTCTTTAGATTAATGATACGATGATAATATATTGACCCTACATTGATAGTGATATGCTGATACGCTGGTGGTATATTTGATATGATGATCTACTTCTGATTTATTGATGATGATACATTGAGTGATATGACAATGGTGATGATAGATTTTGTATGATGCATTGATGGTGATGGTGATCCTGAAGACCTGATGATACATTGGTGGTGGTGGTGATGTTATTGATGTTGATCAAGGGGCGTAGCTAGAAATTAAAAGAAATTATAAACACAAAATTGTTTGCAATGAAAAAAAAATGTAAGCACAACATTTTAAAAAGTGCATGTTATAAAAGATTTAGTATGTAAGAAATTTGACGCTGAAAGAAATTGTTTGCATGCGCTTACAGTGCAATAATGTAGCTACGCCCCTGGTGATGGTGATGTTAAACCCAATGTCATGTACCTGCGTGTTGCAGATAACAATGGTGGGCGACCTGAAGCATGGGCGCACTGTCCACTCGCTAGCGCGCCTTCTCACCCTGTACAAGTGCAAGCTCCGCTACGTCTCCCCGAAGAACCTCTCCATGCCTGCCGAAGTGTGCAGCTTCGTCAAGTCGCAGGGAATCCAACAGGTCAGCTTTCACATTTCTACACAGAGGCGGTGCGTTCCAAGTTTCCTAAGGTTTTCACACTATTTTCTGCTCAACCCGTCCCCCATACCCCGTCCTCACCTGTCGAAATTCTATTTTCTTTCTATTCCTGTTTAAAAAAAAATCAACTTCTTGTTTAACCTGTCTTCAAAAGACCTATTCTACAGTGGCCGAATCGGTAGAGCATAGCTTTCCGTGCAGAATGTCGGGAGTTCGATTCCCGGTCGAGTCAAACCAATGACGTACAAAATTGATACTTGTCGCTACCTAGCCTGGCACTCGGCATTACTAGGATAAGGCCAGGACTGGTTAGCTCGGTATCAGGATAATGTGACTGAGTGTGATTTTATTGATTACAGTTAAGCAAACAAAATTATATCTTACAAGAAAAAATTTAGAAAAATAGTTTGGGTAAATGAATGGTGTCAATTTGGAAATAAATAAGGAAAGGAGGTGGGAGGCCTCAAGTATGAAGACAGTGAGGCAAGGGGATGGCTGTGGTTGTAATTGTTTAGGGTTAAATGTCTGCGGAAGTGATGTGGCTGCTTATTTGACGCATGCGCTGTGTTTTACAGGACTTCTACGAGAGGCTGGAGGACGCCTTGGAGGATACGGACGTGCTGTACATGACACGCATCCAGCAGGAGCGCTTCGACTCGGAGGAGGAGTACCGCAGGGTGAGGCAGGCCACTTCCGGTCCAGGGACCCAAAACGAGGCTGTGCACTTATGTACATGCACATGCACACAGACACACAGGAGAAGAGTATTGCAGCATGAGGCATGTCAGCAACCGTGACTGTGGTACATTGAGGCTGTCCACACACACACACACACGCACGCACGCACACACACACACACACAGAGACACACACTCACACACAGAGGCAATGGCATCCCATTTTGAGGCAGGCCACTTCTGGTCCATGGAGCCAAAACGAGGCTGTCTGCACATGCACATGCACATGCGTGTTCGCACACGCATAGCTATATCCTAACGCTTTCGATATTAAAATTTTCGACTGTCAAAGTTTGCAGCTGGTATGGCTGATAATGTAACGATTTTCAGTTAAACTATTATCTACCCCAGAAGTGAGTTGGATACGTGCTTCCTGTGTGTCAGATCATGGGATTTGAACCCTGGTTTCAAGCCCTGGCTGGGTTAAACCAGTGACTTAAAAATGTATACTTGTCACTACATAGCCTGGTGCTCGGCATTACTAGGCTAATGTAAGAGGCAGTGGAACGACAACCAATTGTCTGTGATTGAAATTCCTTCTGCTTAAACCAACGAATCTAACAACCAAAATGCACAAAAACTCCTTTGCGTATTCTGATTGTTGATGTCACTTTTCAGTCGTGCGGACACTACATTGTAACACCTCACCTAATGCGACGCGCTAAGCGTAAGATGGCTGTGATGCACCCGCTGCCCAGACTGGACGAGATCAGGTTAGCCATTTTTTTTAGATTTAATTTTGAATTGCATAATCTAATGGTCTTGAGTTTCTTTAAATAAATATATTTAAATTTGGCAGGGTTTTTACGTGTCCTTGAAAATCTGGAATTTAATAATTCAGGATTCCAGACCTCGAAAGTCCTGGAATTAGTCTAAACATCCTTGAAAATGGAAAATCATGATTGTTTTAAAGCCTATATTCACCGACATGTCTAAACTTTAATTATTGATGTTTTAAAAAAATTTATAAAGTGATTTTTTGTGTGAGTTTGTTATCCTGCTTCTTGATTTTCATATTAAATTTATTCGTAACGTCCTTCGTTTTTTTTGCTTATTTAACTCTTCACATATTATGCAGTGAATATTAGTTCCTAGAGAGAGCAAAACCCAGTGACAATAAATCCTACTCACTTTTCACTCTTAATATGTCTTTCGCTGCCGACATGGCATGAAATCACCAACCAAATAATCAATCAACAGGATTCGCACAATCTTGAAAAGGCCTTGAATTTGAGTCTCTTGAAAAGGCCTTAGATTTGAAAATACTCTGGAAATTTGTTTATTTTGGGGGAGGCAAATTTGATTGGCAACATTGTTCTGAATGGCTAGGTATTTGGCTTATTAACTAGTCTAAAGACAATTTCTAAGTATAATAAAGATTAATTCGGTAGTTGATTCTTTTGCTTCATAAAAATAGCATACAGAAACCTGGTGACGTCAGACCATAAAGAGTTGACATGTACATGTGTATATCATTATGTCATATTTTTTCGGTCTTAAAAAATGAATTTCTTACCTGAAAAGGCCCTAAAAATGCCTTAAATGTGGTTGCTGAATAGCTGTATGAACCCTGATCAATCAATCAATCAATCAATCCATCCATCCCTTCCCCGGCAGCACCCAGTTCGACACGGACCCGCGGGCTGCTTACTTCCGACAGGCTGAGGGTGGCATGTACGTGCGCATGGCCCTACTGGCCACCATCCTCGGCAAGTGCTAGCCACGTCACGTGACATCCTCCGCCCCCTCCCCCCCCCACCCAACCACCCCGCCACCTGAAGAACTACTACCGGCCAAGTGAGGAACTACATCGCCATCTTGCTGCTGGTTCTTTCGCCGGGCGCTGGTTTCTTGTTCGCTGGTTCTGAATGCTCACTGGTGAGAGTCTGTAATCAGGGCTGAATTGAAAACTTTGGAAAATAAAGTAATGTATTCAAGTGTCTGAATACCTTTGAAAATTATCTTGCGGTTTGGAAAACCTTTGAACTTTGATTATGATGATTTTATGTAAAAAATAAAATATAAACGCCTACATTTAACACCGCACGGTTCATGTGGTTTCCTACACTTTTATTTAAATAAATTTAAAATGAAGTTATTTTTAGGATGAAAAGTATATGACATGCGGGTCTGGCTCAACATATATAGTATGCTGTATACATAATTATACGAGTATAATTATCTTTATACCAATATAAGTATAAGGAAAGCGATTATCTATGAACTGTCTCCTCAGAATAGTTTGTTTGTGTTTTACATCCTAGCAACATCTAAGGTCATCAGGATGGGAACCAACTTGTAATTATGCACTCCCGTGGTGTTTTTATAGTGCTGCACCACTGGGAGACCAGGCCGGCCCACTGACACATAATCCTGATAATGTGCGAACAAGTCCTTGCCCTAACCTACTAATGCCTAGTGCCAGGCTAGGTAGTGAGAAGTGTTAATTTTGTAAATCATTAGTTTGGCTCGGCCGGGTCTCGGAGTCATATTCCTGACCTACACAAGTATCCTGCGCTGTTACTGACACAGCCACCGTGTCCGGTACTATATGTGATGTATAAGCATTATGCGAGTATAAAGTCGCGGAAGGGAATTGATTATTATCCATTCTTACCAATTACTATTCACATTCTATTTGCTACGTTCCTTACATCCTACGACTGGTGCCACCACCACCAACCAAAACCCTAACTGCAGGCGCGCACATTGTCACTTACGCCCGAGGAAGATCTAAATCATTAAAGCAGCATTCTTCGTTCACAATGAGGCATTAAGCCACCACCATTCGCGTAATTATATAGCATCCTCAGTCATACCACAAAGTGACAGTCACGGACCAAACCCATCCATCCCTCCAGGGTTACGCGTATCATCATTCCAGGCAGCGAATCAGGTTGATTAAAAGTTCCATAATCCGTTGTATCTTAATATTTGTCACATATTTTACATAATTATGCATTAGTTTGATTGGTATTACCTGCTCTGCTTTAGTTCGAAGTAATATTTCTGATAATCGGCAAACTGGAGATATTTGAAGTAAAAGAATGCAAAATAATTTGTGTTGAAAAGCGAGGTGGAATATGCCATTCTTACGTTAACTAGGTCATGCTATTGCCTTTCAAAAACCCAACACATTTTAACGTTGCTATGGGGTAAACCCCCAAAAGATGCATGAGTATGCCAGTCTCTAAGTTGGATAGATGTTCAAATCTAGAAAACTTGCTTTTGAAAATACAGTAAAACCTCTAAATTCACTGAACAATCGACCGACATTAAATTGTCCATTTAGGGAGGTAGTCTGTTATGGGATTTTTTTTTTTTTTTAAACATTACAATGGCATTGTATGGGCCCCCAAATAAAGTGATGGATATAGGGGAGTGGTCGATATGTGGAAGTTGTCGGTTAGGGGTGTTTTACTGTATTGAACTTTCATTGAATTATGTAACTTTATATATCGAATCTCGCTCACATTTACCGGTGTTTCTGTCTGCGTTCAATGCAGATATCAAGATCTGCTCAAACACAAGCCTAACAAGTGTTAGATTAATATTATTAGAGTTAATTGGAAAGTAGCGGTCAGACTGACTTTTTAGTTCGGAGTATACACATAGATAGCAACCTGCTTGTCATTAAGTGCCTGATACTAGGATACATAACAAGTAATGAGTGAGAGAAACCACAGTGTCCGTAGTTTATGCTGTGAAATGACCTGAGCTGTCTACCGATCTCAGCTGGTTTTGTGGCCAGTATCCTCCTCAAATTGAAGGTGAGGGTTATATAAATAGACGGAACACTGAATTGTAAAAGTGCAGCTAAACCCCTACACGCTAAATTGTAAAAGTGCAGCTAGACCTGTACACCCTAAAGTGTAGAAGTGCAGGTAGACCGCTACAAGCTAAAGTGTAGAAGTTCAGGTAGACCGGTACACGCAAAAGTGTAGAAGTGCAGCTACACACTAAAGTGTAGAAGTGCAGGTAGACCTGTACACCCTAAAGTGTAGAAGTGCAGGTAGACTGCTACAAGCTAAAGTGTAGAAGTGCAGGTAGAGCGGTACACGCTAAAGTGTAGAAGTGCAGGTAGACTGCTACAAGCTAGTATAAAAGTGCACCTGTAGACCACTACATGCTAAAGGGTAGAAGTGCAGGTAGACCAGTACACCCTAAAGTGTAGAAGTGCAGGTAGACCGGTACACGCAAAAGTGTAGAAGTGCAGGTAGACCGGTACACCCTAAAGTGTAGAAGTGCAGGTAGACCGGTACACCCTAAAGTGTAGAAGTGCAGGTAGACCAGTACATGCAAAAGTGTAGAAGTGCAGGTAGACCGGTACACCCTAAAGTGTAGAAGTGCAGGTAGACCGGTACACCCTAAAATGTAGAAGTGAAGGTAGACTGTCTGCTAAAGTGTACAAGTGCAGGTAGACCGCTACACGGAAAAGTGCAGCGAGACTGCATCCTAAAGTGTAAATGGCCAGGCGGACCTCCCGCTAAAGTGTAAAAGTGCGGGTAGACCGCCCGCTAAAGTGTAAATGGCCAGGTAGACCATGCTAAAATGTCACCAACGCTTGCATAGTTTCCCTCCGTTGATGGCAAATACCGGAAGTGCGTTAAGGTAACTTGTATTGCAAATTAACCAGGGTCCAATTGTGAGTGACTTTTTAATAACCTTTTTTTTTTTTTGTTTCCTTGCAATTGAATTTGTTTTGTAATTCTGTTAACCTTTTACAAAGCCTTGCCAAGTATTTAAGTCTTTGTTGTATTGTGATATTGCACGTAGTAAGTGATATGGCGCATACTGGTATCTCATGCACTAACCCCCCGTTAGGATTTAATGCAGAATCATATGGAAACCCTGTTGTGCCACACAATAACCTAGTGGCAGTGGCAAGAACTAATGTTGTGGGTAGCAGTGACAAGAAGTGATGTTGTGGGTAGCAACTATCTGTGGTTATGTCTTATAGAGGATTTCCACCACCAACCTGCCGTCTGATGGCAGTGGCAAGAACTAATGTGGGTATGACCTCATTGCGCATGCTCAATTACCTCATTCGTTGTACTAATATAGCTTATTCAATATTAAACAAAAACGAGGCTCTTGTTAAAACGCCGCTTTTCCTAGCATTTATACCCCTGGGGCCATATGCAGGAGTCAGTGTTAGCGAGCCAAAACGCATTTAAACGGGATTTCTGGTTTAGCGCCGAAAAGTCGGTATGCAGGAGGCGGGTTTAAGGTCCGCGACACTAACCCTGTTTCATATGACGTTAACGGGCGGTGTTAGCCTAAGGTTATGGCCAAATCTATTAAATGCTATCATATTTAACAGAATTAGATACGCAATAAGTGAAATATGATTAAATTAACCCTAAATTCAAAGCAATATTAAGGCTGCCGCCGCATTGGCGGCGATATTAATATTGTCAAATCGACGAATGTAAAGTAAACAAATCGCCGCGTCGACGTCGACATCCATACTGGCGGCGGCGGCGGTTTGTTGACTTTACGTTCGTCGATTCGAAAATATAACTATTAATATCGCTGCCATTTAGGGTTAAATTGTTCAAATTTCACTTATTGCGTATGTAATTCTGTTAAATATGATAGCATTTAATATATTTAAGCCTAATATATGGGTACAGATGCAGAGGGATTTCCCAAATCTATAAATAAATTCAGGTTTTGCTATAATTAGGTACCGGCAGCGCCCATTAAAAGTCCAGGAATGGTGCTTTTTTCATCAATATTCAGATGCTTGTAACTAATTCTGTATGTATATGATTTTGATGAAATTGCAAAACATAGAACATCAACATGTGTTCTATCCGATATTCTAGTTGGATTGAATATATAGTAAGTTTGTATTTAAGTAAACTCCATTTGTATGATGAGTGTATTTAGTGAATATTCCTACATTACTGGTGTCAATGAAAACGACTCTGAAAACAGGGTCTATTTAATGGGCTCGCGCTTCCTTGCACTACATCGTAGAAAGTCATGGATGGTACCAGAAGAAGCGGAGTGACCTCAGCTCTCTAACCATATATGGTTTGCCCTAGGTCAAAAAGGTCAATCAGGTCAAATTCTGCAATTTAAATAATTTTCAAAGTTTAAAACCCATCTACTGAATTAAAAAATATTTTAAACCTAATAAGATTTTATATGGATAGATAGACAATTTGATTCCCCTTCCAATGATACCAATCTTAGTATAGTGCTAGTTAGTGCAAGGAAGCGCAGACAGAATATTAACACCAACCTGTTTGGGTCTTTGCTGACCACACTAGTTTCACAATGGTGACACCCATGTAAAAAAAAGTATATGACATTGATATTTATTGACATATATCAAAGAATATATAATCTAATATTGTGCCAAATTTTGGGAAGATCCAACCATTGCTCTAGCCACAGTGAATATTTAAAGATTTATTTAAATCAATATTTTTTGTTTCAGACACTTTTAATTTGTATTTGCCATCAAAATCCAACTTTTGATATATTTAGCTATATTATTGTCATAACTAATATGCATTAGTTCCATATGCTATGTCTGCAAAATTTGAAGAAGATGCACCTAGTGGATGAGCCACAGTGAGTGTTCAAAGCTTGATGAACAAATCTTTATTCTTTATTTTGTACACTTTTCTTTTGTAAACGCAATCAAAATGCACTTTTTGTATTTCTAGACAAAATATTAATATGATCATGTGTATTACCTCCGGACGATGTGCACTGTCAATTTATAGGAAGTTTAACCAATTGGTTAAGCTACAATGAACATTTAAAGATTCATTAAATTGATATATTTGGTTTTCCGACAATTTGTCTTCATATGTTCAATTAAAATTCAATATTTTCCATACTTTTGTATATAATATTGATATCAATAATATCTATTAGTCTCTGGGAATGGTTATTGTAATACTGTGCCAAATATGAGGAAGATTCAAAAGATTGTTTTGCTGCAATGAGCTTTCAAAGATTGAAATGTTGAAAAGATTTCACTTACAGATGATGTTTACATGCAAACAAATACACTTTTTGGCATTTTAGGATGCACATATCTCTTGACTCTCTGAATATAGAGTTCTGAAAAAAAATAGGGCATTACACTGTTATGAATAGGTGAACTATTTAGCATTTATTCAGTCTTCTTGCAGTTTTCCAAGAAAATATCATGCTTTGAAAATGGCTATTTGGCCAAATCAGAATGATTTTTTGGTTATGAATTTCACTTTTTGACATTGTCTTATTACAAATCTGCTTTACTAATTGATTTAGCAATTGACCATTTAAATTCCTTTATATATGTACAATGGAAATTAGTTAGCAGAATGCCCCTCATATCGTTCCACTTTTTATTATATTTGCTCAAAGTTCCACCTTTAAATCAAAATTAATACATTTTTATATATTTAATCTTATTTAATCTTAGAAAATTATTATCTCCAGAACAATACTATATATAGCCCAACTGGTTTTGGATTTGGGTTTCTAATTTCAACATCTACAGGAAGGAATAAAAATATTGGACCAGTGGCATTTTTTAAAATTTTGCTGCCGGTACCTACTATAATGTAAGTGTTACGCGCTCCTGCATACGACTTGACACAGTTCCTGACGTCGGTGATAGCTAAACGGTAACACTAACAGGCTCTAACACCAAACCCCGCTAACACTGACTCCTGCATATGGCCCCTGGTGTTCAAACGTACTTTGATAACAACGCCAATTTCCCAATGTGGTTATTCCGAGTTCCGCTGCTCCTTCAGAAAAGACTTAACGCTGTGACTGCGCACACTTGGTCACAGCTTCAGCTTACACGGCAGAAAGTAGGGATGGTCGTGAATACACATACACAAAGTGCTATTTTATCTAATGTGATCTAATTTCACTGCAATCTACATTAGAAACAAATCTATGGATGGCAAGAACCATACCAAGTTTAAAGTATTTATTATTATCTATCATTATAAACTCATTATCATCATTGTCATTATCATCATCACCACCACCAATCACTTAACCGCAAGGGTCTTTGGGGCACCACAGATGACTTTGCAACCAGTTTTCTCCATATCTTCCGGTTCTCGGCTTCTCTCTGGGATTTGCCAAACTCCAGTTTGAGTTGGAGAGGACTGGGAGGGGCAACAACCCCAAACAGCGCCATTTAAGCTGTAGCTGTGACCCGGCATGTTGGGTCCCAGCTTCAGTCGTTCGTGAGGGACCAGCGGAACTCGGGAATATCCACATTGGGTGGGTCTTCATCACTGAGTACATTATATAGACTTTGAAAGTATGCCCATGAGTTTTGTTTAAACATTACCATCTCATAAGGTATGTTTTACACATTGTGTAGATCATGGAAATATTCTCATTATGGGGAATGTGGGAAAACTTATAACCTTGGACAATTTCAAAATAATGCCTTTGATATCATTAAAACGTACAAAGGGCAAATCATTTTTGTTATCACCTTTTAACCAGACGGGATGGCCGAATGAGTCAGAGCATCCGTCTCCCGTGTTGGTAGATAGTGGGATCGTGGGTTCGAATCCTGGTCGAGTCGAACCGATGACTTAAAAATTTATACTTGTCATTTGAAATCGTTACACCGGCTTTAGCCAATTGACCGTTGATGGTAGTTAATATTGTATTCATATATGAAATATATACACTGCCCGCTGAACATGATACACTAACACATTTACAGTAAACATCATCTGATTATAAAGCATTAATATA
Source organism: Branchipolynoe longqiensis (assembly GCA_030323885.1). NCBI lineage: Eukaryota > Metazoa > Annelida > Polychaeta > Phyllodocida > Polynoidae > Branchipolynoe > Branchipolynoe longqiensis. The sequence continues at coordinate 100,699,269 of CM059187.1, forward strand.
TGTTATTAAATTATTTAATATTACAGTATGCAAAACTAAAAAAAAGTTGACTAAGATTCCATCCAGTTCATTCGAGGTCTGACTTAGCTGAGTATGTTTTAACGAGGGTGCTCTATACTTGAAAGTAAGTTTTTGTTAATAAGAATTTGGAAAATTATGGAAAATCATAGACGGCAACAGGTTCATGGGTTGTTCATTTTGTATATCCTATTACGTGCATTTTCTTTTAGCCCAAAGTAAGTGATTAGAAAAAATGAAGAGAAAAAGAGCACAATAACTGGTTTAAAAAGGTTACAAAACAAAATGGTTGTGAAGAAGTCGAAAATGGTGCCTTGCGGTGCGGGGAAGTCATAGAAGTATATAGAAGTGTAGAGACCTTGTTGTCATTTAGAATGATGTTCATACAAGGAACACTCCACCCACCACAACCGGATCGGTGCAGTGTGAACAGAGTGATACTAGCCAAACAGTGTAAAGCAGTTTCATGTCGGCTAAGCGTTGAATGAGGGTTCCCTGTGGGTGTGTATAGATGGTAGATTGTTTCGTATAGAAGTAAGATAATTATAATTCCGGTGTTTGGGAGAATATCTCACTGTATCGTTCACTAATTATTCGTAATCACAAAAATGGAGTTTGGTGTAGTTATATATTATGGACATTTAAAACAAAATTAAGATGGCCCTGAATAAAGATGTATAGAATCCACTTCCAGCTTGCTTTGATTTTGTGACATTCCATGGTTTCGAAGAAAATCTGAATATGCTAAGGCATTTTCTTTTAGTTCAGAGAATATCTGAATATTGTAATAGTCCCTAATGAGCCCCACTACCATATGGTGACAGTCTTGGCTACGCTGACCATTGCCAGTCAGAACTATAGCCAGGTGGCAGCACGCTAGTAGGGACGTTCCCCCATGGTAGACCATTCCGCCAGTGGCTAGCAGCCAGCCACGTGACGTGCGATCCAGGTGAGCAGCAACAGGTTACTTTGGGCGTAATCGATTAATCAATTCAGGTCACCCGAGCCACTTTTTGGTGCATGTGCACGTCCTACAGACTCAGGTCGAATATCGAATACGCTTCTCCACAATCGGGCTGGAAAAAAAGGTGGCTTAATCCAAAACCTTTTTTTTTTTTTTTTTAAATAACCGATATAACTACAGCAAAATAGGATTTAAAGTGTTTTATGATGGCATAGTTTAGTTATATTTCCATTTCATTAATCTACGTTGTTAACCCAAAAAAAACATGTATGACTGCTACCAGTGGCTGTTATCCTGCAGGACGGTACCAGCGAAAATGTGACGTCATCACTCCTAGCCACCCCAGCCAAGAGGTGGGTCACTCGGGTCGGGTCGTTTTGCATACGGCATGTGTATTTGTCGACTCCACTCGTGGTGTTCTATTTGAAATTCTGACAACTCGGGTGACCCGAGTCGCCCGGGTCGTGTTAATTTGACTTACGGCCTTCTAGTCTGACTTTGCCGGAACAAACTGGGCAGAGGGCCCTGAAGTTTGAAACAACTGCGGTGTTATCTCCTTATTCCCAAGGTGGACTGTCCTGATTTGACCTTAGATCTAGCCAGGACGTAAAATTCCAACAACCAACCAACTGGTTCATCACAAAATATGGAATTTACTTCCTTTTTTTAAATAAATGAAATATAACAAAGTTTGATTTGTTGATGGCAATAAAATAGACATGTTGCTTTCTCCAGCTGACTAAACTGAGGCCTAAAAAAAGTTCCGGTTGCAGACAAGAAAAAGGGTTGGTTGGTGGAGTTTTGTCCTGGCAACATCTAAGGTCATATGAAGGTGGGTACCAACTTGTAATTGTGCACTCATGGTGATTTTATAGTGCTGCCCCACTAGGAAATCAGGCTGCTGGCACCATCACCTGATATTCCACTGTTACATTATCCGGACACTGAGATAACCAGTCATTGCCCTATCCTAGTAATACCAAGCGCTAGGCTAAGAAGCGACAAGTATCCAATTTGATGTCATTGATTTGACTCGACCGGGAACCAAACTCTCGATCTCCCACACTCTACCGATTCGCGAAAATAGGGTAGGTATATAATTCTTTTTAAACCACGAATCCATTGGCCATGATGTAATTTGACATAAGAAGCCATGTAATTTATAAGAAAACTTTCATTGAAGCAAACAACAAAATTACGGTCGGCAACTTTTTGCAGGGTTGGTCACACAACTGAAAACAAATAATTTTGTTTACGGCACCGGGAAGACTTCAACCCTTGACTGGCAACGAGCAGCACCATCCAAGACCCCCCCCCCCCTCCCCTCCAACAGCTCCTAAGTTTCTCCTCGGATATACACATTCCTTAAAAATCCGCAGAAACAATAGAAAAAAAACATGGAAAATTACCATTTTTGTTTACAACGATAACTGGACATAGAAAATAGGTATTGATAGAATAGGATGCACATTTGCGATAGCGATTTAAAGGAAATTCACAGACAATAGTTTTGACAAAATTTCATTTATTGTGCAGACGAGACACATAACATAAAAATAGTTCTTGTAACATTTGTACTTTAAGATTAGATTCGGCAACTAAAATATATAGGCTATTCATAATTCATCGCATTTTATCTCAGCTGAGAAATACATTTGCACATTTTAAATTTGGTATATGGTCTTAGTGTGTTCTATGACGTACACCCGAAACTACTCTACAACTCTAAAATAAGGCAGCACAAGTGAGGGGGAACTGACGGGACGGGTAGTACGCACAGCAACAAGGCACTACGGAGGGTGTGACGGGTAGTATGCACAGCAACAAGGCACTATGGAGGGTCTGACGGGTAGTATGCACAGCAACAAGGCACTACGGAGGGTGTGACGGGTAGTATGCACAGCAACAAGGCACTATGGAGGGTGTGACTGGTAGTACTCACAGCAACAAGGCACTATGGAGGGTGTGATGGTTGTAGTACGCACAGCAACAAGCCACGATGGAGGGTATGACGGGTAGTACACACAGCAACAAGCCAGGGATGTGACACGCAGTACACACACCAACAATGCAGCAATACAGAGGCCATGTGATGGGTAGTACGCACAGCAAAAAGCCAGTGCTACGGAAGGGATGTGACACAGTACACACACCAACAAGGCAGCAACACAGAGGGCATGTGACGGGTAGTACGCACAGCAACAAGGCACTACGGAAGGGATGTGACACAGTACACACACCAACAAGGCAGCAACACAGAGGGCATGTGACGGGTAGTACGCACAGCAACAAGGCACTACGGAAGGGATGTGATGGGTTGTATATGCACAGCAACAAGGCACTACGGAGGGGATGTGATGGGTAGTACGCACAGCACCAAGGCGTGTATGTGACGGGTAGTATACACACACCAACAAAGCAACGATATGACGGTTGGAACATGCACTGCAACAAGGCAGCGCTACGAAGGTGAGGTGGGGTGAGAGGGAAGGATCTGCTGGCTAGTACACGCGCTGCAACAAGGCAGAACTAGTCACATTGGAACATCCTACAATATGCAGAATGGCCGCTACTGTGATCTAATCACTGAATTAAGTCAACGACAACATGGAACTGAAGCGTGCGATCTCTCCTCGAACGTGGTGTACACAGTTAGCGAGTGTTCGATATTTCATGGCCGCCTTGCGCCAAGTCATGACAATGTGTGTGCTCTTGTGTGTGGTGCTTGGATATTTCTTGTGTCTGTGTGTTTGCAAGTGAATGTCAATGCTTCTGGGAATATATGTCTGTGTGTACTCGCAAATGTGCGTGTGCATGTGCACACCTTAGGGGTAGTATACAAAAGCTAAGATCGGGGCTCGAATCTAGGAGGCACTCATTTTTTTCTCTTTATGTTTTTGTACAGGAATAAACACGGTAAACATGATTTGCATGAAATGTACCCTTAACCACAGGAAAGGGGTGTGGCATGAGCCAGGCATCCTGGAACCTTCAGCACATATGAGGACATGCCGGGGTGGTGTTGGGAGGAGGGAGGGGGGGGGGGGCACCAAGTAGAGCGCTCCGGATCTTTGTACCAAACCAGGGAGAGTGTGTGTGTGTGTGGTTAGTCATGTACATTGCACCAAATCTAAGTCAAACGCTACAAAACTTTGTACCTAAACTTAAACAGGGCATGTGTTTTTTGGGGTTAGTCATGTACATTGCACCAAATCTAAGTCAAGCGCTACAAAACTTTGTACCTAAACTCAAACAGGGCACGTGTTTTTGGGGTTAGTCATGTACACTGTACAAATCTAAGTAGAGCGCTACAAAACTTTGTACCTAAACTCAAACAGGGCATGTGTTTTTTTAGGGTACATTGCACCAAATCTAAGTAGAGCGCTACAAAACTTTGTATCTAAACTCAAACAGGGTGGATGTGTTTTGGGGGGGGGGGGGGGTAGTCATATACATTGCACCAAATCTAAGTTGAGCGCTAAAAAACTCTATCCCAAACTTCAAAGCGGGTGTTGTGTCGAGCATTAGTCATGTATGTTGCACCAAATCTGAGAGGGGGACAGCCAAGGCCATTTCAAATTTTGCACACGATCAGGTAGGGGCGGATCCTATTCTTTTTCTTCGTTGTCACCATTTTCTTTTTTTTATGATCCCCATTCCCCACAGAATAGAACTAATCCCTAATTATAACACACAACCACTTATACGAACCAATAAACCAAGTGAAGCTAAAAGTTGAAGAACCACGTGACCACATTGGATCAGTTCAGGCATTTTACCACATCCATATATTGCTGTGGCATTCATTACTTATCCACACCCACAAACAAATATACAACCTAAAATAATACTTATTATGAAGCATTGCGAAAGAAACCACGTCAATGAACAGGAATAAAATAGAACTAAGTGCTATTGCAAAGGCTACAGACACACAGCTCAATATTTATATATATGTATATATATATATATATATATATACACACACACTTAGTTGAAATTTTAAACCACCTCCATGCAAACCTGTCGCCACATGCATAGTGTACGTCCGGTACATGTACCGCGCACGCCCGGTGTGCATCCAGTACACGTGTACACCCGGTACATGCATGGTGTGCATCCAGTACATGTGTACCATGCACACCCGGTACATGCGCGGTGTGCATCCAGTACACGTGTACCGTGCACGCCCGGTACATGCATGGTGTGCATCCAGTACATGTGTACACCCAGTACATGCATGGTGTGCATCCAGTACACATGTACCGTGCACACCCGGTACATGTGCAGTGTGTATCCAGTCCATGTGTACCGTGCACACCCGGTACATGCACGGTGTGCATCCAGTACATGTGTACACCCGGTACATGCATGGTGTGCATCCAGTACATGTGTACCGTGCACACCCGGTACATGCATGGTGTGCATCCAGTACATGTGTACACCCGGTACATGCATGGTGTGCATCCAGTACATGTGTACCGTGCACACCCGGTACATGCATGGTGTGCATCCAGTACACATGTACCGTGCACACACGGTACATGCACGGTCTGCATCCAGTACACGCGCACCGTGCACGCCCGGGACAAACAGATGCTTCCAAGTTCAGATCTCTACACTTCCGGACTAGTAGAACAAAACTTGACTTAGGCGCCTAGTTCTCGCTCTGGCCACCAGACGGCGGCACCACGGGCCGCCTTACGAGGACACCTGGCGGTCACTCCTTGTACTCCATGAAGAGCCGCAGTCGGCGGGCGTGTTCGGCACTGAGCGGGATCGAGCTGAAGTAGGGCAGAGGTGAGAGGTCAGTTAGAAAACACACTAAAAACCTTATAAATAGAGTAAAAGAGGAAATCATTGAGGTGAGATAAGTGGGAACCTAACAGCGACAAAGTAGGGTTTGTTGGTTGTTTTAACCTTTAGTGTTACGTCCTGGCAACATCTATGGTCATATCAGTACGGGAACTTATTAGGAACAAAGATGAGAACTTAATATCGACAAATGGTCAAATGAGTAAGCGCCCCCCCCCCTGTTTTAGTAGTCGTGGGTTTTCGAATCCTGGTCGAGTCAAGCCAATGACTTAAAAATGTATACTTGTCGCTACCTAACCAGGCGCTCGGCGTTACTAGGATAGGGCAAGGAGTTGTGGAATGAGGAAGACCAATTGGCCGTAATTGAAATTTACGCTGCTTATTCAACTAATGTACCAACAAGAATTTAAAAAAAATGTATAATCGACAAAGATGGGAAGTTATTTATTATAAGATGGGAACTATTGGAGAGGTCAGTGCACCTAGCTACACTCGTCCCCTGTGCAATTGTAAGTCTCATACTTCCAATTACACATATCCAGGTAGCGCACTTGGAGTACATACACAGGAAAGGTTCAACACTATAAAGCATGCATCTATACAGAGTGCTGGTCTCGGCACCAATGTGATTGTGGTTTGTGGGGGGAGGTATTTTAAATATTTTTTTATATAAATAATGGAAAACACTATGCTTACGGGATTCAAACCCACACCATTCTAGGGCTAGGGTCCTAACCATTAGCCTATCTAGACTTTTTGATACAATCAACCTACCCATGCCTATATGTGTATGTGGCAGTTCACCTGGGGAAGTCAGTGTGCCTTACTATTGAGGATTTGCGTCAAATGATTAGCACCACGTGACTGCCTCGTCGGCCATCATGGTTGGATAGAAAGTACAGCTATAACGCCGCCGATGCGGCGGAAGCGTTTATATCGCCAGGATTTTGGGTTTAATTTGACCGGATTTCACTTTTTGAATAGGCTATTCTCATAAATAATATTATTTCAACCCCCGAGTGAATATTCATGATTCTAAATAACAGAATTAGATTGTAGCAGTGAATAAATTTGTGCTTTTTGTTTTACTTACATACACTTGATAGTAGAAGGAACTGGTTCTATCCAACCACGATGCAGGAGTAGTGTGATGCCTACGTCACATGCAAATCCTCAATAGAATTATTAGAAGGGAACTATGGGGAAATTGCTACAGGAAGGGGTATGCCTGTGCCTTTCGACAGCGGAGCAGGTTCTCGCTCACCTGAGGTGGATGCTGAAGGTGTTGACGATGCGGTACAGCGCGGTCTTGATGGCGGCACGCAGAGCCTGACGCTGGGTCGCGTCAGAAGCAGCTGGCGAACTCCGCGAAGACTTCCGGTTTGTGTTGGGCGCCAACTTGAGATGCTTTTCAACAGCCTGGAAAGGAAATATTAAAGTCAACTTAAAACATGCATTAATTACTTTCCTCCCATCTTCTTGAATTACAGCGCCCCGAAAACAAGTATGTGATGTATAAGTATTATGCGAGTATAAAGGCATGGAAGGGAACTGTATTATTGTTACTGTCATCATTGTTAGTGTACACGCTACTCGGGGTGCTTCCTACTGCACGCGACTGGTGGCGTTTTCACTGGTCTCATTTGTCCCTAACAGACCCGCTCCATTGTCTGGAGAATTTTCTAGATTCGATTAGATACTACATACCCAACACATGTAGTGGTGCATTCATGAAACATTTTTATTGTAGTTATACTTACAAATGGGTAAACAAAGTCCATGTTGGCATGCTTTGACTTCAAATATTCCCAAATTTAGCACTTTAAAATAAAGATTACTTCAAAATAAAGTCAAGAATCAACCTAAGTTAGTTATCTATAAAAAAAAAAACCATCATATTATGCAACATTAAATTGGAAAATCCAATGAAAATCTGGTTGGTTGCATGGACAGCGCTCTCCTACTATTTCGGGACGGGACAAGTTATCTTAGGGGACCGGTCATCTTTCATACCAGACCACCGTCAGGTGACCAGCCCTCGCCACACCGTACCAGACTGAGTACCGGAGACCACCGGACAAAGAATTTTCTAGTCCGGTACACAAAATGTATCGAAATTGGGTCAATAGCCGCCGGGCAACCGGACAAGTACGTACATTTACCAGACGAGAACCGGACACGTAACGGATGGGTACCGGACACGCACCGGACACCAATGGATGGGTACCGGACATGTACGGATGGGTGCCGGACATGTACCGGACACCAACCGGCAATGTCCAGTAGAAGTTTTGTGCATGTTCAAAACTTGTAAAGGACACCGTCAGATGGGTACCGGACATGTACCGGACATGGCTGTACAGTACCGGACAGTGTCGGGTTCTCGTCCGGTAAGGTGTGACTGGGCCTTATAGCAGGGTATTTAATAGCCTACGACACATTCCTCAGGGTCAGTCTACAATCAGCGCCTCGCCTCACCTCTCCGGGGGGGTTGGGATACAGTCGGTACCTACACAACGGTTTTCGTGCCATACTTTAATTCTTTTGTTTCCCAGGTTCTACTACGGAGATCTAATCTCGTTGATATCAAAATAGCGGACTTGGAAGAAACAAGTAGTAAATGATGCTCACCTCCTGCAGGCTAAGCAGTGTTGAGATGATCTCAGGCAGTGTCTTTTGCACGACGCCATATTTGTCTTCATCAAAGGACGCACAGGCCAGCTGTGAGATTGCTGAAAGAAACACCGGCAGACCCAGCGTTACTATCTCCCGCTGTCAGCAAGAAATAGTGTCACTACCGTCGCTGTCCACTGTCACACAAAGCCACAGCGTCACTATGTCCCCATTTCTGCCGTCAGCAAGAAACAGTGTCACTACCTCCGCTGTTCACTGTCACACAAAGCCACAGCGTCACTATCTCCCCATGTCTGCCGTCAGCAAGAAACAGTGTTAGTACCTCCGCTGTTCACCGTCACACAAAGCCACAGCGTCCCTATCTCCCCATGTCCACAGCCAGCAAGAAATAGTGTCACAATCCAACCCACTGTCCACTGTCACAAAAACATAGCGTCATTACCTACCCACGGCCACTCTCAGCATGATACAGTGCACCTACTTCCCATTCCCAACAAGATACAGTGTCGCTAGCACCTGCTGTTTACTGTTAGTAAGAAACTGTATTACTACCCCCAGCTGTCCACTGTCACAAAGACACAGCTTCATAACCTACCCATTCCATTGTCAGCAAGAAACAGTGTTCCTACCTACCATTGCCCACTGTTAGCAAGATACAGTGTCACTAGCTCCTGCTATTTACTGTTAGCAAGAAACAGTGTCACTACTCCCCACCCCCACCATCCACTGTCACAAAAACACAGCGTACTTAGCTACCCATTCCACTGTCAGCAAGAAACAGTGTTCCTACCTACCATTGCTCACTGCCAGCAAGAAACCGTGTCACTACTCCCCACCGTCCACTGTCACAAAAACACAGCGTCGTTAGCTACCCATTCCACTGTCAGCAAGAAACAGTTTTCCTACCTACCATTGCCCACTGTTAGCAAGATACAGTGTCACTATCTCCTGCTATTTACTGTTAGTAAGAAACAGTGTCACTACTCCCCACCCCCACCGTCCACTGTCACAAAAACACAGCATCGTTACCTACCCATTCCACTGTCAGCAAGAAACAGTGTTCCTACCTACCATTGCACACTGTTAGCAAGATACAGTGTCACTAGCTCCTGCTATTTACTGTTAGCAAGAAACAGTGTCACTACTCACCGCTGTCCACTGTCACAAAAACACAGCGTCGTTACCTACCCATTCCACTGTCAGAAAGAAACAAGTGTCACTACCCCACAACTGTCACAAAGACACAGCGTCATTACTTACTCACGTCCACTGTCAGCAAGATATGGCGTACCTACCTCCCATTGCCCACTGTCAACAAGACAGGGTCAGTAGCTCCTGCTGTTTACTGTTAGCAATGAACAGTGTCACTGCTTCTCACTGTTCACTGTCACAAAGACACAGCGTAATTACCTACCCATGTCCACTGTCAGCAGGAACCAGTGTAAACTACCCCCTGCAATCCACTGTCATAAAGACAGTGTCATAAAGACAGTGTCATTACCTACACATTCCACTGTCAGGAAGACAGCGTCCATACCTCCCGTTGTCAACTGTCAAGAAAAAACTGCGTCACAATCTCTCATTATCTACTGTCATCAAGACCATTTTTTGTTGTAAATGCTCATTCATCGTTTGTCAGCACTAGGGTACTGGTCTTCACAAATATTTGCTAATGGATGTAGCATTGTAAAACTATATTAAAAAAGTTAGACTATGCCTGGCACGCGACCCTTACTATAAAAAAGGTTCTATCTGACAAAATGGTGCTTTCGAGATAATGAGGACTGAAGCTGTGTAACTGCATGATAGCAAAGCAGATAGAACAATATTATTTTTAATATATCTCAGTGAAAAATACCAGTTTAGAAACAGTTGTGTAACTGCATGATAGCCTTTTGTAGATAGAACATTTTTACATCCATAACACAAATTCGATCACTTTGTCAGATAGAGCAATTTTATAGTAAGGTCATGTCCAGGCAGCAGCATATGAAATTACATTATTCAGACTCTGAGCCAATCACCAAAATTAATTTAAATTTCAACAGAGTTGGGAGTTATTCTTTTTATTGATAAAATGATAGTTCACAAACAAATATAAATTTTGTTTCAGATGGGTTTTTTTTCCACCTGGGGGTAGTAGGGTCAGTTCACTTTGATACTTAAAATGTTGTCATTTTAGCAATATTTAATATAGCATATAGAATAACCTCAACCAATTTCATTTGAAAGAAGTGAGTATGTAGTAAAAAATACAGATTGAATTATATTCAGATTCAGTTAAAAAGTAATTCACGGTTAACATGTGTACACACCTTCGACAGCCCATATATAGACTTGAAATTGGGCAAAAAGTCGCTTGCTAGCAGCATCCGGCAAATCAGCCATAAAGAAAGCGAATGCTTTCCGCTTTTTCAGCTGGTTGTAGATCTTAGTTGTGAAGGGAACCACTGGTGCGGACTTCTCTGAAAAGGGCAAGCCAGATCATTACTATTTACGCTATGATGAGAAACATTAGCGCGGCCGTCTCTGAAAACGGTAACCCAAGACTGGTACTATTCACGTTGCAAAAGGAACCATTAGTGTGCTGTCTCTAAAAACGGTAACCTAGGCGGGTACTATTGACATTGTGAAAGCAACGATTAGTACAGTCTATAGAAAGGGTAACCTAGGCCAACACTATTTACATTGTGAAAGGAACAATTAGCGTACTGTCCCTAAAAAGGGCAACCGAAGCTGGTACTATTTACATTGTGAAAGGAACAATTAGCGTACTGTCACTAAAAAGGGCAACCGAAGCTAGTACTATTTACATTGTGAAAGGAACAAAAGGGTAATAAACAATACGCTTTAGGATAAACAGAATTATATAACTTTCCACTACCAGCAGCCACCATTTTGAAATACTTTCCCAGTACCATAGACCCATCATTTACGAGTATTGCTGGTGGGGGAAAGTCAGTCTTCATTTTAGTGACAAACGAGAAACAAATCCTTTCAGTCAGCACTGCTAAAATTAATTTTGTGATGTTTTAAATTAAATATCTCCAAAGTTAGTTCATGGTTATTTAATGGGACAAGTGGAAAAAGCCGAATTTACCGTAGTGTTTCAGTGTATGGACGTAATGAAAGACAGAAAATCGTAATGATTCCTAAGAAATCGTAATGGTTGGCAGCTCTGATATTGGGCACTCAATAGCTCAGCGGATCACTTCTTCATGCATGACTGACCTGGCGGGATGATTTCGGGTAGATTGGTCACTGATATATTGGAACCCCTGAAGTTGACGGAACTTCCATTCAGAGAATGATGCGACTCCTCTTCGACTACTGTTACAAACAAAGAAACAAACATTGGTTGGTTGTTGGAGTTTTACGTCCTGGCAATATCTAAAGTCATATCATGACGGGTACCGACTTGTGACAGTGCGCATTCATGACGACTTTATAGTGCTGCCCCACTTCGAGACCAGGCCGCCAGCACCATGACCTGATATTCCACTCAGTCATATTATCCTGACACTGAGCCAACGAGTCAGTCCTTGCCCTATCCTAAAAATGCTGAGCACTTGGCTAGGAAGCGACAAGTATCAATATTTAAGTCATTGGTTTGACTCGACCAGGATTCGAACCCATGGGTTCGAATCCCACAATCTACCAAAACGGGAGATGGACGCTCAACTCATTCGGTCATCCCATCTAATAAGAAAGAAAGATTGATTGATTGGTGGTTGCTTTACGCCGTGTCGGCAGCATAGGCCATATTCACGGCGAGAAATGTTTGTTTTTTGTTCAAACCATCGCTTTTACATGTAAAAGCAGACAATCAATTATGTGCCAATAGACACTCATTAAATTAGAAAGCTCACAATCATATATTGGTGGTCAAGGGAAACAAATTCCCATAGCAAAATAAAAGTTTTATTAATAATTGATAGAATTTATTTAGTAAACTATATGAGGTGGTAGTCCAGTCCAGCTGCCCTCAAAAAGGCTAAAATGTTTTCTTGTTTTACTTCAGTAAAAAGGTCATGCATAATGTCTGCAGTGTAGAATATGTTGGCGCAGGGCCAAAAAATCAACGCAACTTAGTAAAATGTGTTTGAGTGTCAGCGGGGACTGACACCCAATACATTCAGGGGGAGGTTCCCCCTTGAGCAGAAAAGCATGTGTAAGCCACGAGTGGCCGATACGGCAGCGGCTAAGGACCACTTGGTTGCACCGACCTCCTGCATGAGTCTGTGGTGGTTTTCCCACACGGTTCAAGATCACAGTTCAGGACCTTCTTCGCAGCCCGATAAGAAAGGAAGAAAGAAAGAAAATAATAATAAAATTTAAAAAAAAATATATAACTGCTATATACTTGTGAATGTAACATAAAACCTTACATAGTCATTTTCCCTCTCCTTTCATTCTCTCCAATCTTCATATTCTCTGTATATGCCTACTAGATGAAGTCAATAGCCAAGCCAATGGCATAGCAATTTGAATTTGATTCAATAATGGATTATGCAAATGTAAATGGGTGAATGGATTGTATTTGCGCAGCCACCCAGCCCCAAAACAGGGTTTTTTTCCCCTGGAAGGTATATACTGCCCATCATGGATAAGTCTGAATAGACTTGTTTTCACCATTAGACAGTTGGTCGATAGAAAGCCCGAGCCTACACTTTTACCGACGCAAGGGATTTTTAACCTCACACACCACATAGACATGGTATGAGAGCAACCAGCCTTTGATGACGCTGTAAGTTATACACAGTGGTGGAAATCCAAATTGGCACAGGTGGAGGCACGGGGAATCGAAACACTGACCTTCAGATTAGGAGTCTGACCTAGAAAAATGTCAGACACTCTAACCACTTCGCCACAGAGAACACCACAGTTGTGGGCTAGAGCCTCAATGTAGACCCAGAGGCAGCACTCCCGAGAGCTCATGCAATTTAAGCAGCTTAAGCCCTTGAGAGGTCAGTGACCTCATTATTTATAGGAATTTAATTCATAATAGTATGATAGACCATGAATGTATCCTTACTGCAGCGTAGCACCAACGAGGAACACTCCGAAATGCTTCTGTAGTGGCCTGCACTGACCTCTCAGGCAAGTAACCACATAGACAGGTAGGCATAGGTAGAGTGGTGATATCAGGGAGCCTAGGTGGTGTAATGGTTAGCACACTGGCCCGGAATGCAAAGAGATGTGGGATCCCACTCTAGGTGCAATATTTCCTATTTTCATCACCCCCACAACACTGGTGATGTGACCAGGATCCTGTACAAGCTACGCGCTGTATGGTTGTTGAACCTACCGTGTATGTATGTGTTAGTGCATTGCCTGTATGTATGTAATTGTAAGCATTAAAAGACTTACAATTCCAGGGGCACGAGTGAAGTGGCCTGCACTGATCTCTCAGGCAACTAACCACATAGACAGGTAGGCGTGGGTAGAGTGGTGATATCAGGGTGCCTAGGTGGTGTAATGGTTAACACCCTGGCCCGGAATACAAAGAGATGTGGGTTCGAATCCCACTCTAGGCGCAATATTTCCTATTTTCATCACCCCCACGACACTTCCATAAATTGTCAATTCTTCCACATCTAACCAGCCACACAACACAAGTAATCTGTCTACTGCCCAGCCAGGTCACAGAAAACCTCTCATGTGGGAAGTCCACCTGGGGACTGCCTCCGGCTAGCCTACTACCACCGGCTAGCCTGATGCCACCGGCTAGCCTACTGCCACTGGCTAACCTGCTGCCACCGACTAGCCTGCTGCCACCTATTGCTACTATGCAGCAAAGGTGGTCCGCATAGTCCTCACCGCCACCGCGTGGAGGTGAGGCTGATGTACGGACTCCTACAATAATATGTGAACTCAAAACAAGACCAGATACCGCTGGTGAAGGCAGTGAATGAGGCCTATAGCAAACCTCGGGTGGAGATGAGGCTGGCCACCTTCTTGTCATCACCGAGCTGACCGCTAACCAGCTTAGAGTTGTTGAAGTCGGTCATCTGGTCCGTGATGCCCTGAAGCAGGCGGAAGCATGAGACGGAGATGGCCATCCAGTTGTGGGGATGCCCGCCCGGCTGGCTCAGCGAAAAGATCTCCTGCCGCCTGACTGGGCTGTGACTCGCCACTTCGCACAGGTCCTGGTAAGCTAGGTACTGAGCCGACAAAATAAGACACGGTTAATTGATTGCGTTTTGGAATAATCCTCAGTAGCGAATGATTGATTGCGGTTTTACACCAGCGTTACAGTGGGATAAAATAGTTACTTCAAATGGGCCAAAACCAAATGCAGAGAACCATTTGAAACCACCCCACCACCAACAAGGAATTACATACCTAACAAGCATATCAAATCCATGTCTTTAAAAAATGTTCAATGAGTTATTCTTATATTCATTATCTCGTCCATAAAGGTCGCTAGCGTCATTCGATTGAGCAGAATGCTGCTCTGTATTAAAGTAACGTTTGTGGAATATGCAGAAATGAAAGTTATATTTGACAGGAAAAAAAGCAGTAATCGATGACATGGTGGGCAATAATAGGGTCAGAACAATGACAGTGGACCGCTCTCCAAGGACAGTCTATACTGACTGACCAAAGGAATGGAGCGCAGATAATACTAGGAGAGTATTGGATGAAACTTGACTCCCGGCTTTTCCTCCCTGGAATTCCCCAACAATTTAAAGCCTGAGAGAGACTTTCTGCATTCTTGCTTAAATCAAACGCCACCCAGTACAGGGACACGGTTGAATGCTTAAACTATTCCTGGCATTTTAAGGCCCTTACATAATTAATAGCTTGAGAAAATCTATGGAACATTAACAAATATGTAGAATGTCGAATATCTGTTAGAAATAACACAAATTCCAAAACTTGCGGAAAGCAGCGAAATCGCAGAGATCCTTCATCCCTTAATGTTATCGAATAATTGAAGGACTGTAAAGTAAAAGCTCACCTGCACAATAGGCAGCTGCCTGCAGTTAAGTGACCGGGGCAGAGTTCTCCTGCGGTCCCCCTCATACACGCCCTCTATCGGGAACTGGAAGGGCTGAAAAAGTGAAGAAAACACACAATCACATCTACATGCACCCTGACAGTGAGACGCCTTGTACTAGTTATGTAATCCCATCTCTGTTACTGTCACTCTCTTGCTGTCGTTCTCCCTTTGTTTCTCCTTTCTATCATCTTTTCTCAAATGAAACTTTCTCATCTTGATGAAACATGTTGGGTTTTTACATCCTGAAGTCATATCACTATCAGGATGTGTATGAACTTGTGACTCATGGCAACTTTATTATAGTGCTGCCCCACTGGAGGACCAGGCCACCGGCACCATGACCTGATTTCCCCACATTATCCTGATACTGAACTAACAAGTCCATGCCCTACCCTACTAATGTCAAACGCCAGGCTAGGTAGTGACAAGTATCAATTTTGTACGTCATTGGTTTGACTCGGCCGGGATTCCAACTCGGGGCCAGTGCTCTTAATGATTCGGCCACTGCGCCCGGTCAGAAAACAGATAGAGTACTTATTAAAGATCTGTAAAAAATATTGCCTGTAGCATTGAACTTGAAACTACTAAGAATATGTCTTAACAGCTGAGAAGGATCAAGAGGGTTCACAGCTTAACTACACTGGCCCGTAGACCTATTTTGTTTCTGATCCTGTTTTAAAAAAAATCACCAACTCCTTCCTCTTTTACCTGTCTTCGAAAGACGTACCCTGCTTGTTTCTGTGTTTTACGTTCTAACAACATTTAAAGTTATACCAGGACAGGTCCCGACAGCGCACTCATGATGACTTTATAGTGCTGCCCCACTGGCGACATGATTCAATCACATTATTCTCATATTGAGTCAACCAATCCTTGCTCTATTCTAGTAATGCTGAGCGCCATACGAGGTAGCAGCAGGTATAAATTTGGTAAGTCATTAGCATGACTCAGTCTTGGTTCAAACCCACGATGTCCCACACAGGAACTCAGCCAACGGTCTTACAGATTCAGCCATCCTGTCCAGTCGCGACACTTAACAAACTCGTAATCCCCCAACCCCCCCGGCCCTGCAAGTCTTTAGGTAGCTTCAGCCTATGGATCAAACCCATGAATTCATTCCTGGATTTGTTCGTTTGTTAGGGTTCTACATCCTAGCAACATCTAAGGTCAGATCAGGACAGGTACCGACTTGTGACAGTGCTCACTCGGAGCTGCCCCACTGAGAGATCAGGCCGCCGGCACCATGACCCAATATCCAACTCACTCACATTATCCTGATACTGAGCTAACCAGTCCTTGCCCTATCCTTGTTATGCTGAGCTCCACGCTAAGTAACGACATGTATCAATTTTGTAAGTCATTGGTTTGACTCAGGTGGGATACAAAGTCCCGACCTTCCACATGGGAAGCCTGCATTCTACTGATTCGGCCACCGCATCCGGTGAAGGTCAACCGAAGAGCCAAGCGAATACGCAAATACTCACCTCAGTCTGGTAGACGTTGTAGAGGCGAAGGGCCAGCATGAAGAGGAACTGTATGGCGGTACCGGCCACCAGGGAACACCAAAACATGCGCAAGTCCAGCAGCTTGTAGAGTCCGTCCACGTAACCCACCGGGCTGTGTGACAACACCGGAGGCGTCAGACAGCACATCACACACCGCGAACAACACCAAATTTACACCATGTCAGCAACAAAGGCCATATTAATGGCGAGAAGTCCTTAACTTGTATTCTGTCCATTTCCATTTAACGATCCTTCTTACACAGAGTGCAAAAGCACACAATCAAATATCTGTCAAAAGACACATATGAAGTCAAAAAGCTCACAATTATAAAAATTGTGGTCAAGGAAAATAAAATTCCAGAAGTTCACAAGTTAGTTTGTTAATAACCTACGTGTCATTGAGCTGAAGGTTCCTACTGATCCACCCTCTGAAGAAAGGACCTGTGTAAGAAAACAAACATTAATACATTAGAAGGCACAAATGGTTAGCAACCAGGATTGATTATGGTTTCATGCCATGTCAGCAACAACGACAATTAGGATTAAATTTTTCTATTTATTCTGCTGTATTATTTAGCCATTGCTTTTACACCGAATGTAATTGCAGAAATTGTGAAGGATTATAGAAACCAAGGTAATATTCAATGGCATCATATTTTCAAAATTCACATGGTGATACAGTCCAGCTCTTTTGATGGCTAAGGGCGCCTTGGTCCCGTCACCCCTCCCCTCATGAGTCTGTGGTGGTTTCCCCATATATGGTTTGTTTGCTCCTCAGTTCTACATCCTGGCAACATCTATGGCATCAATTTGTGACTGTGCACTCATGGCGACTTCATAGTGCTGCTCCACTGGGAATCCAGGCCGCTGGCACCATGACCTGATATCCCAGTCAGTCACATTATCCTGACACTGAGCCAAGCAGTCCTTGCTCTATCCTAATAATGCCGAGCGCCTGACTAGGAAGTGACAAGTATAATTTTTTAAGTCATTGGTTTGACTCGATCAGGTTTCGAACAAACAGGTTCGGAACCCACGATCTCCCAAAACAGCAGACGGACGCTCAACTCATTTGGCCATCCCGTCTTTACGAAGTAGTACAGCATAGCTCTGCCCCAGTGAAAGGCGGGCAACAAACCTAGGATGAGGTAATAGGCGATGTAGTAGTAGCGCATTTGACGCAGCACCTGTAGTGCACTCTGCTTCACCATTGGGTAGAACTGCGTCTTGATGTGGAAGAACTTGGACTGCTGCTCAACAGAGAACAAAAGACATAATCCTTTACTGCATTATCGAATCTGGGCACACATAACTGGTAATACTAATAGATGCAGCCCGTCTTATAGAGGATTTTCACCACCAACCCACCCTCTGACGGCAGCGGAAAAACAGAGCGTGCAAGCATGTTTTGTAGAAAATGTCCCATCCAGTTTCCACCACCAATCCGCCGTCTTATTGGTTGGTTGTTGCTGTTTTACGTCCTAGCAACATCTAAGGTCATATCAAGCTGCCGCCTGAAGGCAAAGGTAAGAACTAATATATTGGATAGTTTTTGTTTGTTTGTTGTTTTACGTCCTAGCAACATCTAAGCTCATATCATATTGGATAGTAGATCGATGTGAAACATGTCCTGTAGAAAAGGTCTTATAGATAGAGGGCTTCTACCACAAACCTGCCGTCTGATGGCAGTGGCAAGAACTAATATATTGAGTAACAGTACAATGTGCATTGTGGTTCATGGAAACAGTGTTATAGAGGATTTCCACCACCAGCCCGCTCTCTGAAGGTAATGGGAAGACCTGATATCCCACTCAGTCACATTATCGTGACACTGAGCTAACCAGTCCTTGTCCTATCCTATTAATGGATAGCGCAAGGCTAGGAAGCGACAAGTATCAATTTTATAACTCATTGGATTGACCAAGAGATGACTAACCTGGATGATGGGAAAGGTGAGAACATTAAGCGGTACCAGGAAGAAGCGGAGTGCGTACACGGCACCGACAGCCGCCCCGTGTAGCACAACAAACAGATGGAACTCGTTCACCTCCGAGATGTGGGTTCTGCAACCAGAACACACACAAGCTCAAAATACTACGCTATTGAATAAACAGAAACGCAACCACAAATTAATAAATATATACATGGTACAATTTGGTTGGATGGCATCGCGCTAGCGGGGGGCGGTCCCTTTGGTAGACTGTTCCAGCCATGGATAGCACAAACCATGCTGGAATGTTGGTGGGTTGTTGGAATTTTACTTCCTGGCAACATCTAAGGTCATGTCAGGAATGGTACCGATTTGTGACAGTGCGCACTCATGGCGACTTTATAGTGCTTCCCCACTGGAAGATCGGGCTGTGGCATCATGACCCGATATCCTACTCACAGTTACATCATCCGGACAATAAGCTAACCAGCCCTTGCCCTATCCTATTCATGCCGAGCACCAAACTAGGAAGCGACAAGTATAAATTTTCTAAGTCATTGGCTTGACTCGACCAGGAATCAAACTCCTCATATCTTGCACGGGAGGCCTGCACACTACCGATTCAGCAACTCCGTCTGGTCAAACCCCGCTGAAGGTTACATGCGACTGAATTGGGCACTGGCAGGTCACTTCTATTCTGGCCTAGACGGAATAAACTGGGGGACGAACCCGGATGTTTTGAAGCATATGTGTTGTCGTCCCTTTATTCCATAGGCAGTCCAGCACAATAACACAAATTAAGGATTATCCACAAAACAACCCAGTGTTAATCACAATCTTTCAAATACCTTCGAAATACCTACCCATCAACGTCCTTCACAACGGACAACCCCTTAAAGGGGCCATCAATCAGGTTAACGAAACACCAGGTGGCGCCACCGGCTCCAAGCGCATGTCCGAACGTGAAGAGAAGGCGGATCGGATTGAGCACATTCCACATGTAGGCAAGTCGGTTCGACAGGACGTGGGGCTTTACTGAAAGGGAACAAACCTTACGTTTAGATACATACGACATATTTAGACACATACGACATAATGCTAACGTGAACTCACGTATGTAGGACTTTGCCTCCCACACAAACATATTTAGACACCTGCGACATAATGCTAACGTATGCTCACGTATGTAGGACTTTACCTCCCACACAAATATATTTAGACACCTACGACATAATGCTAACGTGAACTCACGCATGTAGGACTTTGCCTCCCACACAAACATATTTAGACACCTACGACATAATGCTAACGTGAACTCACGTATGTAGGACTTTACCTCCCACACAAACATATTTAGACACCTATGACACAATGCTAATGTGAACTCACGTATGTAGGACTTTGCCTCCCACACAAACATATTTAGACACCTATGACACAATGCTAACGTGAACTCATGTATGTAGGACTTTGCCTCCCACACAAACATATTTAGACACCTACGACACAATGCTAACATGAACTCACCTATGTAGGACTTTGCCTCCCACACAAACATATTTAGACACCTACGACACAATGCTAACGTGAACTCATGTATGTAGGACTTTGCCTCCCACACAAACATATTTAGACACCTACAACATATTTAGACACCTACGACACAATGCTAACGTGAACTCACGTATGTAGGACTTTACCTCCCACACAAACATATTTAGATAACTACCACACAATACTAACACAAACTCACCTATGTAGTACTTTGCCTCCCACACAAACAGGAGACCCATCAGGAAGGCCAGCACCAGGAGGTAGGTCCAATGTGATGGCCGCACGAGGAGGCTGAGGCTTCCTGCAGTTAGTTAAAGGAATTAAAAATCTTAATAATATTACACAATCATGGTATCAGAGTCTGTACACATGTGAAGATTTGGAATTCAAGGCTATTTCAAGACCGTTTTTGATAGGAATTCACGACCGTTTTCAATTGCATTTCAGGGGGGGGGGGAACAATGGCAAATTCAGAATAATTTAGATCAGTGGGGACAGTTTAATGGAATTCATGGCTCTTCAAGACCAATTACCCAAAATAAGTTTAAATTCAAGGCTTGCAATGGGGCCTTGAGATGGAGCAAATGAAGCAAATGAAGTTCAAGATTTGTCAAGACTTTCCAGGCCATGTACGGACCCTACGGTATACAGAACACCACAGGGAAATAAATCTCGCAAATAAAATCCTTATGCATCCTCTGGGTTTGGCAACAACAGCCTAAGCTGCATAGTCCAAGTTTTCATTTCCTGCCATATAATTTTTTAAAGATACATATATTAGTTTAAATATAACCTACTTTGCTTTACTTTGATGTACTTTTTATTTTAAAGGATTGCTTTAGTGATATTTAAAGGGAAAACGTGTAAACATATATTTTGCATGCACATTGAAATGCTGGACACCAGGGGCCATATGCAGGAGTCAGTGTTAGCGGGGTTTGGTGTTAGAACCTATTACCGTTTAGCTATCACCGACGTCGGGAACTGTGTCAAGTCATATGCAGGAGCGCGTAACACTTTCATTATAGCTAAACGTGAATTTATTTATAGATTTGGGAAATCCCTCTGCGTCTGTACCCATATATTAGGCTTAAATCTATTAAATGCTATCATATTTAACAGAATTAAATACGCAATAAGTGAAATTTGAGGAAATTAACCCTAAATTCGAAGCAATATTAACGCTGCCTCCGTAACGGCGGCGATATTAATATTTATATTTTCGAATCTACGAGCGTAAAGTAAACAAATCGCTAATACATTGCCGCCAATGCGTAGACGTCGGCCAGTATGGATGTCGACGTCGACGGTCGCGATTTGTTTACTTTACGTTTACTTTACGTTCGTCGATTCGAAAATATAACTATTAATATCGCCGCCAATGCGGCGGTAGCCTTAATAACGCTTCGAATTTAGGGTTAAATTGATAAAATGTCACTTATTGCGTATGTAATTCTGTTAAATATGACAGCATTGAATAGATTTGGGCCTAATAAACTCGCTAAACCTAATATTTTTTAGGGGTAAGGTAATACCGGTTAAGCCTTTGGTGTTAGGCCTAACACTGACTCGTGCATACCATTTTTCGCCGCTAAACCGGAATTCCCGCCAAACACCCTTTTTCCTCGCTAACACAGACTCCTGCATACGGCCCCAGAGGCTTCAGTAGTAATGGTGCTGTCACATTATGACGCTTCTCGCCAACGCGCGTCAACATTTGTGACTTTTTGGCGCAACGTCGGGAAACGTTACGCACGCGTTGGTATTCGCTGATGGATGGCGAAGTTTTGTGCTTGCGCAAAACTTTCGACGACCAAGAGCGCGCGACTGCCAACATTATGGTGACGTCAGAAGCATGTCGACATCGCTGGAATAACGTTATGCGAATGCTAGGCACACGCCATGCACGCATGAGGGTCGTTCCCACACGTTTAGCCAAATGGTTGCTTTTTGTTGTTTTATGTCCTACCAACATCTAAGGTCATATCAGGACGCCGCACCAGACTTTTACCACAATGTCGGCCGCGCGCTACCAATATGTTGTGCTGACGCCGAAAAGTTTGACGTATCTCGATGATTAAAAGTGATTTTACGCGTTGGCGAGAAGCGTCGTAATGTGACTGGCCTATAACATGTTCTATTAAAATGAAGTTACTTCAAACTTCAAGTGGATTATAACTATGAGCCTAATATATTTTAGCTAAAAATTGTGGAAGAAATTCAAAACCATGGAGTTAGGCAAGTTGTGGTACGAGAGGGTTGTGAGTTTTCAGGCAGTTGTCAGTCATGGGATTGGAAAAGAATAATCAGCATGCTAGCGACTAATTTATTGATAGTATTTGTAAAATCATATTACAACCTACAAACTTACAACAGACATTTACATAAATAAAAGTGAATGTGTCTGCTTGTTTGTCTGTGTGTTTACAAAAAGACCTTGCTGCCATACAAAGATCTCCAATTGATTGTAATAGTTATATTTAATAGCTTTTGTTTACTCTAATAAATTGATTACTCTTTCTAATAACTTTATTCTAAAAACCCTGTACATAAATAAAAGTGAATTTATCGGTTTGTCTGTGAGTTCACAAAAAGACCCTGCTGCCTCACAATGATATCCAATTGATTATCATAGTTATATTTAATAGTTTCTGTTTACTCCAACAAATTGTTTACTCTTTCAAAATAATTTATTTTAAAACCGTCTATATAAATAAAACTGAATTTGTTACATTTTATAGCTTTTATGATTTATTCTAATAAATTGCTTACTCATTAAAATTACGATTAAAAAATTATTTTAAATCCTTAGTAATCCGGGAAAAGGGCCCAAGTTGCCCTCCATAGGAGCAAGCTTTAAAGTCTGCGCATAGCGCGGCCTTTAAGCTTGTAAATACTAAAAGGGACGCACTACAGACAACTAAAACATTTTTTCTTAAACACAATAGGTTGACCTGTTTAAAAAAAAATTAAATCGCTTAAAACGGGGGCGGGTGGCACATGCACGGGTGTAATTAGGACACGGCTTGTATAGGGGTGAGGGTGGAGGTGATTTGACAGGCAGTATGTAACCAGACAGATGAGTTCATACCGGTGGTATCCTGATTACTGTAAACCTCACAAACACCAGGTCCAGCTGGTGTTAACTGAGAATTTGTTATTGTCCCATCATAATCCCGGTGGGGCTTTCAGGCTTAAAAGCGCATGGAGGGACGGGCGGTGTATTGGACGGTATGATTTGGTATGGCATTGCATGGTAGTTGAGTGGAGGGCAGGGTTAGTGCAGCGTACTATAATGGAACGAGCAGGGTAGTGTATTGGAGTGGAGGAAAAGGTAGGACAGTGCATGGACAGGTAAGGTAAGGCAAGGTAAGGTAAGGTAGTAGAGGGAACGGTAGTGTATTGGAGTCTAGTCAAAGACCATATAATACTAAGACAGCTCACTCAGCCTGTACTGTGTAATCAAAATGATCAAACCCACCACTTGGTGCACTGGCTGTTCTCTTAGTTAAACAGTTGCTATATTATATGTATAAATGTATATATATGAATATGAAAGATGTGTGATGATGGCGATGATGATGATGTGTATTTGTTCATAGCAATTTCATATTGATGTGTATTCATACTTACCTATCTCATGTATAATATAATTGTATGTGTTTACATGTGAAACACCAACCAGCAGCTGGGCTGATCAAACCCACCACAAGGTGGCACAGCAAAATTTACATTACGATGGGAGAGATAGGGAGTGAGCCATCTTAGTATTATAGGGTCTTTGGTGTAATGGAAGGAAAGGGTAAGGCAGGGACGGACAAGGCAAATGTTTTACATTAGATAACATACCACTTTGTGTGTGTGTGTAATCACACTTTCTACTATGTAAGCTGCAGCTGTGACCTAGCGTGCTGGGTCACAGACTGCGTCCTTTCTGAGGTACCAGCAGAACTAGGTAGGTTAGTTGGTTGTTTTACTTCCTTGCAACATCTAAGGTCACATCAGGACAAGCAGAACTAAAAACCACAAGTATTAGCCGACCACTCAGGCTTCAACTTAAGGGGAGACATGGGTGATCAGAACATGAATTTGGGTGAAACTGGTGATTTCTGTTTTTGATGTACTAATTTGGTGTAAATGATATGTTTTTTGGACAGATAATTACTTGACTGGATATTTGTGTATATAATACGGGATTCTAGATGATGATACTGGACTTTACCATTTGAAAGAAACACTTTGTGAACTTTGAAGCTTGTTTTCTCAGAACTGCTTTTCCCAGGGTTTTGCCAATTTGCCCCTCTAAAAATGTAAGTTATAATTGTAGCACAAAGTTGAAACTTGGCAGTCTTATGTAAAAGTTGCTGCTGAGTGCAATAAGATGGTTAAAAACACTATCTTTCATAGTTCAAGAGCTAGGGATGGAGACACAAAAATTGACCATTGAATTTTTTTCCCCTCTGGTTCGTCATGTAGGGACATGTTGGTAATGACATATATAAATTCACAAACCACCTTCTTGCACTTAACTGGACCAGTTCTTCATATAATAACTTGATTCAGGCAAATCTAGGCACATTCAGTATACTTCCTGGAGGGGGTAAAAATTAGATTTTTTTTGGTGCAAGATACTTCATCATATGACCCCTACTCAAGATAGAGCTTTGAAACTCTGCAGATATGCTTCTCTTGATACGAAGAATGTGTGCTCCAATTTTCAAAGCTGTATCTTTAATAGTTTTTGAGATACGAAAATCACCCGTGTCTCCCCTTAAGCATAACATGAGTAATTGGAACTGACATTACCCCACCTACACAGATACACACCCTCCCCATGAACTCAACACACCAGTAATCCATTGAATTGGATGAAGAAAGTCCAGATTCGCAGCAACGACGGCAGTCAAAATGGCCGCCGGTAGAATAATCTGGCTCCAGGCCACAGAGGCCCCCACTCGCCATCGTAGTACCTACAAGAATACAACAAACACACTGACACTAATGGTATGCGTGTGGATGCAATGTAATGACATAAGATTTTATCCGTCAAATAATATCTTGTCAGTACCACCACATACTTATATAAACATTAAAGCCTCTCTAATGGACCACCTCCCTAAATGGATCACATAAAGTCGTTCGATTTAGAGAGGTTTAACTATATATATATAGATATATTATAAGATACATACTAATCCAACAATTGTCATTGGTTGATAAATTTGTTTGCCTGTTGTTTTACGTCCTAGCAACATCTAAGGGCATATCAGGACGGGTATTGACTTGTGACAGTGCACACTCATGGCGACTCACTGGGAAACCAGACCGGTTGGTTGTTGGAGTTCTAAGTCCTGGCAACATCTAAGGTAATATCAGGACGAATACCGACTTGTGACTGCGTACTCATAGCGACTTTATAGGGCTTCCCCCTGGGAAATCGAGCTGCTGGCACCATGACCTGATATCCCACCCAGTCACATTATCCTGACACTGAGCCCACTAGTCCTTGCCATATCTTAATAATGCTGAGCGCCAGGTTAGGAAGAAACAAATATCAAGTCATTGGTTTTACTCGACCAGGATTCCAACCCACAAACTCATTGGTTCGGATCTCCCGATCTCCCAAAACAGGAGACGGACGCTCTACTCATTCGGTCACCCCGTCTGGTCTGGCTGATAAATTAAGCACACAGAATAAACATGCACTACATAACAACTTTTTTTTTAAAAGAAGAAAAAAAGCAGCAGATACAAAAACCAATAAATACCCTGATATAGTGATTGGTAGACAGGAAGTGTGAACACTTATTTGTCTGGTATAAGGTAAGGAGGTATCTCAATTAAAGCTGCACAGTCCGATGGTTTTTACTAGCTACCGTTTTATGAGATAAATACATTAAATTGATCGGTATAATCTACTCTACTTTGAAGTAACTTTTATTTTAAATGGTTAACTTTGGAGATATTTAAAGCGAAAACATACCAAAATTTATTTTGGCAAGCACTCCAAAGTTATGACACCATACTCCAGTATATACACATAGGGCTTAGCAGTAACGAATTTGTATTAAAAGATGCGTTGAAAGCATCAGATTTTCAAAACCAAAACCATGACCTAGATTTGATTCTGCATATCTAACTTAGATACGGCGTATATATAATATATATTAACTTAGGGCGATACAAAGTTTTCATCATGTTGAGAGCCAAACGTATTGTATGATGGAGGAACGTAATTTAATCACCCGGATATGAAGTTTTATTCTGATGAGCTTAAGAGTAAATATCGATATTGTATTTGCCTTGTTAATTATCAAGCTCCGTATCTGGCAATAACTGCTCTATAAACAGTAAAACTCTTAAAGGGAAAATGCCGCTGTGGGTGTGAACTGGAAAACGACAATACTACATTTTCCCGTTTAACGTCTCCATGTCCGCCGTTCCAGTTCTCGGTGATATTTTACTACAACAGTACAAAACAATGGCATAACACTTGCAAATCATCTCAATAATTGTGTTCGTGTTGGACAGTGTTTACCCATCAACAAAGAAGGATCCTGCCTGACACAAAAGTAAAGTGACCTGAAACAAAACATTTCTGTGACTGAAATTGGTGAAATTCATGTACTTTCTTTCATTCCTCCTCGCGCCAATTCTGAGTGCCTCGGCACAATTTCCCCAAACTCAACACTATAGAGGGGGTGTAATGACGTCACGAGGCAACTTCCGGTGGCCGTATTGGATTACATATGAAAGGCTTGGAAGTGCTTACATTGTGTTTATTTACCAATTTGTTGGTTTATTTGTCACTGTTTTGAGCAGTTTGGCCTCAAAAGTTGGGAGAAATGGGTTTTTTGATGGAGGAGAAATATTTGTTTAATCATGTAGCCTCACATCGTTGCTAAAGCGCAGTATGTTGACACTTTGAATGCTCTGTTGAAGAATTAGATAGGATCAGGCAGTACCCACTAGGTGGCGCCACAGACTTCGGCAGCCCTAAATATAGGTAGGCCCAATGGTGGCTGTAGTGTTCTTGGTATATGACAGGGGGCGCCATAGGTGGTATTAAGTGTACTCCAAGATGGCTAACTGCTAAGTGATGACATCACATGCACTCCCTCTATATAAGATTAATAATGGCTACACATTCCAGTTAACTTTTTTAAAATTCCAGATTGATATAAAAGGGTGAATTTGCAGGTTGAAATTGAGTGAAACTTTTGAAGTTATTATTGGAATAGCAAAACTTAACCAAATTGAAATATTGTTAAACTAAGCTGTGAAGGGATTCCCATACTACATAGTAGACAATAATAATCAAGATTGACCAATGCAAACCAATCATAGAGGCGTTTTTCTTGACCCCTCCAAAAAAAAAGGTGCCATTGCCACCATTGGCTGGATCAGTTTTGTTGTAAGAAAATATCCGCCGCTAGCGCACAACGGCACATACCTACATCTTTTATTATTATATGAAAATTAACATACCGGAAAAGCTACACTCACTGAATAGCTCACAACACCAAAAAAAAGCTTAGCAGAGAACTGCAGCATCTCAGCACCAGTATACGTGGCAGCTAATAAGTAGGCTATCCGATTCTGGGTCAAACAAATCCAAGAATCTGCAGCGAGTGTCAATGTCCCCTATTATCGCTCAAACACACACGGACATATTCAACAGTAAAATACCTACAACACAATGGTACTGTTGACGTCGAACCGTGTCTCTGAAGACGATACAACATAAAAAGGTGATGTAACCTTCCAAACTAATCCCAATTCACTATACACCGAATTAGAACTGTTCTCAAGGACCACTTCATCTGAACAATAAGAGCTGTCAACAAACTTGCGCTGTCGTGAGATTACATGAGTACTGAACTATTACTAGGTCTAGAGCATGGTTTTATCTTGGTCTGTTGTGCACGTAGTCCTAACATAAGAAAATGAACCGTACCTCTAGTTTAAACCAATACGATGGTTCATCCATGATCTTCGAAGAATAGAGGATCAGTTATGATTTTAAGGCGTCAGTTGAAGAATATTGGAGATATATTTCACCGGTCTTTCGAAGTCGGCGCCATCTCCGGAAGTACGAAACTGAGTCATAGATAAGCAAGAATCTAATGAATACGTTGGGAAATGTGCTATTTGGTCAGATAATACATGGGGAATTAAGTGTAAAACACCAAATATAAGTTTTGTTAATCATAGCATGTATCCGAATCAGTTATTTATTCTAAAATATATACAATTTGTTATCAACTGTTTCGTATCCAATCAGTTGCTCCTAAGATGGCTGGGCATACAGCAGGCGATCCACTTGAATGCTACGGGGTAAGTTGAAATGTCCGGCTATACCTTCCTTAATACCCATTTGTATGCGGCATGTATGGCTTGGAAGTAGTTTATAGTCTAAAATATAGGTAAATCTAGTTGTGTTTGAAACAGGAACAGGAGTGGGCATAACGAGGAACACAGTCGCCCACTCACCTACTAACGTCTAACAACAGTAACACTTACACTGTCACTGACTGACTGAGGCAAGACTTGAAGTTAGTTTAACACCGCTAATCTTCAATCTTGTTTAAATTATTGACGCATGGCATGGCATGGGTTTGCCTTAGCTTAAGCAACTTAAGAGAATATAGTCAAAATCAATGTAGTGAGACAGTACACCAATGAGAGATGTGAATTCTCTTAATATAGCCAATCCTTTATATTCGAGAATTCGATATTTACACATCAACACATGATCAGACACATGGCATGCTTACCTGCAACAGCATTTCTAGTTAGTAGTTTAGATAGTGCATTAGTCTGATTAGATCTAGTTAAGGTATTTTTTCTGAGATAAATATATTAGATCAATCACTAGTAGTAGTATCTACTTTACATTAGTTCACTTACTTTTATTTTAAATGGTAAACTTTTTTTAGATATTTTGAGTGCAAACATGGAAAATTAGTTTTGGCAAGCTTGCCAAAAGTCTGACACCATAGACTTCTGCAGTAACAGGTTCTGTTAAATTGACTCAGTATTGCCTTCTACACAGAAACAAATGCTTAATAAGTGCATCAGTATCTAACAGGAATGAAAGATCTCCACGATTCCGCGGATTTCCTGGATTTTTTAATCCCTCAGCACCATCAGCGTAGATCTATGCTAATACGTGGTGCACAAGCTGCAGTACTATCAGCGTATACCACTAATAAATGCTCCAAATGCCACAGTACTATCAGTGTATACTACTACTACCATACAGGCTTCAAACGGTGCAGCACTATCAGCGTATACCAATATATATGAAACCTGACTTCCGGAAATTTTCCGTGATTCCCTGACAGTGCTAAACTTATGGGAGAATATTCGCATTTCCGCTTTTTTTCCCGAAAATCACTTTCATCCCTGATCTAAGTTAGATATGTCAAATTAAATCTAGATAATTGGTTTGGGTTTGAAAATTTGATATTTCATCGGACTATGCAGCTTTAAGTAAACTGTAAAGACTAGAACAGTATGGAAGTTCCCCTGCAATATTTAAACATTGGTAAACCTAGGCTATAATATAGGTAACATTAATTTAATTGTACGAATGAAAACCCATTAAAATACCAATTAATTTAGTGAGCTTCGGTGCAGTTCAAATTGAGTAAATCTACAGTATTATAGCTCATATGTTTAGTGTATTTACTACTCTCCTATAACTAAGATTGATAGACGGGTCGTTCTCTGAAACTGTGTAGGCCGACCGTGTGCCATCACAGTACCACATTGTGACATGGATACCAAAAGTGAATACATTCCAAACAATAGTAGAAAATATCCAAATAATAGCAGAATCCATGTTCATATGAACTTCATAATGAAGGTTTACATGTTGTGCATGTCAAATTTGAAAAAAAAAGCGATTTCACTTTTTGACTTTGATCTTTTATGCAAATTAAGCAATATGTTAAAATGTCATGATTGATTGATTGGTGGTTGCTTTACGCCATGTCGGCAGCATAGGCCGTATTCATGGCGAGAAATGTTTGTTTTTTGTTCAAACCATCGCTTTTACATGTAAAAGCAGACAATCAATTATGTGCCAATAGACACTCATTAAATTAGAAAGCTCACAATCATATATTTGTGGTCAAGGGAAACAAATTCCCATAGAAAAAGAAAAGTTTTATTAATAATTGATAGAATCTATTTAGTAAACTATATGAGGTGGTACAGTCCAGCTGCCCTCAAAAAGGCTAAAATGTTTTCCTGTTTTACCTTAGTAAAAAGGTCATGCATACTGTCTGCAGTGTAGAATTGTTGGCACAGGGCCAAAAGATCTACGCAACTTAGTACAATGTGTTTGAGTGTCAGCGGGGACTGACACCCAATACATTCAGGGGGAGGTTCCCCCTTGAACAGAAAAGCATGTGTAAGCCACGAGTGGCCAATACGGCAGCGGCTAAGGACCACTTGGTCCCGCCGACCTCCCGCATGAGTCTGTGGTGGTTTTCCCACAGATGGTTCAATTTCTTTAAGTTTATTAATGTTTTCATCCCACTCATGTTGCCATTTGGATTTTATGTCGGTGGCTATTAGTGGTTTCAGATCAGAGTGAGGGATCAGGCGCGGTTCAAGATCACAGTTCAGGGCCTTCTTCGCAGCCCGATCAGCTCATTCGTGAAATTGTATAATGTCATGTGTACCGATTAAGCACAAATCATTTTAGCATACACAGCACATTCAAACAAGCTTTTTTTGATTACCGTTAAACAAACATAATTATATCTTGCCAGAAAAAAGCTTTAATTTTTATTTAACACAAAATCATACAAACATACTTCTGATACATTTTGTGGGATAGATTAAATACATATAGTATTGCTAACATATTTAATACACAGAGGCAACAATAACTATATGACTAGCCATTAAAAAAAGTAAGAATTAATCATGGCCATCGTAACATGGACACCAAATATGTGGTACCCAGTTTCCAAGAACGACTCAGAACTTTGATTGGGAGATCATAAGATGGATATTAGCTTGTACTGCACAGTTTTGGAGCCTTTATAATTATAGTGCTTCTCCACTGAGATCACCTGCCATTGGCACATTGATACGATATCCCACTCGCATCATCGTGATATTGAACTACTACTACTAGTCTGCTCTATCTTGCTTATGCCTATGTTCACCACTAGGTCGTATTAGGTGAAATAGAGACAAATGGCTTAAAAACAAATATTCTTTAATTATTTGTGTTGACTTGGCTTGGGGGCAAACTCAATACCTCCTGCACAGAAAGCGGACACCGAACCACTTGTCTATTCCATCATATCATAGAACTGGATAAATCTAGAGAGCTTGCTTCGGATGGCAACAGTACTTTGACCCAGTTATTGGACGCGAATCACTCATAACAGTGCTGGTGTTTCCTATTTCACTGTCTCCACTGCTGTAAGCCTACCCCCGAACTGATTACATTTCTCACACGTCCAATTGTCGATGAGTCATGGGTACACAATGTAAACTCTTTATTTTTTTATTCATAAAAAGCAAAACAGCCAAAACACCTAATTAATCTATGCCAAACATTTCCAAACTTGTGTGTAAAGTTCAACACTCGGTTCATTCAAGAAGCGTATGTTGCTCAAACTCAGCTCTTGATGCAAATAACGATTACTAGTTGAAGTACATAACTTCTGGTGTTTTTTTTACTTTATATCCTAGCAACATCTAGGGACGGGTACCAACTTTTGACAGTACACACGCATAGCGCTTTTTAGCGCTGCGTCCTGGCAACATCTAATGTCATATCAGGACGGGTACCGACTTGTGACTGCACAATCATGGCAACTTTATAGTGCTGCCCCACTGAGAGACTAGGCCGCCAGCACGATTACCTGATATCCCACTCAGTTAAATTATCTTGACACTGACCCAAGCAGTCCTTGCTTTATCCTAGTAATGCTGTGCGCCTGGCTAGGAAGCGACAAGTATCAATTTCATTAGTGCCATCATCAGGGCTCATTACCATAAGTCAGTACCCGTCCTGATATGACCTTAGATGTTGCCAGGACGTAAAACTTCAACACAACAACCAATGAACGGTGTTACTACGAGACAAATTGTCGTGTAGTGTACGACATCGCTCAGTCAGTTAGAACTGCATTTATAGTCCATTGCTGCTTGCAATTGCCGAGAGCGCATTCACCCCCCCCCCCCCCCCCCCCCCCCCCCCCCACACACACACAATCATGGTTCATTGACTCTGACCCCACGCACGCTCTTTTATTCCTCTGTGAAGGAATCTGTTCATTTACACCTCTCCCCCCCCCCCCCCCCCCCCCCCCCACACACACACACACGCACGCGCACACACAAACATACACACAGAGCACCTGGTCATGTTCATGCCACATTGATTACTCCCACTCGGAGAGCAAACACGTCTCGGGTCACTGAACACAACGTAGATGCCGCGACTGCAAAAGGTAAAGTAATGGAACTGTTTTATAATACACATGCTATGTTATAATATATATAAAAAGTCCATTATATTTGAATACACATGTCATTACTTACAAAATATGTTAAGAACGACTCGGAGGCCAGTGATTTTTATTTATATACATTTCTTGTTAAAGACTAAGACAGTAGTTTTATAATTGTAATTGTTCCAACTTTGTAGTTATTGGCACAAGCTTGGGATTTAACTACTTTCACTCGTCACATCTAATAGATGCCTTTCAATGTTTGTAAACATTGTGTATGCGCGCGCAGCTCGGCTGCAGGACGAATGCACACTGCCACTGAGTTTGCCCGTACGCGCAGTGTAAAACCTTTATTTTATTCAAAATTAATAGCAGTGCAGAAGCCTAACCATATAAATTAATATAATCTATTCGGTGAATATGTTTTCTATATGCGTTCCAAGCGGTTTTTCTCTAGGTTCTGTGGTTTTAGAGATATTTCACTTTTTCTGTATGAAGGTTGCTCACGGCCATTGACAATGCACTGGCACTGACACTCAGAATATCCCAACTTTCACTATTATCTCTGTTTTTAATACTTTCAGCGTAAATTGCTCTTAGGTTACATTAAATACTTCAGATCTTCCTCTTTAATCGCGCATTAAGATATTTTTAATCGATCCAATGAAAGTTTTTAAATTTATTTTACAAAAATAAATGCTCCACATAGACACAGCATTGCCGTATTTTAACTTCGCGGAGTAGGGTAAACACTGCAGCAATGCTATGTCTATGCAGAGCATTTATTTTAGCAAAATTAATTTAAAAGCTTTCACTGAGTCGATTAAAAATATATTAATGCGCGATTGAAGAGGAAGATCTGAAGTATTTAATTTAACTTAAGGGCAATTTTCTATTAAGTATTAAAAACAGAGTTAATAGTGAAAGTTGGGACATTCTGATTGAGTTTGCAGTGACCGGATGTTGTCCTGCAGCCAAGCAGCGCGCGCACTGACCTAAATAGCCATGCTGACGTCATATGAAATTGGTCAAACCACATGAAATCATGTCTCCCCCCCCCCCCCCCCCCCCCCCCCCCCCCCCCCCCCCCCAAAACACACACAGGGCACTCGCCGACTCCACGCAATGTATATATCCTGTGGATCATTTGTTATGTTATTTAACATTCTAATTTATCAGAAGTTCTTTGTCAGCATCACTGACTGATTTCACGACCATAAATGCTCGTAGGTTGTTTTCACAATGGGGACCTTTCATGAGTCGTTTCTCTAGCTATATGGTGGCAGCACCAGTTCCCGGTCCAAGTCGGCATCGGGGGGCATAATCGATTAATCAACTGGGGTCACTCGAACCACTTTTTGGCGCTTGCGCACATCCTACAGACTCGCGTTGAATAAACGAATAGGCTCAGGGTGGACAAAATGGTGGCTTAATCTAAAACTTAATATTTTTTTTCAATAACCGATATATGTACAGCAAAATAGGATTTAAAGTATTTTATGATTGTAGAAGCTGACAACCTGGGTTATTTTTTTTAAAAGCACTGAATTGAAAAATGGCTGGAAGACCAGTGCTTCGGCACTGACAAAAGACTTATTCAGTAGAATAAACATATTTACCACACAAAAAAAATTTAAACAACCCGTAGGAGTTGTACTGGTAGCAGTTATCCTACAGGTACCAGCACAGATGTGACATCATCGCTCCTAGCAAACCCCAGCCAAAAGGTGGGTTACTGGGGTCGGGTCGTTTTGCACACGGCACATGTATTTGTCGACTCCACTCGCGGTGTTCTATTTGAAATTCTGATGACTCGGGTGAGCCGAGTCGCCCGGGTCGTGTTAATCGATTACGGCCATAGTTGGAGAGAAGAGTGTAAGTGTGGGTGTAGGAATGGTGTGTGGTGGGGGGTGTATGTGGTTGAGGTGTAGGTGGGGGTGTAGGACTGGTGGGGGTTTAGGTCTGTAGTGGGGTGTAAGGGGTACTGGGGGTATAGGTGTGTGTGGTGGGGGTGTAGGGATGCTAAAGATTGTGAGGTGCCGCTCAACAAGACACCCCTGCACCCCCACCACACCCACTCACCACACACCCCTACACCTCCACACCACACAAACATATGCCCCCACCACACACACCAAAATGATATTCACAAACAGGCTAATGCAAGGTACTATGGAAAGCGAGTAAAAAATATGAAAATTTAAAATGAGTGTGAATACAAATTTTAAAATGAGGTAAAAAAAATGCTTCCATGTATTTGAATAAAAATATTGTTTTCACAAGCCAGAAGGAGTGAAACAAGTTTTTTCACTGCTAGATCAGATGTGGCTTATTATCTACAATCATATATGGGCAGTTCTCAGAAGTTGTGTACCAATACTGTGACATGCTGTCAAAGTCCTATATACAAGCTTCCTCATTGTGTATGTCCTTTTGCATCTGACTAATTGAAAATAATCATATTCTGACATTTTTAAGTAGGTCAAATGATGCTTACACCCAGTAAATAGTAGTATGTCATGGAAACCAATCTGACTCCAAAATCAAATATTTTCCACACAAAGCTTGACATTTGCTTTATATTATAAACAGTAGTAATAATAATTTGAAACCTCTTTGCTATGGTTGTCTTATTTGTGATGATTAAAGAGAAAAGCAGACAAATATTAGCATGGTAACAGTCCAAGTGGAATCAACAATTTTACACAAATTTTTGGCTCAAATTTCAATGTTTAGGGGCAATTTCAGGATTTATCTTTTACTATACCATAACTGGGTACATGCATAGAGTGTCAAATGGTGAAAATACTTCCTGTACTGTATCTGTACTCAGTGTTTGATACAGACTTTCATAGTACTTGCAAGTGGAAACGAAATGTTACGATGTTAATGACTCCAGAAAATGTTAATTATTTCATCATTTTTATATTTAAAACAAAATAGAAATAAATGTCTTCGACTTAATGAAGACATTGTATATGATCATTTGAAGTTAAATGTGCTGTTGTTCACAGGTTTTCATTAAGTTTGTGACACTTTATTTTCAATGCTGTTGACAATGTCACAAATTAGTGATGTAATTTTCTATTTATTTAGCTATATCCATCCTAATAAGATACATAATGCACAATATTAACATTTACTTTTGATTTAAAATATCCCCCACATTATTGGGCTAAATGATGAAATCTAAATATTGACACTCCAATAATGGGTTTCTTTGAAATATGCATTTCAAGTAGACTACCTCAAGTGGTACAGTTTCTGAGAACGACCCATATGTGCACGATCAACAATAAGAAAAACATCAGAAAATAAATCAGTTGCCACTTGGAGTACACTAAAAGTCATCCACTGAATGGTAAATTGTTATAAGCTTTTACCCAACTACCTAAGTGAAGAATACAATACAGAGAAAAGGCAGACCCAACAGTCACCAATCCTACTGATGGCCATTGGTCAATATTGTGCTCATCAAGTTAGAAGGTCCAAACATGTGCTCCAACCACTGTCAAAAGCAACTACCTGTTAGGAAGCAGTCTCCATATATGAAGAAAAGGGACAATCTGAGCATGTAGGACGGTCCAAACATGTGTTGTAACCACTATGGGAAGCAACTACCTGTTAGGAAGCATACCTGTTAGGAAGCAGTCTCCACTGCTATCTTACAATTTAGACCAGTGTGCGGAAAATCACGTACTGAAGTCACAATGGCTTTTCATATTCGTACGGATTATTCGGTACCAAAGTCTGATGGGGCCTATCACAAAGGATAGGCTGGGAGTGGCACTAGCCCCGACTTCCAGGGCGTAATCGATTAATCAACTAGGGTCACCCGAGCCACTTTTTGCCGCGTGCTACAGACTCAGGTCGAATAATCGAATACGCTTCTCCACGCTCGGGGTGGGGAAAATGGTGGCTTAATCCAAAACTTTGTTGTTTTTAAATAACCGGTATAACTACAGCAAAATATGATTTAAAGTATTTTATGATTGCATAGTTTAATTATATTTCCATTTCATTAATCTGGGTTATTACAACAACAAAAAACATGTAGTACTCGTAGCTGTTATCCTGCAGGACGGTATCAGCGCAAATGTGATGTCATCGTTCCTAGCCACCCCCAGCCAGGACGTGGGTTACTGGGGTCGGGCCTTTTTGCACATGGGATGTGTTTTTGTTAACTCCACTCGCGATGTTCGATTTGAAATTCTAGCAACTCGGATGACCCGAGTCGCCCGGGTCGTGTTAATCGAATACGGCCCCTGAGTGTAAGCTAATGCTGCGAGCCAGCACGCTGGGTCACAGCTTCAGACCCTCCTGAGGGACCAGCGGGCCTCAGAATACAACTGTATTGATGACAATTATAGCCAGTTAGATCCTATTTGTGATGTGGGAAGTCTATTGCTCTGAAGAACCTGTACAATTTCTTAAAGTTGCATAATCCGATGAAACCATAACATAACATTTTGAAGCACCTGCTTAGAATTGATCCTACATATCCAACTTAGATACTGGTGTGTTTATTAAACATTTATTGCTGCATATAAATAATGTTAAAGCTGCATAGTCCGATGAGAGCATCATATTTTAAAAACCAAAATAATTATCTAGATTTGATTCTTCATATCTAACTTAGATACTGATGTACTTATTAAACATTTGTTGCCACATAGACAGGTATGCTGAGTCAATTTAATAGACCGTTACTGGAGAAGCCTATGTTTTGGTGTGCTTGCCAAAATTAATTGTGCATGTTTGCACTTCAAATATCTCAAAGTTTCACCATTTAATATAAAAGTTACTTGAAACTAAAGTAAGGTAGATTTGAACAATCACCCTACATTATGTATCTTTAAAAAACTATCAAAAACTCAAAAAGATCGGACTATGCAACTTTTAGTTAATTTAATAGAACGGATTTATTTGGTATATTTTCATTTCCAATACCTTCAAAGTTAGCAATTTTTAATGATAATGATGGGTATGACTATGCCGATCAACTTTATGCATCTATTTGTCAAATATGGTCAAAGCTGAACAAAAATCACAGGATTGTGCTTTATCAATGCCCAGAATAGCGATGTCGTCTAAAAACCTGTCTTGATATGACCTGAGTTGTTAGGTCGAGAGACCCCAATCAATCATTTAAAACCATTATTTAAAAGTCATCAACTTTGCATTAACCTGACACACTTCTGCCATGGACACGCAGACGTTTGGGTGTTGATTTTGACAGTAAATTGTGTCCACAGGATTTCTTCTTTTCTTAAAATAATGTCGTGGGGGGTGTTGAAAATGGGAAATACTGCGCCTAGAGCGGGACTCGAACCCACATCTCTTTGCATTCCGGGCCAGTGTGCTAACAATTACACCACCTAGGCTCCCTGATATCAACACACTCCCCACGCCTACCTGTCTATGTGGTTACTTGCCTGAGAGGTCAGTGCAGACCACTACACTCGTCTCCCTGGAATTGTAAGTCTTGTAATGCTTACAATTACATACATACAGGCAATGCACTAACACATACATACACAGGGTAGGTTCAACAACCATACAGCGCAAAGCTTGTACAGGATCCTGATCACGGCAACAGGTCGTGGGGGTGATGAAATGGGAAATATGGCCTAGAGCGGGACTCGAACCCACATCTCTTTGCATTCCGGGCAGTGTGCTAACCATTACACCACCTAGGCTCCCTGATATCAAACACTCCCCACGCTACCTGTCTATGTGGTTACTTGCCTGAGAGGTCAGTGCAGACTACACCCCCCAAACCACAAACAAAAACAACAACAAACAACCAACCAACACGCAAAGCTGAAGGATCCTGTCACACCAGTGTCGTGGGGGTGATGAAAATGGGAAATACTGCCCTAGAGCGGGACTCGAACCCACATCTCTTTGCATTCCGGGCCAGTGTGCTAACCATTACACCACCTAGGCTCCCTGATATCAACACACTCCCCACGCCTACCTGTCTATGTGGTTACTTGCCTGAGAGGTCAGTGCAGACCACTACACTCGTCCCCCTGGAATTGTAAGTCTTGTAATGCTTACAATTACATACATACAGGCAATGTAAACACATACATACACAGGTAGGTTCAACAACCATACAGCGCAAAGCTTGTACAGGATCCTGATCACGGCAACCAGTGTCGTGGGGGTGATGAAAATGGGAAATACTGCGCCTAGAGCGGGACTCGAACCCACATCTCTTTGCATTCCGGGCCAGTGTGCTAACCATTACACCACCTAGGCTCCCTGATATCAACACACTACCCACGCCTACCTGTCTATGTGGTTACTTGCCTGAGAGGTGAGTGCAGACCACTACAATAAGTTTTCATTACTGCCCCCCAAAGGAACTAATTTTGTTGTTGCGCAGAATCTCAACCTGAATTCCTATCACAGAACTACTATAAACCATCTATTCTTGTTGCCGACTTTCTATTAAACTAAGATTTAATTTCTATTTCGCTTTATTATTATTTTTGGTTTCGTCACTTAGACACGTCCTCGGGACCAGACGGGATGGCCAAATGAGTTAGAGTGTCCGTCTCCCGTGTTGGTAGATCGTGGGTTCGAACCCTGGTCGAGTCAAACCAATGACTTAAAAATTTATACTTGTTGCTTCCTAACCAGGCAGTCGGCATTATTAGGATAGGGCAAGGGCTGGTTGGCTCAGTGTCAGGATAATGTGACTGAGTGGGATATCAGGTCATCGTGCTGGCGGCCTGGTCTTCCAGTGGGGCAGCACTATAAAGTTGCCATGAGTGTGCATTGTCACAAGTCGGTAACAGTCCTGATATGACCTTAGATGTTGCTAGGACGTAAAACAACACACAAACAAACACGTGCTCGGTTCGTGGGTGATTCTATCGGGAACAATTGTCGCGCGCAAAAAGAAGGGACCAGTGCAGGGGTCACGTGACAGAACGTGACAGGGCGCTAATGAAGAGAAGCCGGGGGAGGCCCGGGACCAGCGGGGGAGGGGAGAAAAAGTCGTCTGCGTTTGTAGCCCAGGGCGTGATTTTGGATCCTTTGTATATATATATTATCTGCTGGCTATTTGGCTATTTGTTGGGATTTTGAACATTTATTGCTATTTCTAAATCCTTTAGATATTTGGCCATTTTTACTATTTGGCCATTTAATATATATATCTGTTAGATATTTGTTCACGTTTTGGACATTTGTAGATGTAATTATGTTTGCATTACACCACTCATTTGATGTGTCACCATTTATTCACTGACTAAATGTTTAGAACCCATTCCCCATGGGCGTATATATTATAATTATATATATATATTATAAATATGTGTTATAAGTTACGAAAAAAAAGCTCATTGCACATTGATTTCTTTTGTGGACACCCGCTGCCGCCACATAGACTACTCTTTCCTATAAGCAGCAAGGGTTCTTTTATATGCACTTTCCCACAGAAAGGACAGCTTTGATGAACCAGTTGTGGACCACTGGTTTATAAGTTAAGAAAGCAGCAATACAATATCACGTATTAAACATGACATTTTTCATTCCCGTACTTTGTATGACACATGCTCACATTATCTGTTATAATCATCGTTCATGCTTGCTAGTCATTAATAGCATTTTAACACAGGTGACCCACATTACGATTTCAGTTCCCGGTAAAAATACAATTTTTAATATATGAAGCCGCCTTGGTGAATCAGGTCAAGCCGTATGCACCAATGCCCAAACCGGGCCGGATAGCAAACCGTGTGGTTATTTATAGATTTGGGGAACCCCGCTGAACCTGTTCCTGGCTAGCACCGCTATTTGCCAATATCGCCGCCGAACGGTTCGATTATTGGTTTAATTTGACCAAATTCGGCGGTGGCCTTAATATCGCTTCGATTTCTGGTTTTAATTTGGTGAAATTTCACTTGTTGTTAATGTTATTCTGTCTGCTCCGGCGGCGGCGATTTGTTTTGTTTACATTCGTCGATTCGACAATATTAATATCGCCGTCGATGTAGCTGCGGCGTTAATATTGGTTCGATTTTGCGGTTAATTTGATGAAATTTCACTGATATGAAAGCAGGGTAGCTTAGCCTAGGCTATGCTCGGCGGCTAGCGCTGGCATCGCTTCTTGCTTGCGGATTTTCCACCGTTAGCTATGTGGTGCCCGGCAAAACTCGGTTAGGGCACTAACACCGCTCCATGCATACAGGCCCAGGTGGTTACACAAAGATGATGTAATTGAGTTGAAATTAATAAAGTACTTTCGATACCTTTATTATTGGAAGACATGTAACTTCGATAATTGTGATTCCAGACCTGAATAATTCTGTTGTTTTTTTAAATTGTGAATATATTATACGTGTCTGGGCCTGCCTGGCACATGCACCTGTTTCGATGGTGGCTTAATGTCAGCATGACATTTAGGATTCATCGAATATTAGAGGGTGATGGTAGAGTGCAGACCCGAGTCGCCCAGGCCGCTGCGTTTGCCAGTGGGTCGGGCGACTGAGGATTTTGGGAGGAACGCTAAGGCCCTCCGTTAAATAATATTTATATAATGTCTTATATACCACATAAATATAAGACCAGTCCTGTAAATATAAGACCAGTCCTGTGGTGCTTGCAGCTGGCAACTAGCTGTCTAAATTTTCCAATAATATGTCATTTTCTGTCAGTAGTACTTTAAAATTATATTAAACTCAAAAGGCACTTGGGATATACTAGGATGGAGAGAGTTGTACTCTGGCAATGCTCCCCAGCATATCTATGCATTACCTCACTGGTTACTCAACGATGCCTGTTTGGAGCCTGATAAGATGGCACAAAGGTTATCACTACACAGCTTCTGGTTTATATGTTGTATACACAGCTTCTGGTTTATATGTTGTAGTTTGTGTGGGTTTTTTTTTTTTTAATATAGAAAAGACACTACTAAATAAGTTGTTTGTATAGTGTCTTTTCTACATAGTGTTCAGATTGTTGGATATCATATATGTTTAATTATAAATCAATTATGAAGCCTCGGAAATAACTATTATGGAATCCTTTCAAAGATGCAGATAGTACACAAACTTCCAAGAAGAAAGCACCTAAATTATACTGGCAGTACATAATAATAATAATAATAATAATAATGTAAATTTACTAGAGCGCCCTCCCTATTGCGAGCCATTCTCGGTGTTGTACAATCACACCATGATGGCTAAAATAGTTGAGCGGTAGGGGAATTTTAATTACCATAAGAAGCTAACATTAACAGGCGAGTCGGAAGGACAGATTAAAATTTGTCGAGCGCGTCTGTGTTTCTTACATCCTCTGGCAACCTATTCCTCAAAGTGTGACCTGCCACACAGAAGGCACAATCACCGTATGATTTGAGTAGACACATGGATGTGTAATAATATCAGATGTTCGAGAGAGTTCGATTTAACTGAGTGACAGAATACTGCATAGATATTCTGGTGTTTTACCATTGGTAGCTTTATATGCGATTAATAAAAATGCTAACGCAATACGCTCTTTTACTGGCAGCCAATACAATTTTGAAGAACCGGTGTGAGATGATCACATTGTCAGTATTTGTTACTATGCGAGCAGCACTGTTCTGAATTCGCTGACGGTGATTGATGCTATATTCAGATGTACCATACGATAGGGAATGCTGGAGAGCATTTGTATGAGTTGAGAACTAACCATTCTAGGTGATATCTACTATCTAGTGACTATGCTAGACACCAAATGATCGGGGCAGGGTTATTTGATGTTTGTTATCAATTATTTAGATTAGATGTGATATGCTGGTATTGAATTTGTAACAAAACATACCATAATGGCGGAGAGGAGGGTGGACATGTTTTACTTTCTGTCCAGCTATATTTGCTTGGGCTTTACTCTCTAGCAACATCTAAGGTCATATCAGGATGGGTACAGACTTGTGACAGTGTCGCACTGTCTGTGCATTCATGTTGACTTTATAGTGCTGTCCCACTGGGAGACTAGGTCATCAGCACCATGAACTGATATCCCACTCAGTCACATTATCCTGATACTGAGCAAGCAAATCCTATCCTATTAATGCCAATAGGTAGCGATATATATCATTTTAGTAAGTTATTGGTTTGACTTGGTCACGGTTTGAACCCATGACCTCTCACAGAAAAAGCTAGTCAGCACTCGGTCACTACGTCCGGTCTAGCTATATCTAGACTTATGGGTGTTTGTATGAGTGCAGACACAACAATGAATACCAAATGGTATAATGTTTATTAATATCATTTGATCGCTATTGATATAGAACTGAACACTCTATGTGTTTGGTGTTGGATTTGTCACGTTTCTAATAGTCCCATTTGGGT
The DNA here is from genome assembly GCA_030323885.1 of Branchipolynoe longqiensis. Lineage (NCBI taxonomy): Eukaryota > Metazoa > Annelida > Polychaeta > Phyllodocida > Polynoidae > Branchipolynoe > Branchipolynoe longqiensis. Next base: position 100,742,532 of record CM059187.1, read on the forward strand.
GGGAAGATTGATTTCAAGTCAGATTGACGAATTACTGGGTTTCTTGGCCGTCTTCCAGTACTCTACTTATACTCACTACTATTAGGAGGATCATGGCAACACTCTGCCAGTATCCCCCGCCACACACACACACAACTCATAAGAAAGAAAGGGAGACAAGTCACGCAAGATTGACAGTGATAAGGTTGAGCTTTATTGCTACAATTCTTGTTCACCTACTAGTGACCTGCCACCCTGACTCACTTTCAACCTGTTACACAGACCCACATAACTTCTGCTTGTTCAGTCAAAATCAGTGCCTACAGCCCATTGAACCTAAGTCCTATGGGTGTTACACACAGCTCAGAGGTGGACTGCCTCCTTTATATATATATATATTTGGCGTTCTCAGAACCTGTACCACTTTTGTGACATGGAAACCAAAAGTGAAAACATTCCAAAGAATAGCAGAAAGCATTCCAAATAATAATAAAATTAATGTTGCTATGAAGGTTGAAGTGTTGTGCTTATGTCAGAGTTGATTTAAAAAAAATTACTTTTTGATTTTGATCATATACAAATTGAGATAAGTTCAGATTAACCGGGTTTAAACATTCATCCATGACATCATATCACACACAACTAATTCAAACAAGATTTAATTAATTACAGCTAGGCAAAAAAGATGATGTCTTACCAGAACAAATTTTGAAACTGGTTTGGGTAGATGCATGGTGTCAATATACAAATTTTCATTTTAGTACAAAATGATATAAGCATATTTTGGCTACATGTTATGGGGTAGATTAAATACATGTAGTATTGCTAACATGCTTAATACACAGAGTCAACAATAACTATTTGACATGCTACCCCACTAAAAGAGGCTGAATCATTAACAATGTAACATGGAAACCAAATATGTAGTACAGTTTCTGAGAACGACCCATAAACTTAGGTTTTATCTACATATATATATATATACTTAGGTTTCTTTTATCGGTCCGGATGGGATGACCTGATCGGTAAGAGCGCCTCACCTGCCCTGCCCCCCCCCCCCCCCCAAAGAAAAAAACCCACCAAAAACCCCACAAAATAACCAACAACAAACAGCATTACATTAATCTGTTCTTCGTTGATTTGAGTTATTTTGTTATTCACTATGAAACTATAGTCTGTGAACTTCATGTGGTCTTATTATTTGCCCGAGCAGAATGCACTATAAACATAACGGCATAATAAAATCCAATGTTCAGGCAACTAACTTGAATTTGTTAATAAAAAGATGAACCACTAAATCTCACAACTCCTACTTTGCCCTCAATAATACGATTTAAAACGCGAAAAATAATCATCTTCGCGCGATAAAACTTCTCTAACCAACCCCCTCCACAGATCGACTACTCCCCTATGCCGATCGCTTTATTTGGGTCCCCACCGATTGCCCATGCAATACCATTGTAATTTTATTTTTTTAAACCTGCCCTAAGCCAACCACCTAAATGGACCATTTAAAGTCGGTCCCATGGTCAGTCGATTTAGGAAGGTTTTACTGTACTTGTAGTTACTAAATTGCACTCCCTGTCATCATACATCATACACAGGTAGGTGTGGATAGGTTGATACAAAGTTACCCTTACCTTGACACTGAACATATAAAGTGTACACCCTGCTATCTCACAATTATGTTGGGTAACAGATTCTTCTTTTTTGTAAAGTAAACTTTTGTTAACTGTTTTATATGTGAATGAATAACATATAGCCATAAGACCAGTTCCTGTGCACTGAAACACATAACTTTATTCACTAAATAAAAATGATCATATTATATGCTACGGTCACGAATGCGTTACGGCATGTATGTGGCGCGCATAGCTCGCCGCATCGGCCAGACCGTACGGTGGGTTGCGGTTGCCGCACTGTAACCATACGTTTTTTTGCTCGCCGCAAGATGTTTCGGTTATTTTAAGTCAAAGTTATCTTAACTTTGGAAAATCGCAACGCCGCAATCCGCAATCCAGAACCCACAACACTGTACGATCACCTTTGTTGACATCAGTGAAAAGGTTGTATAATGAGTATACATATTGTACAAAATTCATGTTTGTGTGATCAATATTAAGAAAGTTGTGACTTTTGTGTATATTAAATACGTTTATAAATTCAACACAAACCGTATGATTTGTGAAGAGAGAAACTGCAGGCTGCAACGCCGTAACATTTGCATAAACCGCAAGACACACCACCGTACGGCGCCCGTAGCATTTGTGACCTAAGCATGAGCAAGAACAATGAAGTCTTCAGCACCCATTGTGTACCTCCTCCAACCCGCAGTAGCTGTTGACCAAACCACACACAGCCCTAGGGGTCTTTTGAGGGTCGTCACAAGGGTCATTGAACTAATTTAGTTGGGCCCACTCTGTTCTATGACAGTGATTGAGGTTTTGTGTCCTAGCAATATCTGCGGTTTAAACTGTTGGGTCCTCTACCATCTGCTACATTAAGCTTCATGTGGTTTTGGGGTTGTAGTACCATCTGCTGCATATGGATTTTACATTATAGCAATGTCTGTGGTATTATGGCTTTGCATCATAGCACCTTCTGTAATATTGGGGTTTTGCATCCTAGTGCCATCTGTGGTATTAGTTTTGCCTCCAAGTACCATCTGTGGTATTAGTTTTGCATCCTAGTACCATCTGCGGTATTAGTTTTGCATCCTAGTACCATCTGCGGTGTGAACTTATGGCTTTGCATCATGGTCCTATCTGTAATTTTGGGGTTTTGCATCCCAGCAACATCTGTGGTGTTGTGATTTTTCATCCTAGTTCATTAGAACGTGTCTTGTAACCCTTGCTGTTGCACAGCGTGACGAGGGAATACTGCAATTCCCTTCAAACGGTAGTTTTATTTAATTCTCATCTGACGGGCTACACAAGTGACCTGTCCACTGTCCAGCTAGGATACAGGTTGGTTGGTTGTTGGAGTTGTACGTCCTGGCAACATCTAAGGTCATCAGGATGGGTAACGACTTGTGCCAGTGTGTACTCAAGGTGACTTTTTAGTGGTGCCCCACTGGGAAATCAGGCCGCCGGCACCATGACCCAATATCCCACTCAATCACATTATCCTGACACTGTCGGCCGTATGTTATGTATATGTTAGGTGTACGTCGATGTACGTTAGACAAACGTTGTTCACTACGTAGCACTACGTTGACCTACATCAGTCGGACGCAGAGCCAGTGGAAATGTACAGTCCCCGTATTGACAATGTATGGATAACGTACGTTTTGCATTTCTCCACCGTGTCTTGACGTATGTAACATATAGGGCATAATTCTGGCGATCAAATTACATATATAATGTTCACCGGCTGTTCTGTGAACGTACCATGAGCATAATGCGAGCATTTTTCGCCGGGAGGCATTTTGGCCATGCACTCTGCTATGTTGCGTATACGGTATGTGTACGCCCAACTTTGCCCCCCGCGCCGAAAAGTTTGACGCATCTTGACGTTTGAAAGTAATTTTAGCCATTGGCCACTATGTCGTAATGTGACAGGGCCATAACAAGTCTTTGCCCTATCCTATTGTTGCTGAGCTAGGGAGAGACAAGTATCAATTTTATAAGTCATTGGGTTGACTCGACCAGGAACGGAACTCCCAATCTCCCACACGTGAGGTACGCGCTCTACCGATTCGGGCATCGAGCGCGGTGGGGGATACAGGTTATATCTCACTCGGTGGTAGCGTCCCTGGCTTGCCTGCTGTCACCTATTGCTGGATCTGCATAATCTCTGCCACCACCGTTAGATAAAGGATTCACCCGGTACTTGCAGTTCACGGGTGAAGACCAGCCTTATATAAAAAAAACGGTCGAAAAATCAGGCTAATGAAATGAGTCTTCATGAGAGCCTAATTTCAGAATCTAAGAAGCAACATTTATTCTTTGTATATGTCTTCATATTTCCCCGCTACCTTTGAGTTGAAAAATCTAATAAAAAATCTGGTTTAATAAGATTTAAAAGTGAAATCGACGGCGTTCTATGGCCGCCATCTTGTCTTTTTGCATTCTCTCCCATTTCAGCAACTCTGTGCTATATATGTAGCCATTTGATCCTGGAACCACAGTTTCTATTTCCTGTCCCATACGAAAGCTATTTTCGCCCGTATTTACACTATGTTGTTGTTCACCCGTGTACTACAAGTACCGGGTGAATCTTTTATCTACACCACCGTGTGTTCTTGAGGCTCATGTATGGACTACTACATCAGTATCATCTGTGGTGGTATTTGGGTTTTACATCAGAGCAACATCTATTGGATTAAGGTTTCGCATTATCTAACTTAATACTGGCGCATTCTTGAAGCATTAGTTGTTTAAGAATGCAATATGAAGCCAATTTAATAGAACATGTTATTAATATTATTGAAGTCTGTGTTGTCAGGATTTTGAACTGCTTGCCAAAATTAATTTGGTGTCTTTTCACTTCAAATATCTCCAAAAGTGAAAGGCACTTCAAACTAAAAGTAAAGTATTATGATCATTCTAATATATTGGTCTCAGAAGATTGTGACTTGTGACAGTGCACACTTATGGCGACGTCATAGTGCTTCCCCATTGGGAGACCAGTCCACCATCACCATGACCCGATAGCTCACACAGTTACATCTTAACAGTAACACTGAGTAACCAGTCCCTACTCTGTCCCTGGTAATGCTGAGTGCTACTGCTAGGCTAGGTAGCAACAAGTATACATTTTGTAAGTCATTGGTTTGACTCAGCTGTGTTTTCAAAGCCCCAACCTTCCACATGAGAAGCCTGCGCTTTTACCGGTTCTGCCACCGCGTTCAGTTGTACGGACTTGTGACAGTGTGCACTGATGATTTTAGTATAGTGATGTCCCTACTGGGAGACTGGGTCAGTGGCATCATGCCCCGATATCCTACTCAGTCACATTATCTTAATACTGAGTGAACCAGTCCTTGCCTATCCTAATAATGCCGAGCACCAGGCTAGGCAGTGACAAGTATACATTTTGTAGGTCTTTGGGTTGACTCGGCTTGGGTTCGAATCCCACCGGAAGTCAACCAGCACTTTTACCGATTTGGTCATGATGATGATCACCATCATCATCACCACTATTGTATAAATAAAGACAAATTGAGACACTCATTCACAGACCATCCAGACTTAGTATAAAGATAATATATTTGAACCTTGTCCTCCCCCCCCCCCCCTTAATAATCCCCTTCCCTAAATTTGACCACTTATTCACCACATGCTACTAATTTATTCCTTGTGTTGCTAATTACTTGCACTCAAGCAAAAATGAGAGACAAATAAGTGTTCACACTTCCTGTCTACCAATCACTATATCACTATATCAATTCACTGTTAAAATCACACGGTCAGAAGTTTTCTGCGTCCGGATCCTAGAGGAACTTTGCAGTATTTGTACTCACCGGTAACGGGTGCCCCAGAGCATGTGTGTGTGGTGTGTGTTGCGCTCAGTAAGTCAGTGTCCGAGTCCCCGTTGGATACCTTACTTAAATACAATACCCCCCAACCACACAAACACCACACCCCAGGCCTCCTGTTTGACCGGGTCCTGTGGGGCCGCCCCCCCCCCCCCCACACACACACACACAACACACACACACACACACACCAACTACTAGAACATAAAGACCGCTGTCCATTCACGAACTGGTTCCCGTTAATAGAACCAGCGCTTTCTGGCCTCTCTCAACTTGTCCCAGCCCTCACTCTGGGAGTAATCGATTAATCAACTCGGGTCACCCGAGCCACTTTTTGGCGCATGCGCACATTCTACAGACTCGGGTCGAATAATCTCCACTCTTGGGGTGGACAAAATGGTGGCTTAATCCAAAAAAAAATTTAAATTTTTTTTTAATAACCAATATAACATCAGCAAAATAGGATTTAAAGTATTTTATGATTGCATAGTTTAGTTATATTTTCATTTCATTAATCTGTGCTATTACCAAAAAAAAACATGTAGGACTGATACTGGTAGCTATTATGATGCAGGATGGTACCAGCACAAATATGACGTCATCGTTCCTAGCAAACCCCCGCCAAGAGGTGGGTTACTGGGGTCGGGTCGTTTTGCACACGGCACATGTTTTTGTCAACACCGCTTGCGGTGTTCGGTTTGAAATTCTAGCAACTCAGGTGACCCGAATCGCCTGGGTCGTGTTAATCGATTACGCCCTCTGTGGCTGTCTGGTTCACTACGCTATGGCACGCACGCGTTATAGGTATACCTATCTATAGATATATATGTCTATAGATATATATAACTAGATAAATATATTATTTGCATAGATAGCTAAATGTTGGTTGTTGGAGTTTTACGTCCTGGTAGAATCTAAGGCTGGTGGTCAAGTGTCCTACTTTTCCCTGTTTTTTCCCATGAGGCCCTCTTTAGCCCTATTTTTTCAAATCTTTTGACCCGTTGCATCTTTTTTTTTCTCGAAGTGCCATAATTTGTGTTTTCTCTACACACTTTGTTCTGCCTTGTTAGAAACCAGGTTTTGAGAATGTAAATTTTGGACATTTTTTGTCAGGAACTTATACAAAATTCTTATGTTCTTCCTATTTTGTGGGGAAAATCCCTATTTTATCCCTATTTTTCTGACTAAGAAATCCCTATATTCCTCTTTTTCGACCCGTCTGATCTAACTTTTTAGGGTACGGGGTAGTCCCTGTAGACTGCATACTAAAGTAGCACCGATATAGATCTATAGATTGATAAATAGAAACATATCGTAAATGAATATTATATATATATGTACACGTCTATACTAGATAGATGAATCGATCACTCCCGTCTCGGGCTCCCACCAGTACCAGAACCAATAGCGGTGATCAAAGGGTAGAGGAAGTGTAGGTCTGGCGTGTCAACTTAAATGGTCTATATTGTATAGTACACATAATAATCAATGCACTTGATCCAGTGAGCTAGTGAAACCAGTCTAAGGCTATAATTCCATGTATGCGAATGCGACAAAAACCCATTCGCACCGATTGATCCATCAAGCGATCCACTTTGCCGTCGACGCATACGCGTTCGCATTAGCAACCTGACATATGGAAGCACCACCGTGCGTTTACATGCTTTTCCATTTTTGTCGCATTCGCATACCGCGTTTATGGAATCTTAGCTTTACAAGGAAAGACAAGGTAGTGATCAAACCGAGTACCACCCTTAGGGTTCGATCTACGCGGAGAAGGAACAGCCGAGGCGGCAGCCAAACAAGGTTCAATTACCTCCCGTGCCACAAGGGGGTCACTGTAATTATATATAACGGGCAAGATTACTTACTCTAATCGCTTAGATCACAATTGTCTTTATTTTAGTAAACAGTTTTTTTCTTCTGAATATTCTTCTTTTTTTTCATCGCTAGGGCTACCGGCCATGCAATGTCAGTGTTAAGTTATTTACACTTTTTATGTATATGTACCTTTGAGTTACATAAACAACTAGTTAACCTTTGACACCCACCACCTGCACAACTAATACCTGATACTCGCCAAGCACAATGCCTATTGACCGATCCCACACTTGCGCCATCTTGATTCAAAAAGAAGATTAGTTGCATAGCTGATCCGAGCACAATTTTGGCACTGCCGTCGTTTAGTGTTGTGTGCTAAAGTCTATGTTGGATGCTAAAGTCTATCAGGTAGTGAAATTGTTACTCCAATATCCGAACAACGATACAAAGAAAGTTCCTCACATGAAGGGCGAAAATTGGACCAATTGCAGATCTCTCGGCACTGTGTGGGGAAAGGTTCGCAGTTATTGCAGCTGTGCTGTTCAGTGTTGCTGCACCTCCAGTGGTTTAGTAAGCATTTACTATTTTTAGCGTAATTGCAGATCTCTCAGCACTGACCTCAATTGTATTCAAAAGAGAGGCTAAGTGTACTTGATGGAGTCACCCCATAATTGTTGGATTGGTCAATTTATTTATGTGATATGTAATTCATTATGCGAGTATAAATAAGGTACAGTATCTGGTATCTAGTCACGTGCTATCCGGACCACACTATCTCCTCTCCGCTGGCCTTGCTCCCCCTTGATATGTCTAAAAAGAGTTCCAGGAGGGGGAGCCTGCCAGCATTTCACTTTCTACTCTTACTTTGTCCGTGTCTTTGGCTCGCCGGCTGGTCACCAGAGCAAATAGACATAGTCCTTTGACTCAACTCTCCTCATTTCTCTTTCCTAGACTCTTATCTTTTTTTTTTTCTCCCAGGCATACTCCTCACCCTGACAAGGGGAGTTGTGTGCTTGGGTGGGGCCCTTTACCTTTGCGTTTCTCTCGCTTTGTTCTCATTGCTGGAACCACTGCTGCACCCATCTTTACCCGCCCTTCCTCAAAACCCTCGCTGCTGTCTGCTGGATACAAGTGCTGTGCTGCCGCCAGACCAGAGTGATTCTGGATCGCCCCAATGACTCGTCGTTTAATCGTTGTAAAGACATCCCCCCCCCCCACCAGCTTCTACAACCGTCCCACCAGAAGATTATTCTTCAACCAAAGATTGGGCCGGTTTATCAGAGCCTCTCTATAATGTTGCAGTTCTGTAACCGGTAACCGTCGTAAGGTTACAAACAACCCAGAAGTCAAGGTATCTAGTCCTTTTCAGACCAGACACGGTGGCTGAATCGGTAAGAACGCAGGCTTCCCGTACGGAAGGTCAGCATTTCCAAGTAAAAGCAATGACTTATCAAATTGATACTTGTCGTTACCTAGTCTGGAGCTCGGCATTACTGGGATAGGGGAAGGACTTGTTAGTTCAGTATCAGGATAATGTAACTGAGTGGGGTATTGTGTCATGGTGCCAGCAGCCTAGTTTTCCAGTGTGGCAGCACTATAAAGTCACCATGAATGCGCACTGTCACAAGTCGGGATCTGTCCTGATATGGCCTTAGATGTTGCCAGGACTTGAAACCCCAACAAAGTCCAGATAATGTTTCCATGTTGTATCGTTTTTAATGCCAATTTCCAGAGTGCGTGGCAAAACAGGGCCAATGTTTGTAATTCTTTGGGATGTGTGTGTGTATAAAAAGCTTTCCCATTCGTGCATGGGAGAAGTTAATTATATACAGTGTGAGGTCAGCTGCACTAGGGGGAGGCACTGGTCCGTCAGATGGGGGTGGTCTCCTAGCCCCTAATCCTGCCCTTAGTAATCGGTATCCGCTTAAATTGGTTCAGTTCAGTACTAGGCCTGCCCCCTAACCGGCCACCTCGGTACAGATTAAAGGCTGCATCCCATATACGCGTAAAGCTAGGATTCCATATACGCGTAATGCGTTATGCGTTACGCGTTATGCGAATGCCAGCATTCCATATACGCGTAATGCGTATTGCATTATGCGTTATACAGTGAAGTATATAAAAAGTATATAAAGAGTGTGTGTGTCTCTATGTGTGTGTCTGTGTCTCTGACAAAGAGAGACACACAGACACATATACACACACAGACACAGAGACACACATTCAGAGACACAGACACAGAGACACACACACACAGACACACACACACAGACACACACACACACAGACACACCACCACACACACACAGACACTCACACAGACAATGGGACGGTCCAAACATGGCTCAGTTTAGCTTGCTTCGAGGGATGTTAGGATCGTCGCAAATATGAAGACTGCTTCCTCACAGGTCCGCCGCATAAACCTACATGAAGACCGGCTGTCCTTAATTATCAGTCGCCTCCTCCAGCCTTATATCAATGGACAAATGCGACTGATGCTTTTCTGTTCGCACCACCTTGTCCCGGCTGTCCGTAATTATCAGTCGCCTCCTCCAGCCTTATATCAATGGACAAATGCGACTGATGCTTTTCTATTCGCAGCACCTTTACGCATTACGCACCGATCGCTACATGGAGCGATCGGGATAATGGATTTTATTCGCATTCGCATTACGCGTATATGGAATGTAGCTCATAGGTTTCAAGGCGTTTCGATTTTTTGTCGCATTCGCATTACGCATTAAGCTAAGATTCGTTACACGCGGTATGTGGCATGCAGTATGCGAATGCGGCAAAATATCGAAACGCCTTGAAGTCAATGGGCTACAGCCCTTACACGCGGTATGTGAATGCAAATGCGACAACTCGATCGGTCCCTGTAGCGATCGGTGCGGCATGCGATATGCGGCACGCAGGGTGGGAATAGAAACCTGAGTCTGATGTGTCCATTAGTTTAACACTAGGAGAGGCGACTGAGCATTACGGAACGGTCTCACACAGGGGTGCTGAGGGGAAACATCTGGTAGTGGTGGTGGTCGGGGTTCGGGTTGGTAAAAATGCTACCAGAGCCACAAAAATATGAATACTTATCTATAATTTGGTAAGTATAAAGGTAAGAACCTCCATGTGACATACCAAGAGTTACATAGATATACATGCCATATTAGGCCATATACAGTGCAGTATGGAGTATACTTGTTTATTTATATTTTTTAAATATAGCCAGTCGTGTGACGCATGCCGCATACCACGTAGAAGGAATCTCCCATTCGCATACTGCATGCCGCATACCGCATGCCGCGTAGAAGGAATCTCAGCTTTATGCGTATATGGAATGCAGCCTTAACTCACGGCGCCAGGGGTGGGGAGGGGGGCGGGGGTGGAGGTAGGTGTGACTAGCTTGGTTGTTGGAATTTTACGTCCTGGCAACATCTACGGTCATATCAGGATGGGTACCGACTTGTGTGACAGTGCACACTCATGGTGACTTTAGAGTGCTGCCCCACCAGGAGACCAGGCCTCCAGCACCATGATGTGATATCCCACTCAGTCACATTATCCTGACACTAAGCCAGCCAGTCCTTGCCCTATCCTAATAATGTCGAACACCTGGCTAGGAAGCGACAAGTATCAATTTTTAAGTTATTGGTTTGATTCGACCATGGTTCGAATCCCACGATCTACCAAAACGGGAGATGGACGCTCAACTCATTCAGCCATCCCGTCTGGTGATAGGTGAATGGTGAGTGACAACCACCTCCCCTACAGGTATTCTCAATCTCATCCTGGAGATGAAACAGTGTGGTAGTATAACATACACATACATAAACAGCGATAAAAGATCTCCACAATTTCGCATATTTCCATGATTTTTATTTTATTCGCCAATGAATGTTCACAAAATGCAGGTGTATATGTTGGCAATTGGGTTAGTCTAAATCCTGTTCTTATATGACCTTAGATGTTGCTAAAACATGGAACCCAAACAAGAAATAGTTTGGCATGCGCAATAATATAGTTACAATAATGACAGGTGAGACGTGACTTCCGGTATTGTTTCCGCAATTCCTTGCCAGTGCCAATTCTATGGGGGAAGAGCCATGTTTTCATGTAAATTCGCATCGATGTAATAACTACAGCTTAGTTCTCCTGGAACCTGGCAGGTGTCGCCATGGTCTCAGTCTGATTTCTGTGTTTTTTGGTCAGACTTTTTCATCCTTAAAGCGCCTGTCACACCTTACCGGATTGAGCAACGGACATGAACCGGACAAAGAATTTTCTAGTCCGGTGGTGTCTGGTGACAAAATGTATCGAAATGTACCGAAATGGAGCGTAATTGGGTCAATTGCCACCAGACATGTACCGTACATGTACCGGATGTGAACTGGACACGTAACGGATGGGTACCGGACATGAACCAGACAAACGGACACCAACGGATGGGTACCAGACACGTACGGATGGGTACCGGACACCAACCGGACACGTCAGTCCGGCACTGTCCGGTAGAAGTTTTGTGCATGTTCAAAACTTGTACCGGACACCACCGGATGGGTATCGGACATGTACCGGACATTGCCGTATTTCACCGGACAGCGTCCGGTTCCCCAGTCCGGTTAGGTGTGACTGGGCCTTAAAATATATATAGACGCACATACCATTGAAACATCTCTACTTACTTACACATATGCCTAACATTAACAACCACATGTGCACATATATACACACATTATGTGATGTATAACGAATTATGTGAGTATAAGGATATGGAAGAGGGTAGACTACATCACCATTCCAGCCATGCTGTGCATTGTGGGATGCGTGGAAGAAAAACAAACCCTCGCGAAGCACATGGCACATGCTAATACACTGGGTACAGCTAGGAAATGTGCTAGTTTCAGCTCATCTCAGCTCTTGTTTGAAACATAGAATACCAACTAAAAAAATATATATAATAAATTAAGATGTTAATCTTTTATCTAGCAGTGCATTTAGATCAATCTAATCAGCACATGTTATACCATCTGCATTTAGATCGAGAAAAATCTGGGCACTCAGACTAGTGTTAGAGCCATAGCCAGAGTCAGCTTTACTCATTTTATTCATGTTTTTATTTATATCCTATTGTTAATAACATTTGTTGGACTAGGAAATGGGTAGGGTTAATCAGACATTGGTTAAATATTTCTTTGAAACAAGTTTTTGTTGACATTTTAATATTTAGAACCAGAATTACTTATGTCTAATCAATGTTGATGTAAACATCAGCCTGTAAAGTGACTGAAATTGTATGTTTTTTAGCTCAAAATGTTTAATTGTGGAGAGTTGTGTCTTAAACATATTCATTATGTTATTTTATTGCATCCATCCATCCATCCATGTTTGTGCCAAATTGTTATGTTTTAACAAAAAATTGAATAAAATCAAAGTTTTGCCCTATGCGTATCGGCAAGCTCAATGGCCAGATGCCCTTGCTTTGCTGCCAACGCCGTTTTCAGCGCATGCGCAGTCGGAACGGTGATTTTTATTTTTTTAGCATGCCCCTCCCATTTTGGTAGGCCGAGCCAAACCAATAACTTAAACAATTTATATTTGTTGCTACCTAGCCTGGCACTCTTCATTAATGAGATAGAGTAAGGACTGGTTTCAGGAGAAAACGCAGAAAGTCTGGAGGGGGTTTCCAAGTAAGCAGGTATAACTGGGTTAAATTTCCGACCGACTGGAGGCCGAATAGCGTCGGTGACGCCCGAGGTAGGCTCCCCCGGGGCGCTCTCCTGATTGGATGAGATCGCCCGCGGCTTCCTGATAGCCGCGGCCGGGGAAATGCAGGCGGCACAGCGTTCACACACCCGACCGTAGGGGATAGGTAGGCCCTACAGCCTAAATAATATTGGCATAACATGTTATACAATACATAAATGGAGGGTTCCGATTTGTCCTTTTGTTGTGTAATGCAATTCGCGTCTTAAGGCAATTCACGATTCGTGTGCTCGCAAGTCGATGGTATACACCCACATGGTGCTGATTTAAAAAAAAAAAAAAAATTAAATGGGGGGGGGGGGAGGGTCCGAGCAACCAGGCAATCCCCCTGCGTTTGCCCCTGGGTTTGCTCAGTATCAGGATAATGTGCCGGGGTGTGAAATTGGGTCATGGTGCTAGTGGCCTGATCTGCCAGTGTTGTGTGTGGGGTGGTGGTGTTTTTTGTTTGTGTGTTGTTTTATGTCCTAACAACATCTAAGGTTATATCAGGACTGGTACCTACTTGCGACAGTGCGCACTCATGGCGACTTTATAGTGCTGCCCCACTGGGAGACCAGGCCGCCAGCACCATGACCTGATATCCCACTCAGTCACATTATCCTGACACTGGGGTGCCCCGGAGTAGAAGGGTGTGGTGGTTGGGCATTGTATGGGTGTACAGGTTGGGGATGCTGTGTGTATGTGTGTGTTTGGGGGGGCGGGGGGAGGGGGGGGCTGATAGTGCGATGTGTGTGTGTGTGTGTGTGTGTGTAAAAAGAGGGTGATGGTTTGTTTGTTAGTTAGTTGTGCGATATTCCACACAGTCACATTTTCCTTGGACCAGACGGGATGGCCGAATGACTTGAGCTTCCGTCTCCTGTTTTGGTAGATCGGGGGATCCGAACCCATGGGTTTGTGTGTTCGAACCCTGGTTGAGTCAAACCAATTACTTAAAAATTGATACTTGTTGCTTCCTAGCCAGGCGCCCTGCGTTATTAGGATATGGCAGGGGACTAATTGGCTCAGTGTCAGGATAATGTGACTGAGTGGGATATCAGGTCATGGTGCTGGTGGCCTGGTCTTCCAGTGGGACAGCACTATAAAGCAGGGATGAAAGATCTCCGCGATTCCGCGGATTTCCGGGATTTTTCAATCCGGCAGCACCATCAGCGTAGATCTATACTAATACGTGGTGCAGACGCCGCAGCACTATCAGCGTATACTACTAATAAAAGCTCCAAACGCCGCAGCATTATCATTGTATACTACTAATAATGCGTCAAACGGCACAGCACTATCAGCATATACCAATATATTTGAAATCTGACTTCCGGGAATTTTCCGCGATTCCCTGACAATGCTAAACCTATGGGAGAATATCTGTATTTCCGCTTTTTTTTCCGGGAGACAACTTTCATCCCTGATAAAGTCACCATGACTGCACACTGTCACAAGTCGGTACCTGTCCTGATATTTAGATGTTGCTAGGACGTAAAACAACAAACACACATTTTCCTGATACTGTGCTAACCCGTCCTTGTCCTATCCTATTAATGCCGAGCGCCAGGCTAGGTAGAGACAAGTATCAATTTGATAAATCATTGGTTTGACTCGGCTGGACCAGACGGGATGGCCGAATGAGTTCGAGCGTCCGTCTTCCATGTTGGTATGTCGTGGGTTCGAACTCTGGTCGAGTCAAACCAACGACATAAAAATTTATACTTGTCACTTCCTAGCCTGGCGCTGGGCATTATTAGGAAAGGACAAGGACTGGTTGGCTCAATGTCAGGATAATGTGACTGAGTGGGATATCAGGTCATGGTGCTGGTGGCCTGGTCTTCCAGTGGGGCAGCACTATAAAGTCCCCATTAGTGCGCACTGTCACAAGTCGGTACCCGTCCTGATATGACCTTAGATGTTGCTAGGATGTAAAACAACAACAAACAAACATTGACTCGGCTGGGATTTTAACTCCGGACCTTCCGCACGGGAAGTCTGGGCTCTACAGTTTCGGCCACCCCGTCCGGTGTAGATGGGGTGATGGTGGGGTGGGGTGGGGTGTGTGTGTGGGTGGGGGGGGGGGGGTCAACGCCTCAGTGCTACCTGTTGTCTGGTGTAGTTTGCGCGTGACGCACGCGGCGTGCAGACGGGCAATGTTGACCTGTTTCATGAACCCATTATACTATTTATAGTACAAGACATCAGCAGACCCATCAACCATTCCGTTTTCCGCTGAATCATTCCGATTGTCAGCCTCCACTTCCACACGGAATCTCGGTCATTTCACGAAAGTGCATATTTTTCAAAACGTTCTGAATATTTAGTTTTTATTGCAGGGGAATACATATTCGTCCCTCCGAAAATTATTGATCCAGTCGTATTATAAAACTGTGATGGTTTTTGAACAGCGCGATTATATATATTGTATATTAGAATTTAATTGTTTGATTTCCGTGTGTTAGTCATTCTTCAAATTGGATATGTAAATTTTTCCTCATTAAATAATTCTCTATGTATAAGTCCTAATATTCTCTACAATTATTTTTCATACAAACAGCAATCACGATTTTATATTTACAAAACTCTGTAATGTGGCAGGACCAGAAGATCAACACCTTGGTGCTGACAAGAGGTGTTTACTGAATAAACAGGATTTACAATAACAAAAATATAGAAGACATAAGCAAGACAACTATCTTAGCATACCTGCCAACTATTACGATTTTGGCGGAATAATTATGATTTTTTTATTCTCATTCCGCCCTATGAATTATAAACATATTATTCCGCTTTTTCAAAATCCCCATGCCCCCCCCCATAGAAAAATTTGAAAAATACATAAAAAATGGTGCATTCTGGTGCATTTTCAGAGAGATTTTAGGCACATTATTAAAGAAATTATTACCAGTTTTCAGCCTAAATACTAGAGTGAGTAAAGTTGATGTATTTTTCAAATTTTTCCGGGGGGGCATGCCCCCAGACCCCCCTAGAACGCTTGCGCGCCTCGCTTCGCTCGGATGGATTTCTATTATTAGGATTTTCGTTTAACAAAAGTTGGCAGGTATCTCTTAGGTAGATCAGTTAGTAAGTACATATTTGGTTATCGGTGATAGAAACAAGCAAAATTTGTCACTTGTCCTTCGGACCATCAAGGCTCTGGAATTGACTTGTGTATACTACATTCATTTTATTAAGCAACTTACAGTTGTCACACAATTCATTTGTTGAAGTTACATGCATATCAATTATGCAGATTATTTTTATCACTGCCCAACCAGAAATGCACAGACGGCACACAATTGTTACTTTGACTGGTCATAAAATGGTTATTATTGGCCCTATGTGATTCATCTTTGAGAAACCATCTGATATATATATATACAAAATACCTCTATTTTTGTTCTTGCCTCTGTATACATTAGTTTTAGAACTATAATACTTACAAAAATGAAAATATGCTAATTTTACCCATGTCCGAGGCTGGATCTCTTATGGAAAAATAGCTCAAATGACCCAAACTTCAACAGTGCCTCATGACCAAACCGTTTGAGATACAGACATGAAACTTGCAATATTTATAACTATGTTGGACAATGCTCTTTTCAATGAAACCAAATTTGTTTCATTTAAATTAATATTTGATTAGCATTAAAATATCCCCCATTTCAGATAATTTAGCATTGTTTTCAGTATGGAAAAATAGCGCAAATTAACCCATTCTTCAACCATGTCCCATGAGCAAGCCATCTGAGGTACGAACATGAATGGAACCACTGTGGGTCATGTTCTTTACAATGAAAACATATTTGGTTCATTTAGAGTCATATTTACAGAGCTATGGTGGCATTAAAAAGTCCCTTTGTCTGTCAGAATGCACAGGCACACCCCAACAAATCTTTATGCCTTAAAAACATATATCAGAATATTCCTTGTACAAATTATCAAGATCTGTGAGGCTCGGTACAGACCAGGACCGTAAATTAGAAGTATGGACTTAAAAATCATGAGCTAAAACAAAACAGGACTCCACAGTTACAATATCGTCCACTCGGGCCATCTGAAAATATCTGTGGGTCCACGATTAAGGAACTGTACCATAGCCAACCTCGGATTGTCTACCTTAATTATCTCCCCAACATAGAAACGCTCATCATAAGCAACTGCAACCCAATTCCCTTGGTTGGACTTGCAGAACTCAAAGGTTTCTTTAAGAGTATCATATGTCCTTTGTCTTTTTGAATTACCACTACCTGAACTCTCAGTCTCACCCTCACTAACTTTCCTTTTCTGCCCCCTCCCTACATTCTCAATCTACCTCTGGTGTTACAATTTCTCTATCTACAACTATTTCCCTCTACAACAGATTTTAAATCACACACAAGTGTAGCCAACTCTTTTTTCCCCATACTAACCTTTTATCTTTCACTCCCAACACATTTTTTAGGTGACCAGATGGAATGGCCGAATGAGTTAGAGCGTCCGTCTCCCGTGTTGGTAGATCGTGGGTTCGAACCCTGGTCGAGTCAAACCAATGACTTAAAAAGTGCGCACTGTCACAAGTTATCTGTCCTGATATGACCTTAGATGTTGCTAGGACGTAAAACAACAACAAACATTTTTTCGGTATCTCATTTCATTCTGTATCATGTCCTTTTTCATTTTCAGTGTCGCACACTTTTTCAACCCCTTGTCAACATCGGACCGTGTTGTACACGGCCCACTATGTGTTTTGACTTTTGAAGGTAGATCTGCCCGCATTTGAATTTCTTTGGCTGCACTTTCTTCTTTTTTTCTGAAGTTTGCTTTTATTTTTTTCCTTTGATTCCTCGATTAAATCCTTTTCTGCAGCCATATGTTTTTGTCAGAGTTCACTGCTTTTGCCTCTGGCCTTGCTTAGCAATGTTGTATGTTCTGCTTCAGGTTTTCCTGCCAGCCATACTGAAATAGTCTTATTTTGCTTGACCATTTGGATGCCAGAATGAAAATGCAAAGAACCATGCCTTCGTCGAAACTGGAGCTCTTAAAAATTCATGTCTCTTGATATATAATTGATTGTATGCTTTTACATTATATGTAAAGGCGATGGTTGAATAAAAAACAAACAATTCTCGCCATGAATATGGCCTATGCTGCCAACACGGCGTAAAAAACCCACCAATCAATCAATCGTCGAAACTGAGGATAGTCTAAACCGGCAAACTGATACTCGGATATTAAGTTAGTTAGCTTACAATGCTTCATGTCAGCATGTAACTGAGGTGTTGGTGCCTGACCAGGCAAGAAGTCATGGAGTTGCATTTCAGTGACCGACACAAAACCCTGCAAATAGCACAAAGCACATGTTTTGTAATTTCTTCCCCATTTTGATTTGGACTGAAAACACTGCTATTTTCACTTGCAATTTTAAATTCAGGCCACATTGCAGTTTCAGGGTTTAAAAGGTATGTGCTGCCTTCAGCCCAACTATGAAAACAATCATACATTTTCTGGAAATAGAGATACTGGTCCACATATTCAACCCCACCATGTAGCATATTCCAAAATGGACCTATAACTTTAAAGTAAAGTATCCCCAGTGCACACATTAATGCATTCATCTCTTCACTTCTAGCATCATGCAGGACGCTTTCAAGTTATAAATTTAATATTCCTTTATAATGATCAAGAAAATCAATTATTTCGTGGTTCTGGCTATGCAAGGCTGCTTGCTGCTTCTTGAAACAAATTATTAAAACGGTTCATTCTAAAGCTTGTTATGCTAGATTCCATACCAATAATACTACAGTACGCCAACCAGTCAGTTCTACAACTGCCTTTTTCATCTCCTCGGGGGCCAAAAACATCACAAGCAATCCGCACATATCGAGCAGCAGTGGATTCCCCGGATGTCCTAAAATGTTTGTGTTTGTCCATAGCATCCCCACCTAGCCCATGACCAAGCTCACTGACAATTTTCTTTTCAAAAGAAAGTGGTCACAAGCACAGTGTGAATGGGGCCTATTTAGACTGTTTATAATCGTTCTGAGACTGGACAGTCAACCTGAAATAAAAAGATGGCCTGACCCATCCTAGCAATGCAGAGTGCCAGGCTGGGTAGCGACTAGACAAAAGATTCACCCCGTACTTGTAGTACACGGGTGAAGGACAACGTAGTGTAAATACGGGCGAAAATAGGTTTAGTATGGAACATGAACTAGAAACTGTGGCTCCAGTATCAAATGGCTACTCATATAGGCACAGAGTTGGTGAAATGGGCGAGAATGCAAAAAGACAAGATGGCGGCCAGAGAACGCCATCGATTTCACTTTTAAATTGCATTAAAGTATATGTTTTATTATATTTTCCAACTCAAAAGTAGCGGGTAAAACATGAAGACATATACATGTACAAAGAATAAATGTTGCTTCTTAGATTGAGAAATTAGGCTCTCATAAAGACTCATTTCATTAGCCCGATTTTTCGACCGTTTTTATATAAGGCTGATCTTCACCCGTGTACTACAAGTACCGGGTGAATCTTTTATCTATGTAGCGACAAGTATACATCATATATGTCATTGGTTTGACGCGGCCATGGTTTGAATCCCACAACCTGCCACATGGGAATTGGGCGCTCAACTCATTCATTCGGCCATCCCGTCTCTGACCAGATGGGAGGGCCGAATGAGTTGAGCCTCCGTCTCCCGTTTCGGTAGATCGTAGTATTTGAACCCATGGGTTCGAACCCTGGTCGATTCAAACCAATGACATAAAAATGTATACTTGTCACTTTCTAGCCAGGCATTATTAGGATGGGGCAAGGAGTGGTTGGCTAAGTGCCAGGATAATGTGACTGAGTGGGATATCAGGTCATGGTGCTGGTGCTGGTGGCCTGGTCTCCCAGTGGGGCAGTGCTGTAAAGTCGCCATGATTGCGCAATGTCACAAGTCGATACCCGTCCTAATGTAACCATATATGTTGCCAGGACCTATAACTCCAACAACCAACCAACAGCCATCCCGTCTGGTTTAATACTTGCGGTCACCATCTATGGCCAGACAGGATGCCCCGTAACTACGCTGGTGCATCTGCGTGAATGCACCAGCTCTCAGTTGAGTCATGGTTGGATGGCTTCACTGCACGCATCGCTGGTTTCTGGCATTGTGACAGCCGGATGTAACTGGACGTGATGGTCGAGTGGTTAGAGTGTCTGCCTCTTGTGGGCTTCACCATTTTGGAAGGCATCGGTTGGTACTGGTGGGTCGTTAAACTGATGTTCTGGATGTGTCCTTGATTTCCATGTTACATGAGTGATTTTAACGTATCTAACCTCAATCTGTATAATATAAAAATCAAAAAGTGAAACAGCTTTTTTTTTGTTTCAACTGACATTTGCACATGTAAATGAACATAGATTCTGCTATTAGTATTATATTATTTGGTTTCCATGTCACAGATTGGTGCCCAATTTCAGATAACGACCTACTATGCATACATACATAATACAGGGATGAAAGATCTCCACGATTTCACGGATTTCCTGGATTTTTCCTGTAGCTATAAGTGTATACTAATAGTAATACGTTGTTCAAACGCCGCAGCACTATAAGTGTATACTAATACGTTGTTTTACACTGCAGCACCATCACCGTATACTACTAATAAATGCTCCAAAGTCTGCAGCACTATCAGCGTATACCAATATATATATAATATATATATAATGAGACTGTCTCAAAAGGTGCGAAGCAATATGGGACAAAATTGTGTCCATTGTAACGATCAACACACTATGCATTTGCTCAGGATAAACTGATTGTTTTTTACATGGTGTTTCATAATCTCAATAGAATACATATTGATTTGAAGCAAATGTCCTTGTGTTTTCAGGGTAACCGTTTCTGTGCTGTTTTGTGTCGATCGTTACAATGTACAAAAAAAAAAAGAGTTATCACCTTTTGAGACAGGCTCGTTATATATGAAACCTGACTTCCAGGAATTTTCAGCGATTCCCTGACAATGCTAAATGCATTTCCACTTTTTTCCCCCAGAGACCACTTTCATCCCTGATAATATATACATACATAACTACACAAGTCTACATATAAGTTGGATATGTAGAATCAAAACTAGAAAAGTGTTTTGTTTTCGAAAACATTATGCTCTCATCAGTCTAATAAATATTAACTTACATTGATGGGAGGACGGAGTGTCAGGATCTACACACTGCAGGGTGTTGTCACCTGGTGGATGGGAGTGTAGTGGTCTGCACTGACCTCTCAGGCAAGTAACCACATAGACAGGTAGGCGTGGAGAGTGTGTTGATATCAGGGAGCCTAGGTGGTTTAATGTTTAGCACACTGGCCTGGAATGCAAAGAGATGTGGGTTCGAGTCCCGCTCTAGGCACAATATTTCCCATTTTCATCACCCCCACGACACTGGTTGCCGTGATCAGGATCCTGTACAAGCTTTGCGCTGTATGGTTGTTGAACCTACCCTGTGTATGTATGTGTTAGTGCATTGCCTGTATGTATGTAAAATTTTGTAAGCATTAAAAGGCTTACAATTCCAGGGGGACGAGTGTAGTGGTCTGCACTGATCTCTCAGGCAAGTAACCACATAGACAGGTAGGCGTGGAGATGAGGGAGGGGGGGGGGGGCTTAGATCCCTGAGCCCTTAATGTGAGAGCTGCATGCTTCCCTCTCTGTCTGTTTGTGAAGTGTGATAAGGGGAAGGGGGGAAGTGGGTCAAGTCACACAGGCATGTTTCAGCCATCTCCCAGCAACGTGCATCCTGCAGAAAATCGCCATGCCTGGGGAGCTCAGGTCATATACACATACAACCTTGTATTCAGGAATGACAGATCTCTGTGTTTTCGCGGATTTCCGTGATTTTTGTATATTTACCGATTAACATTAAACAACATTTTTAAAAGGGGGAATGTATATGACACAGTTGGGTAGTTTGAATCCCGTTCTTATATGATGACCTTAGATGGTGCTAGAACATAAGCCCAAATAAGAATGAGTTAGATATGGGCGATAATACAGTCATAACAAGGCTAATTGAAACCTGACTTCCGGCATTTTTCAGTGATTCCCTGACGGTGCTAAGTCTATGGGGGAAGATTCACAGAAATTTGCCATCTGTGTAATAATGTCGACTTGATTTCCACATTTGTTTTACTGGAGACCACTTTCATCCTTGTATATTTGACTTACGCTGTGTATAAACAATCATGTATCAGTAATACGGTAAATTTAACCAAAATACAAATACATTGTAATGTAGGTCATTAACATTATTGGCTGAAAAGAAAAAAGAAATTACTTGAAACATGCCGTCCTGTTATGACCATAACTGTTGCTAGGAAGTGAAACCCAAACTGGCAAGCAAACAAACCTGAAACATGACGTGTCAAATTAAAATATTGACTTAATTTGGTGACTCATCAACAATTGAGTGATAAGTCACCAACCTGCTGAAAAAATGTAGTGGTTGGTTTGATTTTTTACTAATTTCTTGGTCTATAAATGTACATTATTATTTATTTTTTGGTTATGCAATTTTTCAACTGTGCTCTTTTTTTTTTCTCTTTTTTTTTTGCAAGTCAAATTTTGACCCACGCTTCTAAATCATCAAGAGCCCTGTGTATAGTGTGTGCAGACTGCATTGGGTCAGACCTTAAATGGGAGGTTGATGCAGGTTGGTTTCGTGGTATGGGGTAGGTTTGGTTGTCGCTTTTACATATGTTGGTATCATCTAAGGTCATATCAGGACGGGTACCGACTTGTGACAGTACGCACTTTATAGTGCTGCCCCATTGGGAAATCAGGTTGTCAACACCATGACCCCATTTCCCATTCAGTCACATTATCCTGATACTGAGCTAACCAGTCCTTGTTCTATCCTAGTAATACCGAGCGCCAGGCTAGGTAACGGCAAGCATCAATTTGATAAGTTATCGGTTTGACTAGACCGGGATTCGAACTCCCGACCTTCCGCACGGGAAGCCTGCGCTCTACCGATTCGGCCACCAAGTCCGGTCCAGGGACAGGTGTTCCCCACCCCCACACGGGTTGCTCCCCTGTGCCACCCTGCTTCACCCTGCACACGTGACTACAATGCGGGTTCATTATTGCCACCATTATTACAAAACAGAATGATATACTCAAATCGTGAAATTTCATTAAATTAACCCTAAAATCGAACCGATATTAATGCCGCCGCTACATTGCTGGCGATATTAATATTGTCGAATCAACAAATCTAAACTAAACAAATTAGAGCCAAATCTATTCAATGCTATCATATTTAACAGAATTATATACGCAATAAGTGAAATTTCATCAAATTAACCCTAAAATCGAAGCGATATTAATGCCGTTGCCGAATTTTGGTCAAATTAAACCAATAATCAAACCGATATTAACGCCACCGCCGGATCGGCGGCGATATTGTGAAATAGCGGTGCTCGCCGGCAACAGGCTCAGCAATGACAAGGCCCGCTGGTGCCCGGCAGTGTTAGGGACTGATTAGGCCCAAATCTATTCAATGCGATCATATTTAACAGAATTACATACTCAAATCGTGAAATTTCATTAAATTAACCCTAAAATCGAACCGATATTAACACCGCCACCGGATCGGCGGCGATATTGTCAAATAGCGGTGGTCGCCGGCAACAAGCTCAGAGGGATTTCCCAAATCTATAAATAACGCATTGGTTAGCTAACTCCGCCATGCTTTGCCCACATACATTTCCTGTGACACATATTCCAACACCAACATTAGCTAACCCGCCGGCTGCCCTTAACACCGGAGCCGATAAAATGTTGTTCATACATTTGGCCCCAGCAATAAGCAGTTTCCGGCCGCTTGTCTTGTTGGGCCAGTTAAAGCTTGGCTTTGCGCCTCGACTTTCCCCGACCGGATCTCCTGTGCCATATACCACCTCTAGCCCCAGCTTTGTTCGCCCCGCAGATTCCCATCGTGCTGCGGAAGGACCCTGACCTGGACGAGCATGGCAACCCGGTGTTCGACACAGAGGGCAAGCAGCGCTTCCGGTGTGGCTTCAAGATTGGTGGCGGCATTGATCAGGACCCTCACCGCAGTCCGCAAGGATACCCGGACAAGGTGAGCATTTAGAAATAAACGAAAGGCCAACGGCATACAAGTAAATACTGTAGTTAATAACGACTAGTTGCTTTTTTGGATTTTATAACTAGCAATGCTATTTGATGTAAAACCAGACATGGTGGCCGAATCGGTAGAGCGCGGGCCTTGCGACCAACCAACCAACCAACCAACCAACCAACCAACCAACCAACCAACCAACCAACCAATCAATTTGATGTAAAATCCTCCAGTGCGACTAACGCCAGCTCGTGTCTGTTAAGGACAAGGTGGACCAGTGGAGACGCCACCGGTCCACCTCCCTTTCAGTCACATCCTGACAATGAGCCAAGCAGTCCTTGCCCTATCCTAGTATTGCTGAGCGCTATGTGAGGTAGTGACAAGTCTCAACTTTGAAAGCGATTCATTTCACCAAAAGTTAGTATTAATTTACCATTGATTTTGTTGTTGGCAATCTAGCAATATATTAATGAAATTAATGTTAATTTGAAGCATACAGGCAGAAAAAAATGTATACAATTTTCCAGGGAGGTGTCTAAAAAGGTGTCATTAGGGCAAAGATTATTGTATCAGTCGCGAATGATGAACACCCTGTTTTTGGTAGGTTGGTTAACATCGCTAAGCTTAAATATGTGGTTGCCATAGCGACAAAAAGTGATGGTTGTTTGTATTTGTTGCACACGTTACTGAGTACACTGTTTTGTTTTCTTGTTGTTTCAGGGTGTGTACATAACATTCATCTACGAAAACAGTCCGGCACACCACTCTGGCCTGCAGATCCACGACAAGATATTGCAGGTGCGTACAGCAGACAGGGCTGGATACTTACAAGGCGCTACGCAAACTCACTAAAATCTGATACGCACACTCAACAAACAGCCTCAAATCGTCATTTGACATTTGAAATCATAAACATAAAGTAAGCCTATTGACCTGCCAAGTGAAATTATTGGTGTTAATCGCAAACTAACTAAAAATCCGACACACACACTCAACAAATAGCCTCAAACTATCATTTGACATTTGTAATCAATAAACATAAAGCAAGCCTATTGACCTGCCAAGTGAAATGATTGGTGTTAATCGCAAACTCACTAAAATCCGACATGCACACCCAATAAATAGCCTCAAACTATCATTTGACATTTGTAATCAATAAACATAAAGCAAGCCTATTGACCTGCCAAGTGAAATTATTGGTGAATCGCAAACTCACTAAGATCTGACATGCACACTCAACAAATAGCCTCAAACCGTCATTTGACATTTGTAATCAATAAACATAAAGTAAGCCTATTGATTTGCCAAGTATTGCCTTTAGGCCAAATAGTGATCATGATCATCACATGTTATCTTACCCTCTTCATATTGACATCAGGATGGGTATCTAAGGTCATATCAGGACGGGTACCAAACACGTGACAGTGCACACTCATGGTGACTTTATAGTGCTACCCCACTGGGAGACGACGCCCCCAGCACCATGACCCAATATCCCACTCAGTCACATTATCCTGACACTGAGCTAACCAGTCCTTGCCCTATCCTAATAATGCCAAGTGCCAGGCTAGGAAGTGACAAGGATAAATTTGATACGCCATTGGTTTGACTTGACCGGGAACCAAACTCATGATCTCCTGCACGCGAGGCCTGCGTTTCATCGATTCCGCTACCACGTCCGGTAATCTCTAGAACTTGGGAGGAAAAGGGGAAAATGGGGTCTTCTACATAGGCTGGTTGAAGCTGCATAGTTCAATGAAAACATCACATTTTCTAAGCCAAAACAATTATCTAGATTTGAACATGCAGGTCCAACTTTGATAAGCATTTTTTGCTGCATCGAAAGGGCTACTACGTCAATTTAAAAGGACCTGTTTCTGCTGATGCTTATGGTGTCAGAATTTTGACGTTCTTGCCAAAATTAATGTCGCATGTTTTCACTTCAAATATCGCCAACGTTATGCGTTTGAAATGAAAGTTACTTTAAACTAAGTTAGGTAGATTATAATGATCAACCTGTTATACATTTATCTTAAAAAATAATGATACAAATAAAACACATTCAACTATGCAACTATAAATGACTAAATTTGGACCGATGTAAGTGTAGTCCATAAATAAAAAAGCAGCATACTTACCTAACCTATTTACATAAGCCATAATTGTACATGTTAGCATAACATGGCTAAATCACGGCGGAGACTTGACAATTACATGAAACGACTTAACCTGATGCCAACTGGCACCACCTCTACTGAACCGGCCACACTAACTTGAACTCGGCATAGTGCCATTGTGTTGCTTGTATTCTGGCTATGGGTGAATGATTATTTAAAAGTGGTGTATATCACCTGAACTCTGACTTGAGGAGTGGATGCATTACAGCCACTACCGCTCGACAGCAATAGCGTTGTTTGATTTCTGCAGTTTTGTTTGAACTCTGCATGGGAGGGATTTGACCCGTCTCACACCTGGCTCCCTTCCATGGGTGTCTCATTAGGAGTCAGGTCTCGCCACTGCCATACAATTGACACAAGGTCCTCATCGCAAACACCGTAAACCTAACCTAAGCTACTCGCGACATCATGCTCTGCTCTAGTTAGTTATTGCACCTAAATTCTACTGAATCGGATCCATTTCACCGCAACAGTCCAATTCCGATTACCTACAAGTGCCGGTCGAATTGATCATGGTGTGCCGGACTAAGTTGAGTCTGCCGTGTTTCCAGGTGAACGGACATGACTTCACTGTGGTGACCCACAAGAAGGCTGTTGAGTACATCAAGCGGAAGCCCACCCTGAACATGCTCGTGTACCGGAAGGGTGTTCCACAGCTGCAGAAGCCTATGGCCCCGCAGCCTCAGTTCCAGTCTTACGCACAACAGCAAGGCTACAACCAGTATTCAGGTCCCAACTCACCCCAACCACAACAGTTTCAGCAGCAACCGCAGCCACAACAGCAGCGACCCTACTAGTGGCGCCACCCGGTGGGAGGCAGCCGCGATGGGTGGTGTGCGCTAATGGCATTCAGTGCTGCCACCTGGTTTCTTTACAAAACGGTGCCAGTTGCAGTGGCGTCCCTACCAACTCGCCATCTGGTGGATAACAGTGGTAACAGTGATCTACATGTGCTGCCATCTAGCGGATTATTTAATGAGCAGCGTCCTTCCTGCCACCGCCACTTGGTGTGTTATGTGTGAATAGCAGTAGGTGATGCCGGTAGGAAACCCTATTTTTCTGGTTTTCAGGTCATCAGCCCTATATTCATCTGCTGCTCTTCTAGTGGTGTAGTTTTGTACCATTCTTTAAGATATTTTTGTTGCGTGGGGTATTAACTATTACGGATTAAAATTATCATGTTTAAAATATATTCTGCCAAGGGACATATATAATGTATAAGAATTATGAGTAGTATATGAATATAAATAACAGTTGTCTATCGCTATCTATTTCCCAATATGAGTGGTGGTGCTGCCACCACGTGACCAGTACACTAACTGCTCCTGACTGCCTGTGTTACAGTGTCAGTGGAAACAAAAATATATATGTTATATATTATATATATTATATAATGTTATATATTATATATATGCACACACATATACATATATACATGAAAAAGAAGGATTATTTTTTTACCATGGGTTCTAGTACTTACTATATTTGCATGCGGTCTCTAGTCAATGGATGGCTAGAATTCTGTTAGATTTTTGTTTCTATCTTCTGAATTTCCAGGGTTCCCATGGCCCGAGGAAAATATGTATCTGATTTTTCCATCACTACTGGAAGTTCCTTCAATGTATTATATTGCAGTGTCCTAGATTTTGGTTGCGCTCGATAAGATCAATGCTAGATCTCGATATTTCCATACAGTTTAGGAGAAATTAACATCGAAATACACTTTAAAAAAAATTACAAACGGTTTCAATGGAATTGTTGCAATATGTGGACTTTCCCACCAATCTTTTGAATCCATTTACTTTGAAGTGAAGTACATATGAGCCTGTCTCAAAAGGTGATAACTCTTCTTTTTTCCCCCATTGTAACGATTGACACAAAAGAGCAGAGAAATGGTTACACTGAAAACACAAGGACATTTGCTTCAAATCAATATGTAATCTATTGGGATTATGAACACCATGTAAAAAACAAATCAATTTATCCTGAGCAAATGCATAGGCAGATAGTATGTTGATCGTTACAATGGACAAAGTTTTGTCCCATATTGCTTAGCACCTTTTGAGACAGTCTCATCTATCCCCTGCTATATACATAGTCTTAAAGCTGCATATTCCGAGGAAAGCATGGGATTTAGAAAATCAAAGCACTTACCATTCTGATACCTGTAAACTTAGGTGAGCATGTGTTGCTAAATAGAAGGTGAAAGTCAGTCAATGTAACAAAACCTGTTACTGCTCAAATATAGCATGTCTACCTTTTCAATGTGAATGCCAAAATTAATGTAGCATGTTTTCACTTTAAAGTTGCGTAGTCCGATGAAAACATTAAATTTTCAAAACCAAAACACTTATCTAGATTTGATTCTACATATTCTACATATTCAACTTAGACACTGGTGCACTTATTAAGCATTTGTTGCTGCACAGAAGGGCATAATAAGTCAATTAATAGAAACCGTTACTACTGAAGTCTATGGTGTCAGAGTTTTGGCGTGCTTGCCAAAATTATATTAGCATGTTTTGACGTCAAATATCTCCAAACTTAGCCATTTAAAATTCAAAGTACTTCAAACTAAAGTAAAGTAGATGATAACGATTAGTATAAATAGCAGAAAATAGCAAAATCTCAAAAGTATCGGACTATGCAACTTTAAATATTCCCAATGTTAGCCAGTTCTAATAATTGTTACTTCAAATTAGCGTTAAGTAGGCTGTAGACATCAAGCTAATACTTTTGTTATCATTTAAAAACGAATATGGCAGAAACTGAAAAGCACTGGACTATGCAATTTTAAGACGGTTTCAGGGCACAAGGGTTTGGTCATCACAAGTGAATTCGACGTTTGGTTGATTTGAATGGAATCTATTTGACGAAACTTCTGGTTGTTTATAATCAGATTAATCTGAGAGATTTGTATTGCACCTGTACAGAGTGTGTAAATGGTGTTTGTACGTTTAAATGGTGTCTGATTTAGCTGAATTAGGCTTATGTTCGTTTACAGTTCCCAATATTGCCTTTCTCATGACATTGTGTTTTTTTTTTTAATGTCGACATCCTCGGCTGCTAATGACCAATTTATAGTAATTGTTATAATTATCTGAATACAGAAAGAGATTGCTACACCCCCCCCCCCCCCCCACACACACACACACACGTGCACACATGCAGGCAACCACCCAGACGTGTCATATAATCCCACGACACACACCCCATACATGGATATAGCCACGCGCACACCTCACATGCTACATTTCACACACCTCACAATCAAAGAGACACAAATACACACATACCGCCACCCACCCACACAGTTCACACGGACACCTCACCTCACACCACACACAGACACACATACACATAGCCACACACACACACACACATCTCATATACACCCTCCCCCCACACACACACATGCACACATGCAGGCAACCACCCAGACATATATAATCCCACGACACACACCCCATACACAGATATAGCCACGCGCACACCTCACAATCAAAGAGACACAAATACACACATACCGCCACCCACCCACACAGTTCACACGGACACCTCACCTCACACCACACACAGACACACATAGCCACACACACACACACACACACATCTCATATACACCCCCCCCCCCCACACACACACATCACGGACCACTTACGGTACAGCTATACATACATCACACACCACTCACCTCACAGAATCAGCCATACAGCCATACATCATACACACACACACACACACACATACACATACATACACATATATATCGACAGTCAATAAACCCTATTTATCTTTGTTTCCATGGCGCTGTGACTAAGGAAGACCTTAGCGTTCTCCAGACCGTCCGATGATACTCCCAGGTCATGCTTCACGTGGCCTTGAACCTAGCTATTCTAATTAGGTCAAGGTCAAGGCCACCCGGCCACCGGCAGCTTGCAACTAGCAGTTAATGACTCCCCTCCCCCCCCCCCCAACCTCGGGTGTGCCTGGGTCAGATTCGACTTTGTTTTTAAGTTTCCATATTTTCATCTACCTGGTAGCCTTCATGTAGTAAGTAGTACTACACTCATTGTGTAACCATGGCAACCACCATGTGTACAGTAAAGCCCCAAAATACAGTCAGTTTTTTTATTTCTTTTTAAATGTATGCGCGCGCGTCCACACACACACACACACACACACATACACACACACATAACTAAGTTCCATTCGCATTCATATTATTATTGATCTATCTGCAAAAAAAAGAATAGATTATGGTTCACAATTACAAATATTGGTAAAAAAGGAACGGATAGTATATTTTGGGCTCTTCTGTTTCGTCCGCATTCGCATCTTTTTTGTTCTGCATCCGCAATCAGATTACGGTTCGCCATTACAAATGTCGGTAAGAAGAACAAGTGGTGTCATTCTGTTCTGTGACTACACAACATCGATACTTTGCGGATGCGGACTAAAAAATACAGTGTCTATGGCTTCACATTATTACTGTTGACTAACCATGGTCACGCTACCATGTCACCATGGTCACTGCCCTTACGTTAATGGTTACCTTGTACCTTGCTCCGTTGCCTGTTAACATGGTTACTATAGCCGTTGCTGTTGCTTCCGCCCATTGTGTGCTTTATTTGATGCCTATTAATTGTAAACTGACTAAAATCAAAACTAGTCAACTGCTTCAGATGATGCAAAGCGATGTGGTTCAACTCTGCAGATATCAAAATGTCTGAAATTTACATTAGCGCATAATTTGAGAACGTTCGAGTTATTTATGTCGGTGAACTTTGACCAGTAGTGGAATGGTCACTCAGTTAGGAAGAGAAGGGTCTGCAGACGAGATGGTGTATGGATTACCACACAAGTTCCAACATGTTGCTATTTTTGGCCACAATGTGATGTTGCTTAAAGTTGCATAGTCTGATGGTTTTGAGTTTGTCATTTTTCTGAGATAAATATATTAAATTGATTGTTTTAATCTACATTACTTTAGCTTGAAGTAACTTATATTTTATATGGCTAACTTTTGAGCTATTTAAAGTGTAAACCAGTCAAATTAGTTTTGGCAAGCATGCCAAAACTCTTGATACCATAGGCTTCTGCAGTAACTGGTTATATTAAATTGACTCAGTATTCCCTTCTATGTGGCAAGACATGCTTAATAAGTACATCAGCATCTAAGTTATATATGTAGAATCAAATCTAGATAATTGTTTTGGTTTTGAAAATTTGATGCTTCATCGGAATATGCAACAAAAGTTCACCATATGTCATGAACCACCATATGTCATGAACCATACGCCATCTCGTTCTTGGCCGCCTTAATGGAACGCTGAGTGGATTATGTCGTCCAGACAGTAAGGCCGAAATGCAAAACTAACGCATATTTCAGGCGCTACCTAGGTTAATGGTCTAAAGTTGCCACTTACGTACAGTACATTGATGTAATCTTAGGTTGCCACATTAAGTTAGTTAGCCTACTTAACTAAATTCAATTTCGTATTAATATTTAACATTGCCCATAGATGGCGCCACGGGTGAGCACACCCCTACCCATTGCTGTAGATAGCACTGCTATAATTGTTCATAATTAGTGGCGCCACATGGTGTGAGATATGTGTACTTAAAAGACGGAAAACTGCGGAAGTGTGCTTAATGTGCAAAAAAAGTTTATCTTTTTTTTGTTCAGAAGTTTCTATTTGTATTTTCGGTGCAGAATGAGTCATGGAGGAAGGGATGGAAAGAAAGGAAGAAAGAGAAAGAAAGGTGTTTATGGGTTTATACTTCATATCCTGCCAGCCTCTGCCAACATGTGGTGCTTTATATTTAAATACATGAGTAGATAATTACAAACTTAAATAAAGAGATGACAAGCGGATACTTGGTCCTGTTGCTAAATGACCCGCTGCATTGGTAGTGCGTTAGCACGTTGTACTTATGTGGTGAATGCACAATTCTCTTACTTGTTGTAAAATGTATGTGCTTCCGGTTTGAGTCTGCGTGCTTGCATTGTGCGAAGAGTCTTATTCAGGGATGCAATCGATTCATCTGATTTCGGATTGAATATAAATGTTGCGGTAGGTGAAATATATCCCGGATCAAACCACTAACCGGCTTTCATTTTAGAGGGAATTTTGATTTACTCATATTTTTCTGTTAATAAGTTACAATATTAAAAATATTGATGAAATATAAAAATCAGCTGGATGCTTTCTTTTGCCAGCATTACTGCCTCCGTTTGAGATTAGAAATTGGCGGTGTAAATAACGCAGCATTCTCAATGTATAGCAGACATACTGGCATGTGAAATTATAAGCTACAAATGTTGTATCTGCATTCTGCATTTATTCTTTTGATGCCCCCGCTGCATCCCTGATTGTTCTTTGTGCTTGTCATAGCTGTAATCATGTTGCGTAGTATCCAGGTACTTAAGCGAGCTTCTTCGTGATGCAGGCTGAGGATGTCACTCCCAACTTTGTACGCATATCGTGATAATGCTTGCACGCTCCCCAGGTTGGATTCTCTTTTTAACTGTGTGCCTTCAGCCCAGCCTGGGCTTGTTCCATATCTCGTTCCGCATAGTTCGGTGGTGGCGGTTTACGTACATCCCACCCCTGGTTCATCCACCGCAAATGTAAGATGAACCTAGCAATGCAGTGTCTGTAACTGCAGAAGTCAGCCGCATCTGCGGCTGAATTCTGACATTGAGTAATGTTGTGCGAGTGCTGCGTATGACTGCGGTGATGCTGTGTCCCGCCATGCGCCTACACAATAGGGGTTGTGCCTTTCGTGTTGCTGAATGTGCTTGATACAAATGTCGCAAGACCATGTGTGCTCAGAGCAAGCCGTCTTGGCAATTGCAAATGTGTGGTGGTGTTGAAGTTATTTAAAAAGTTGTGTTGCTATGTAAACTCGTGTGGCCTGCCTTAGTTAGCCAGAGGCAGTGTGATGCACTGGTTAACCCTCCCCCCCCCCCCCCATTCACTATTGACGCATGCTAGATGGATGGCACTGATTGTGTAGTGTTTGTGTGGCAGTGGATGTCGAGATGTGTTGTAGTTACTGATATAATGTGTGAGCAGTGTATTGGCGGAAGTATGATATATGTAATGATTTTATTGTAGACAATATCGTGTACTATATATATATTATATTGTAGACAAAATGATATAGTATATATACATTATATTGAAGACAATATGGTCTAGTATACATACATTATTTCGTAAATAATATATAGTATATATATATTATTTTGTGTACATTATGATGTGGTATACCTACTTTCTTTTTGGTAGACATGATAAAGTATATACCTTCTATTGTAAACAATGTGGTATAGTACATATATACTATGTTGTAGACAATATGGTATAGTATAAATGCATTATATCCTAGACAATATGATCTCCTATATATTCCATTATATTGTAGACAATATGATATAGTGTATACATTATATTATAAACAATATGGTATAGTACATTTATAATATATTGTAGACAATATGATATAATATATATGCATTATCTTGTAAACAATAGCTGATACATAGATGTACGGTAAATAATGTGATCTAGTAGACACTGTTTTGTAGACAATATAATATGTAATCATTGTATTGTAGGCAATATGATGTATGTAATCATGTTATTGTCTACAATACAATATATTACACATTGTATTGTAAACAGTATATACAATGTAAACATTGTACTGTAGACAATGTGATATAATACATATAGACTATATTGTAGGCAATACAATGTAATATATAGACATTCTATTGTTGACAATATAACAATTTTATATTGTACACAATATGATACGCAAACCTTGTATTGTTAACAATATGTGATATGTAAGCCCTGTATTGTAGACAATATATAATATGTAAATAGTGTATTGTAGACAATATATAATAATAGCCATTCTATGGCACACACTATATAGTACTTAGCATTATGTTGTAGGCAATATGATATAGCAGGTAATCATTGAATAGCGTTGACATTATGGCTTATAATGGACATTTTATACTAATTATACTTAACATTGCTATTGCTATTGCTGACCTGATGAGTATTGCAACACTAAAATAACATGCCGAACTTAACTAACTGACAGCAAGGTTCAATGCTTTTCCAATCTTAAGCTCTTATTCAAATAAGAGAATTTAGAGAATACAAATAGCCCAGATAGGTTTTCCTTCAGCCATAATACTATATTGCCATTTAAATCATCTATCTTTGTACGAGACTTTCCAAATAGTGGTTTCCTTCCATAATTACAGGTCGAAGTCCGGTGGACTCTTGTCCAAACTTGCCTTATTTATATCCGGGTTACTATACCACTTAGCACCCTCTATGATGGACACCCCTCCCCCCACCCCTCCCCCGCCGCCAAAAATGAAGATAAAAGCAGTATTTTACTGTTTTCTTAACTGAAGTTTAATTTAGTATGTAATTAGCGTGCAGAATTGAAGACATTTAGTGGTTTACCATTTTTATTTTTTATTTATTGATGTCCAGCATTTTGAAATGCAGGCCAAAATTAATTTGGCGTGTCTTCACTTCAAATACGCATGCACACGCACACGCACGCACACGCACGCACACACATATGCACACACGCACACATACACACGCACGCATGCACACATACTCACACGCACGCACACACATACGCATGCACACACACACATACACACACAGCTCTTATCTCATTTAAATAAGTTACTTCAGGCTAAGTAAATCAGATCATAATGATCAACGTACTGTATGTATGTGTGTGGCAGAAAAGGTTTGTTTTAGGACTAATTGAAGTGAAAACATGCCAAATTACTTTTGGAGTGCACACCGAAATGTTGGGACACCATAGCCTTCAGCAGTAACAGCTTGTATTAAACTGATGCAGTAATCACTTCTAACTTCTACATTAATTCACATTAATGTAATGTAGACTGTAACAATCAAAGTAATATGTTACTCCTTTTTTATGTTAAAGGGGCAGAAACTAAAAAACCTAACATTTTTGTGGAACTTTAATTATTTCTCAACTGCCACGGTGCTGGGAAATGTGTTATTGGGCTTGCATGATGTGTTGATGCCTTCCCCCCCCCCCCCCCCCCCCCACTCCCCCATTCTCTGTAGAAGTGATTGCCTGTTGCCACAGCACTGGGTATGTTGAGTTGTCGGGTTTTGATGGATAGCTATCTAATTAATTAGTTGTCTAATTAGAGGCAGTGCCTGCACAGTGATACATATGTCTGTGTGTGACAGGTAGCATGTGGCTTTTTGATGGGACCTGTCTTTGTTCAGCATATGGTACATGCGGAAATATACATAATTATATATATATATAACTTAGCGAGTCCGAACCAATTGCATTCTTACCGGAAGCATGTATGCACGTGTAATAAAAGACTTAAGTAATTAAAGTTTTTTTTTGTTTATTCATGCCATCAGACCTCAACTAGAGTATTGTTTGATTGGAGATGCCTTTGTTCAGCATGTTGTACATATAGAAATACATATACAGATAAGGAGTGGCTACTGAGTCCTACCGGAACCATGTGTGCACATGTAATAAAAGACTTACTTAATGAAAGAAGTGATTCCGGTTTTCATGTTTAGTTATACTATTGCATTTAGAAACCGACCTAATAAATTCTATATTTACCAGACTTGGAAGGCTGCATGAGTTGAGTGCCTGCTTCCAATTTGTCAGGTTGTGGGTTTCAAACCATGAGTTACTTAAAGTTGCATGGTCCGATGGTTTTGCGTTTCCATCATTTTCTGAGCTAGATATATTAGGTTGATCGTTATAATCTCCTTTACCTTCGTTTGAAGTAATTTTTATTTTAAATGGCTAACCTTTGAGATATTTGAAGTACAAGCATGCCAAATTTATTTTGGCAAGCATGCCAAAATTCTGAAACCAGTCTTCTGTAGTAACATATTTAATTAATTTCCATCATTATTCCCTTCTATGTGATGACAAATGTTTAATAAGTGCACCAGTATCTAAGTTAGATATGTAGAATAAAATCTAGGTAATTGTTTTGGTTTTGAGAATTTGATATTTTCATCGGATTATGCAACTTTAATGAAAGAAATGATTAAAGCTTTTATGTTTACTTACACTATTTCAGTTATAAACCAATCTCTAATTTTAAAAAAAGGTTCGTTTCTTTTTTGAAAATCACGGGAATAATAGATGATTTCCATTACCAACCTGCCTTCTGATGGCAATGGCGAGAAGTAATGTGGGTGAAGCTCACTCCGAGGAAAAGGTCTATTTTCACCAGACTTGAAGGCCAAATGATTTGAGCGCCTGCTTTCCATTTGGCAGGTGGATTTCAAATCCTGAGTTCGAGTCAAACCAATGACTGAACAAAATTATAGTTGGCACTATCTTGACTGGCTGCAAAGTCATGCGGTTCGAACCCTGGTCGAGTCAAGCAATTTAATGTCTTTAAAATGGATACTTGTAATTACTTTGCAGGAACAGTGGAGTATAGAAAACCAATTGTCTCCGGTTAAAATCTCCTCTGCTTAATCAAATATGAAAACCTTTTTTTGTTTGTTTGTTTGTTTAACAATCCCCGCAGCACAAAAAGTGAACATTGGCTCTTGGGGGTCATACAGTGGTTAAACATGAGTGAAAAGTTACATTTCAAACAGGTAAAATAGAGCACTGAAATGTGTGCCAAAAGAACATACAACTATGGTAAAATCACTAGTGCTGTATGATAAATCAAATCAACAGTAAAAGACTTTTCAAGTTAAAAATGAATTTTTGGTTAAAATCAGTTTCCCTGAAATATTTTAATAATGAGTTGCAAATGCAATCGGAATGACTCCATCACACCCTCATTTCCAAATCTGTCATGTATATACCTACTGATTGTAGGTGAGGACATCTCACCAAAATGTGATGCACTGTCAGTATGTATATACCGGCAGTACTCACACTGAGGCAGATGGTCCCCAGCAAAAAGAAAACTGCGTCAAGAACATCTGACCATACGGGAGCGATTGAAGATAAACTCATCCCGTCTCGACCGTCTGTAGGAGGATTGCCAATCTCAGATCCTGGGTCAAGTACTTGGTTATCATGTCCTGAATAATGGTGATGATAATGAACATTTAGTTGCATATAAGTGTGATCAGAATGAATAAAATGATGACAATGAAGCTGACCCATCTGATATGTGAATGGACATACATTATTTTATTAGTGTAATTAATTTTCTTGAAGCCGGATGAAGACAATCATATATGGTTTGGAATTGATTTGCTTGGTAGAATTCTGCAATATTTTGTCATTTGGATTATACTATTAGAAACACTAACTTAGGTTGCGTATTATATTTGCTTGGCTTGAGGGAGTGGTGAGCTTCAATAGACTACATCACGGTTCCAACTGAGCATGCGCTGAAAACGGCTTTGGGAGCAAAGCAAAGGCGTACGGCCATTGAGTTTGCCGATACACGCATTTTTTTTTTTGGTCCATTAGTTGTTTAAGCAGGGGAAATTTCAGTCATAGACGACTGGTCTTCCTCATTCCACTGCTGGTCGATAGAAAGCCCGAGCCTACACTTTTACCGACCCAAGGGATTTTTAACCTCCCACACCAAATAGACATGGTATGAGAGCAACCGGCCTTTGATGACGCTGTAAGTTATACACAGCGGTGGAAATCCAAATTGGCAGAGCTGGGGGCATGGGGAATCGAACCGCCAACCCTCAGATTAGGAGTCTGACCTAGAAAAAAGTCAGACACTCTAACCACTCCGCCACAGAGAACGCCACATTGAAAAGTTTTATTCAAAATTAATAGAAATCCAAAGACCTAACCTTATTAATTTAATATAATCCTTTTGTTAAACATGTTTTCTATATGTGTTCCAAGCGGTTTGTGCCTAGGTGGTGTGGTTTTATCAATATTTTACTTTTTCTGTATGGAGATTACTCACTGCCATTGACAATGCATTGAGTACTCTGGCTATGGCTCTAACACTAGTCTGAGTGCCTAGATCTTTCTAAATCTAAATGCATATGGCATAAGATGTACTGATTATATTGATGTAAATGCAATGCTGGATAAATGATTAATATCAAAATTTATTATATATATTTAGTTAGTTAGTATTCTATGTTTCAAACAAGAGCTGAGATGAGCTGAAACTAGCACATTTGATAGCTGCACCCAGTGTATTAGCATGTGCCATGTGCTTTTGGGGGGGGGGGTTGTTTTGCTCTGACCAATCCCACAATGCACCGCGCCGCTGGAACCGTGATGTAGTCTATTGGTGTCAGTATATTCAAGAATAGGGCTCACGTAAGTCCAGCTGTCTCAAGTGGAAACAAACTATCCGAATGGACGCACACACAACCAGACCATGACCCTACAAAATGAGGGAAGAACAGTGCTGTATATTCATCAGTGTCCGACGGGCTTACCTGGCTTGTGCTGCTTGGTCCTGTGTGAAGGGTGCATTCAGTGCAAACTGTCACCAGCCTGACCATACATGTTGGCAACTTGCCAGCAAATCAGTCCCAAGTTGAGGTGCAAACATTTAAGGTGGGCGATAATAGGTGTGTACTGAGTTCTACTGGTTCCTCAGGAATGACTGAAGCTGTGACCCACTGAGCATGTCGGGTCCTAGATAAAAGATTCACCCCGTACTTCAAGTACAGGGGTGAACGACAACGTAGTCTAAATACAGGCGAAAATAGCTTTAGTATGGAACATGAACTAGAAACTGTGGCTCCAGTATCAAATGGCTACCCATATAGGCACAGAGTTGGTGAAATGGGCGAGAATGCAAAAAGACAAGATGGCGGCCAGAGAACGCTGTCGATTTCACTTTTAAATTGCATTAAAGTATATGTTTTATTATATTTTCCAACTCAAAAGTAGCGGGTAAATATGAACATGTATGTGAAGAATATATTTTGCTTCTTAAATTAAGAATTTACCAGCTCAATTTATTTTCCCGCCATGTTGACATTCTTCGCCTGTTTTTCTAATATGTTGGTTTGCACCCCTACTGCAGCAGTACGGGGTGAATCTTGTATCTAGTCGGGTCCCAGCTTCAGTTTACATGGCAGAAGATGGATGTAAAAATATACTGATTTTCGGTAAAGAATTATATATTGGCAGAGAGCATTATTAGTCTTGGGCGATGGAGTGGGGAGAAGGTTATGTAATCTAAAAACAATGGTGCCCCACTCACATTATGACATGATATAAGCTATGTGAGATGTATGTTCATAAATGATGCCTAAAGTTAATGAAGAGATGTTCTTATATAAGAAGCAGTTCAAGGTTGATGAAATGTTCCTCTATGTATTCATAAAGAATGCAATTGGAGAAAAAGGACATTTTTGGTATATACATATATATATCTAATTGTAACTGTCTACAACTACCTGCCCCTACTGGACTCAGGGCCAAGCACACCAGCCATACCACATTCCTTAGAGCCACACCTTGCAGGCTGGGTTGGGTGGCAACTCCCCATATTAGGGCATTGCACTGACCAGTCTGTAGGGGAGTGTCTGATTGGCTGGCTGTGGGAGGTCCGGTCACCTGACCCCCTTTGGCCTATCATGACCACACAAGTCTCATTCTAATTAATTATGCAAGAAACTTCTCTCAGTCTCACTGGAGAGGGATCACTCTACTCCTGGCTCTTGAGTGAGACAGACCTACTCTTGAGCAGGAACCCCAGACACTCTGTCTGATGCTAGCAAAATTCATATATTCCAATTGAGTGTGTACGCAGCCATAGGAATCCTGTCCCATGGGCTGTAGGCACTGCTTTCTCTATACAGGCTAAAGTGGTAATGAGATGATACTGTGTGGACAGAAGGTGAGGGGTTAGGTGGATAGGTCACTGATAAGTGAGCAGGAGTTGATTCCAATAAAGCACACCATCCTCACTGTCTATCTTTGTGACTTGTCTTCCTTTCTTCCTTATGCTAGGTACACACCTACCATATACGATTCGCGCACTAAAAATCGCGACCGACCCGACCCGCTTAAAACTGAAAACGGGCCGATTCATTTTTCGAATCGCGAATCGCAATCGTAAGGAAGCGGTTTTAGCCCTAAAAAATCGCGAATCGCAATCGGTAGGTGTGCTCGGGGAGTGCACACCTCACGATTTTTGGGCAGTTTTAGATCGTATACGGTAGGTGGGTGCGGAAAAACGGTAGGTGTGTACCTAGCATTAGTCTTAGTTACAGAGTTGGTAATATTGGTTAGTATGACTGCATCACGGGTGAAATGAAGGGGGAGAGTTTTGTAGTATTATTATGGTAAGATAAAGGCCATGAGGGGCCAGCTACCGGATGTTGTATCGGTTGAGCTCCTGTCATTTTTTGTAGTTTAACAATTCTAATAATTGCTGTTGTTCAGGGTGGGTCTAGATCTAGACATAGGGTGGGCCGCTGGCCCGTGTGGCCTTTATCTTACCATAATAATCATTATTCTGCTGCATAAATTAGCAGAACTTTATATTATGAACTGCTCTAGAAATGAGTCATTCGTCCCTTTTGTTGTTGAGGTCATCGCAGATGCTGTGGGGGTTGATATGGGCATCTCTATCGCTGGCCGCCTTGTCGTCTGTTGTACCACAGTTGCCACCGGCGTGGAGGGCCGTGTGCAGTACGCCGGGGGCGCGCCTTGCGCTGCCACTGGTGTTGTTGGAATCGGCACGACCTGGCGAAGTGGGCTGAATGTGGAAGGCCGTGGTCTCTGTACCGGTTCGAGCCCAGTGGGTAGTTTGATATATGCGTAATAGACGTATAGGCATGTGGATAATATATGCTAATGAGATGCAAAGGTTTGAGACAAAGGATTATGTAAATGAGATGACATCATGGAGAGTTTAGCCAGCGCTTTCAGCGAGCCCTGGGCGTGAATAAACCATTCAGTATCCAGAAGTCAAAGTGTTCAGATGTTGTACTTTCACATGGTGTCAGATGAGGAAGAATGCCGCCCGCTAATACGTTGCCGGGGTTTGCGCCCGCCTGGTCAGCTTGTCCTCAGCAACAACAATGCAAGATCAAACTGGAAAACATGGATCAGAGCATATGACATATACGCCACTGCTGCAGGTGTCATAATGAAGACAGAACGAGTGCAATGCTGCATCTTTCTTCACGTCGCTGGCGAGGAGGCGCAAAAGGTTTTCGCCAATATGGACATCGCTCTCGCTGATCGAGACAGGATCGGGCCACTTACGGAGGCATTTCAAACATATTGTGTAGGCAAGTGCAGTCTGATAATAACAAGATACAAGTTTAATACGCATAATCAAGTTACAGAAAATATGGCTATGTACATCACAGCATTGAGAGACAAGGTGAAGGATTGCGAATATGGAACAGTGGAGGAGTCGCTGTTGCGCGATCGGTTAGTGGCTGGTGTACGGAACATTAATTTGCGTAACAAACTGCTGCAAACTGCTGAGTTAACTTTGGAGAAGTGTGTGAGTATGTGTGAAATGAGTGAGTTCAGTTCGGATCTGTTGGAGGACACCAAATCATATGTTGAGAGTAAGGAAATTGATTTTCTTAGGAACTATGCTACTGCGCATACCGGTGCACCGGCGGTTCGGTCATCGGCGATGCCATCTTGGAAATTGCCATCTTGGAATTCTGGCGGTGCCGGTGCTGGAGAGTTCAAGATCCGCTGTCAGAATTGTGGGTACGAACACCGCCGGGGAGTCTGCCCAGCGAAAGGCAAGGCTTGCATAGCCTGCAAGAAGATCGGGCACTTCGGTAAGGTCTGCAGGAACAGACTTGGCAGAGTCAACGAGGTTACCATTGAAGAGCCCGACCCTCACAATGCTGAGCAAGACCCGGATCCGGCGGAGGTCAATGTGTTGACAACGGATCTGTTTGTCGGTGCTGTTGACCGCGGTACCGAGCAAAACGCCGAGCTGTGATACGCGATCGTCCGAGTGAACGGTTGCCCTGTCAAGTTCAAGCTTGACACCGGGTCGGAGGCGAAGGTGCTGCCGAGGTACCTCTTCGACAGAGTGGCTCCGGGGCAGCTGACGAACACCAGGTGTTCGTTGGTGACTTTCTCGGGTCATCGGATCACTCCCGACGGTGAGGCATCGGTTGACGCGAATGGCAAGGACTTCAAGTTCCAAGTGGTGCGGAACTGTCAGCCTATTTTGGTCAAGCAGGCTTGTCTGACATTGAACCCGCTGGCACGGGTGGATGAGGTGCACTGTCCTGCGCCGACGAACATTTCCAAGCCGACGAACAGTCCCAGCGCCCGGGCAGAGCAGCTGGTAAGCAAATACAAGGAGGTGTTTCAGGGTTTGGGCTTGATCAAGGCAAATGCTGTCATTCATGTTGATAAATCTGTACAGCCTCTTGTCGATCCGCCTAGACGGTTCCCGTTTGCTATTCAAAGTAAAGTATGTAGTGAGCTTGATCGCATGGTGGAGTTAGGTGTAATAGTTGAACAGGATGAACCTACCGAGTGGGTTAATTCCATAACTATCATAAAAAAAACTAATAAGATAAGGATTTGTCTGGATCCGACTAAGTTGAACAAGGCGATAAAGAGAGGGCCTTTCCCTACCAAGACAATTGACGAAATTATTGCCAAAACGGCAAATGCGAAATATTTCTCAGTTTTGCATGCAATGACAGGGTATTGGCAAATAGAGTTACATGAAGAAAGTTCGCGTCTGTGCACGTTTAACACTCCGTGGGGCCGGTACAGGTACACCCGCTTGCCTTTTGGCATCAAAACAGCCGGTGACATTTTTATTCAGGAAATGCACCGCGTCATGGGCGATATACCCGGTATCGGGATAGTCACGGACAACATTTTGGTATACGGGTCAATGGTTGAGGAACACAACGAGTGGCTCAAGGCTGTGTTGGATCGAGCTAGGTCAGTAAATCTTAAATTGAACGAAACAAAATCTTTGCTATGTAAAACTACAGTAAAGTATATAGGTCATCAACTTACCCAGCAGGGTGTGAAGCCTGATCCAGACAGAATAGAAGCAATAGTTGACATGCCAGAGCCGCGTGACAGACAGCGTGTCCAACGGTTCCTGGGCATGGTTGGATATGTGCACAAGTTCATACCCAACATGTCCGAGATTGCCAAACCACTACGCACGCTCCTTGCTAAGGATGTCGCATGGCACTGGCAAGCCGAACAGCAGGGCGCGCTTGATAAATTGAAAGAAAAGTTAAGAACTGCTCCTGTGTTGTCATATTACAATGTCAAGAAACCCATTGTTATTCAAGTTGATGCTTGTCAGTCAGGTTTGGGTGCCGTATTAATGCAAGATGACAAGCCAATCACACTCGCATCTTTGCGCTTAACTCAGCGCAGTGTGGCTATGCCACTATTGAGAAAGAAATGCTCGCCATATGTTTCGGATGCCAGCGGTTTCATGACTATATCTTTGGCAAAGATGTTCAAATTCAAACGGACCACAAGCCGTTAGTGGCGATAATGCAGAAACCAATTTTCAAACTTTCGGCCAAGATGCAGAGAATGCGAATGCGTTTGCAAAATTACAATATTCAGCTATGTCATGTGAAGGGTTCTTTGATATATTTTGCAGACACGTTGTCCAGGGCGCATAGTGCCAATGTAGGTCATGGTAACCTGTTCGATGACACGTTCTGCCGAGTGGACATGCAATTGTCGAGTTTGTTGAGTAAGATTGTCAGAGAGTATCAGAAGGATGTGTCCATATCCATGTTGATCTCACACATTGAAGATGGGTGGGACACTACACGCATACAG
This sequence comes from Branchipolynoe longqiensis, assembly GCA_030323885.1. Classification (NCBI taxonomy): domain Eukaryota; kingdom Metazoa; phylum Annelida; class Polychaeta; order Phyllodocida; family Polynoidae; genus Branchipolynoe; species Branchipolynoe longqiensis. Next base: position 100,786,647 of record CM059187.1, read on the forward strand.
ACATCGCCGTGTCTGAGACAGTACATCCCACACAAAGACGAGTCAACGGTAGACAATAATTTGGTCATGAAAGGCAATCGGGTGGGGGTTCCTCCGACTCTCCACGGTGAAATGATTGAGGCCTTACACGAGACACATTTGGGTGTGACAAAGTCCAAGCAGCTGGCGCGGGACTATGTTTTGGCCTAATATGAACAAACAAATTGAGGATAAGGTCAGTCGGTGTGACACTTGCCAAAACAACCGCAAACGTTTGCATAACAAGCCGTTGATTAATCACCCGATAGCCTGTCAACCGTATGAAAAAGTAGGTGCAGACTTGTTTGAGTTAAACCATAAAAATTACCTGATAACTGTAGATTATTACACAAAATATCCAGAGGTAACGTTGTTGGGCGATACGTCGTCTGTCACAGTCATTGAGGCATTGAAGGATAATTTTGCAAGGCACGGTATTCCTAGTCAGGTCATTTCGGACAATGGTCCGCAATTTAAGAGCCATGAGTATAGGGAGTTAGCACAACACTATGGTTTTAAAGCTGTGTATTCCAGTCCACAATATCCACACAGTAATGGCCAGGTGGAACGGTTTGTGCAAACGGTAAAGGACATGTTAAAGAAGTGCGAGAGAACGAATTCAGATTTTCAGTTAGCTTTGTTGAACTATCAAAACACTCCATTGCCCGTCTTGAATGCATCTCCGGCTCAGCTGCTCATGAGCAGAAGGCTGAGGGACAGGTTGCCGATGGCAGAAGAGATTTTGGTACCCAAAACACAAAATCCAAAGAAATTGCAGACAGCGAAACGGCAAAAAAGCCAGAAAGCGTTTCATGACAAAAAGTGTGGTAAGCCGCACAAGCCTATGAAAGTCGGAGGCAAAATAAAATACAAAAATCATGCAGGGGAATGGAAAAAAGGGGTTATTTTAGGTCGAACTGGGTTCTCAGGGAGAGAATATAAAATTTTGAACGAGGCAGGTAATATGTTGTATAGAAATCGAGTTCAGATTATAAGGGCGCCTGATGGGGGGTGGCCCGAACAAGTCGGGCAGACGCAAAGTAGGTCAGCATCGTTGCTGAATGTAAACAGTGAGGCTAATCTAAGTAGGTCAGGTCAGCTGATTAGGCCGGCGAGCAGGTTAGACCTGTAGTGGGTCAGTTAGATTGGGTGTGTACACGTATAACATGTGCATGTAGGATTAAGTTCTATTTTCAGGTGCGGTTTGCTATGTGTTATGTTATGGACAATGTGTGACATGGAGGCTAGAGGGCCGGATATTTGAAGGACTTCAGTGCATGAGTGCGCTCGAACATTCGCTAGGACTTGTGTTTCAGTTAAGTATGCATATATGTTTATGTTGCATTCATTTGACTGGTATGTTGGTGTATGTTGATGGTCATTTTGAAACATTTCATGTTTCAGAAATACTTCGAGGGGGGGATGTGATATATGCGTTATAGACGTATAGGCATGTGGATAATATATGCTAATGAGATGCAAAGGTTTGAGACAAAGGATTATGTAAATGAGATGATGTCATGGAAAGTTTAGCCGGCGGGTTCAGCGAGCCCTGGGCGTGAATAAACCATTCAGTATCCAGAAGTCAAAGTGTTCAGACGTTGTACTTTCACAGGTAGCACCCCTCCCCCTGCTAGCAGTGCCAGGGAGGGCCCCCTGGGACCAGTTAATAGAGTATCCAGCCCACCTGTCTCTGATTTCCGCCTCCAGCTCCAGATTTCTGGCCTCTAGCCGTTCCAACTCGGCTATTGGTGTTGGCACATAGTTCAGACCCCTCCATTGATCCCAACATGCGGGATCTGGGGGCGGGCTGAAAGTGTTAGATAAGTCCGCCACTACCATCCTTAAACCCCTATGCAATCCTCCTATGAGTGGTGGTGTGTAGGTTGGTGAGGTAGCGGCCAATACCAGTCTACTGGGATTGGTGTCGTGTGTTGCCACCATGTCCGGTGATGGTGGTGCTTTTCCCGTCGATCCATTGCCCTCGTACTCGTCCTGTGTAGGCGTCTCGGGGCCTTGTGTCCCCATGTCAGCTTCCAATCCCGTATCGGACTCATGGGGTAGCAGAATGGATAGTGCTTCCGACGGTGAAGCCACTCTCTTTTTCTCTGGCACCTCTATGAAGCTTGATAGGATGCTTACTGCTTGGCTGCCCCTCACTGGGCTAGCAAAGGTGGATGTATTTGGCGGGGACGGGGTGCGTGACATATAGTGTGCCATGTTGTACCTTGGAGCTTGTGCTGCCATGTGGCTAGTGTGTCATAGCTCACAGGTCTCCTCCCGCCGCTGTGTGAGCCTTAATTCAATTAAGGCCCTGGCCTGATTATGAGTACCCGGGGGGATGGAAGGGGTGGGGGGTTTGCGGTGCGCCCGTAAACCCCAGGATAGACCTGCTATCCCCCCTTCCCATCAGGCTAGCTGAACTCGGCCGGTTGAATGCCGTAGCGGTCATATGGCCGTGCCGTGGTAACATCCTCCGGTGAGGGGCAAGCCCCCCACTGCGCACAACGCGGAGGTATGTGTGGCTTGTAGGCCCCGCCCAAGGGCGGTAGCACAAAGTGTGATACTTACCAGGACAATCAGCTGTGCGCAAGACATGAAATTGTCCTAACCTCTGGAACAGTGCGATACTGTCCGCGCTAGAAGGTGAGGTATCGGCGTCTGAGTCACCACCCACTGGTGTGTGGCCTTGCTCCACCCTGGCATCTTCAGAGGCGGTCTCCTTCTCCTGGCGCGCTCCGTCTCATATGACGTCCTGCTCTCGCGATAGCTAGTCCAAAAAGTGTCGGGAGCTCAACCGATACAACATCCAGTAGCCGATGGCCCTCGTGGCCTTATTACCATCATAATGTTGCCCCACTGGGAAATCAGGCCATCGGAACCATGACCCGATATCCCACTCAGTCACGTTATTCTGACACTGAGCTAACCAGTCCTTGCATTATTCTATTAATGCAGAAGACCTGGCTAGGAAGTGACAAGTATCAATTTTATAAGTCATTGGTTTGACTCGACTCGGAACCGAACTCGCGATTTTCCGCATGCGAGGCACGCGCGAACAACTCCTATCGTACTTAGAAGGAGTATCAGATGGCTAGGTTATGGAAATAACCACACAAATTCCAAATTTAATATGCTAAATATATTGTTCAAATACTTATCTATAATAGCTCGCTACTTTTTGAATGCAAAATTGATGAAATCATGTAGATTAGTAAACTTTCAAGGTTAAATAGAGAGAATCCAGTGGCCGCAATACTGCTATGGTGGAATTCTCTCCCAATTCACCAACTCTACACCAATATAGATACAAACTGCACGCTGGAACCAGGCCGGCCACGGTCGTCATTAACCCCTACTTGAAGGTGAATACTTTGATCCATCTCCAGCCAGGACACTATGCTACTACTATAACAATGGAAACAAACCACAAGGAGACATATTGATTCTGAATAAATAGACTGATGTTTATTGAACAATAGGTTCAACGATATGGCCGCAAACTGCACTCAACTCAGCTACAGCAGGGCGCCATTCTGTCTATGCTGTAACATTCTCTTCGTTGGAGATCCCCCCCCCCCCCCCCCCCCATACACAACGCGTTGCTAGCCGCTAACAAAATGGCCGCCCTCCTCACATAATCTCGAAACCGCTAACGCCAACTTTATGTTTGTTCCTAAGTACGAGATATATATATATATATACACACACACACGCATACACATAGTGTATCTCAACAATGCTCACAGTGACTGTTATATTTATTTATATACACACGCAGGACAGAGATAGTCAGTTGTTATACAAGCCGTCGTGGGTTCGAGGCTATTTTCGCCATGTTTACTTTCTTGACGTACAAAAGTGATGGCGTTGTTTGCAGTCTCGTCGATCCATGCTAGCAGCCGACTTGAGACACACAAGCAAGTAGGGTTGCTATGGCGATTGCCACCGTGGCTTTGTGACTGAAGTATTATTAGGTAAACACACAAAGAATTCCCTCACAAAAGGTTGCAAGTGGGTGCGTGAAATAAAGATAAGGTCGGCGAGGGTACTTTTTTTGGTTTCACATTTTCTGTATGAAGATTTCTCATAGCCATTGAGTTTGCAGTGTGACCCTGTGTTGTCCTGTAGCCAAGCTGCCCGCGCACTGACCTAAATACCTGTGCTGACGTCACATGAAATAGGTATATATGTAGATATACATCCATGCACATATAAATACATATATGCATATACAGAAACATAGCACACACATATATACATATGCCCCTATATTTGTGTACCCACAGTGATATCATTATATACAAATTAAGTAAGCTTCCCTCCAAGAGGCAGTGACTAATGCCTGGTAAACACCTACCATATACGATTCGCGCACTAAAACTCGCGACTCGACCCGACCCGCTTAAAACTGAAAACGGGCCGATTCATTTTTCGAATCGCGAATCGCAATCGTAATCGGCCCATTTTAGCGCTAAAACTGAGTTTTTAGTCGCGAATCACAATCGCTAGGTGTGCGCGCGGAGCGCACACCTAGTGATTTTTGTGCGCGAAACGGGCAGTTTTAGATCGTATACAGTAGGTGAGTGTGCACAAACGGTAGGTGTGTACTAGGCATAAGAACACCACCTTACTGTAAGATACATCCACGATAACCACAGGGTGCATCTCAACCTGCGATTAAAAACACTGTTTATTTATAATGTTAATAAGAACAACAGAAATGATCAGGTAATCACATCATTGCTTCTAAATACTATAACCTCATAAATAATATATCCACACAAGCTTAATTGTGCAACAAATGGTAATGAGATAAGAGCATACAATATCTCCAAATTTTATAATAGGTCTTATAAGTTACCTATCTAAATCATTGAAATATCAAATCTGTCGGAAAGCCATATATGCTCTAATAATATAGATATATATGTGTGGAGGAAACCACTAATGTAGCCTTAAGCCAAAAAAAGGTGACACACTGTGTCACGGTCACGTGGATATATTAAAAAAACACACACAAACACACAAAACAACCAACTAAAGGTTTATATTTATAAACCGGACGTCTCGGAATGCTGTGAGTAAAAAAATTCTTTAAAAAACAAAAAAACTAACCATATCAACAATGTGGATGGATATGTTGCTGTCTTTGTTCAGATAGAGACCAGCTTGAAATATTGGACGTACGGAGTTGGGCACGTGCACGGCTAAATTATAAATATATATATATACATATAATGATATGCATGTACACATATATACATATAATATATATGCACATATGTCCATATATACATATATGCACATACTTATATACATACATGTACAAATGTGTACATATATACATATATGAAGAGTTCAGGCGCAAAACCACGTAAACGCCAATCCAAAAATGGAGATAAACATTGGAATCAAACCATTAAAAACTTAATTGTCTTTATATTCCTACTCTTTTGTTCATTCCTCCATAATCATGTGATCATATGAAAAGTGGAATTAGTGAGGATTCAAATTATTTTCAAGTAAAAATCTTTGATTTAAACGACATTTTTGGATTGGCATTTACGTGATTTTGCGTCTGAACTCTTCATATGTATATACATATACATATATATCATACATATACATATATATCATACATATACATATATATTCAGATATATATTAATCTATATTCATATATATTCATATACACATATACAACACATATGTATATATTATACATATAAAATAACTTGTTTTGTGGTATCGTGTTTAAATGAAACTTAAGTACCTCCCCCCAAAGGAATTCGGCACTCGGCATTCTACGTAGGCCCGACAGCTCGCGCGGCAACTGCAATTCATCATTCTTAAACAATAAACCTTTTGACTCCACTTTTGACATGAATAAAACTAAATAAAAACAAAGTAAAAAGGTGGGTAGGAATTGGAGTGTGGTGTTGGTGGGGGGGGGGGGGGTGTAACACACAGCGGCCTGTCTATTAATATTATACACGTGTCTTGTGGAAGTAGCCATGCCATGCGCAGGCCAGAACTCCATTTGAGATGACAGTGATTGCGCTATGTCACTGACAGCTGCACTGTGGGGTCTACGCCGCTGCTTTAGTGTACTGTCTGAAGGGGACTGTGATTTATACGCCGTGGTCGTGTAGCCAGTCAATCAGAGAGGAAGTCAGTATGCAGAGAGTCTGTCAGCTAGTTTGACTGTCAGTGTGGCAGTCAGTCTGACAGTCAGTTTTATGGTTAGACAGTCAGTCAATTAGTCAAAGAACACTGGGACAATCAGTTAGACAGTCAGTGTGACAGTCAGTAGGACACTAAAACAGTCAGTGAGACCATCAGTGAGACCGTCAGTGAGATAGTCAGTGTGACAGTCAGTGTGGCAGTTAGTGTGGCATTCAGTGACAGTCTGTGAGACAGTCAGTGAGATAGTCAGTGTGACAGTCAGTGTGGCAGCCAGTGTGACAGTCTGTGAGACAGTCAATACAACACTAATACAGTCAGTGAGATAGCCAGTGTGACAGTCAATATCACACTAAGACAGTCAGTAGCACACTAAGACAATCAGTGAGCCTGTCAGTGAGATAGTCAGTGGGCCAGTCAGTGGGTCAGTCAGTGGGAAGTCAGTGGGACAGTCAGTGGGAAAGTCAGTGAGATAGTCAGTGGGACTGTCAGTTGGGCAGTTAGTGGGACTGTCAGGGGGACTGTCAGTGAGACAGGCAGTGTGACAGTCAGTAAAACACTAAGACAGTCAGTGAGACTGTCAGTGGGACAGTCAGTCAGACTGCCAGTGGGACAGTCAGGGGGACAGTCAGTGACACAGTCAGTAGAACACTAAGACAGTCAGTGAGACTGTCAGTGGGACAGTCAGTGGGACAGTCAGTAAAACACTAAGACAGTCAGTGAGATTGTCACTGTGTCAGTGGGACAGTCAGTAGAACACTAAGACATTCAGTGAGACTGTCAGTGAGACTGTCAGTGGGACAGTCAGGGGGACAGTCAGTGAGACCAGAATAACGCGCCCTGATACATCACTGAGGAGAGTTGAGTAAATCAATGTCCGGCATGCATCTGTAGCCAACAGAATGTGTGCATAAAGTCAACACACTTTCTGTTAGATCAGTGCGGCCACGTCACTTCGGGGACACTGTACCTTCCGGTTACCCCCCCCCCCCCACCACCACCACCACCACCACCACCACCACCACCACACACACACGAGAACTACACTCCGCCCATGTCTTGACGGGTCCATATGTAATTGGGAACATTTATCTGAGAACGAACATTTATTTCTAATAATAATAATAATAATAGTAATAAAAAATGCTGGAGACAGTGTAACGGTACAATACCAACAATCCATCCAATAATAACCAATAATCAATAATCATCGGTCCCCACGTTTAAAAGAAAACAACAACCAAAAAAAACATTATATATATATTATTTCTTTTTTTTGGTACTATAAAAAAGAAACGAATCATAACAATGGCAAGACATGACAACAAAAGTCACAAAGGAGAAAATGAAACAACATCTTGGTCACGAGTTAGAACTTTCTTTACTTTGTCATCCTTGAACGTAACCATTTGTTGCGATACGAGGGAGAGGTGTCATTTTAAATAGTCTAAAGATAATGTTCTTTATGACCTACACAAATACTATTCACCTATATTTACAAAATATACCCAAACTAAGCTGCGAAGATAACGCCACGTTCGTGACGTAGACTGTGACAGAGGGGACTCTCGCGTAGTCTCGGGAGTTCTCATTTGTCAGTGTGACATTAAATGGGCCCGTATAGGCCGTTTAGACCATGACTGTCCTCCGACAAATGCTCTTCAAGCACACCTTTTCAGTTTGTGTAACTGAATATGTGGTGGGAGAGTGCCACAATGGCTAATGTGGAAGCGAAACCTAAAGGGGCTTCCCCGGTGTCCCCCAGTCTGTGGGGAACCATATTTGGTCATGTGGGGAAATAATATTAGGTCATGTGATGAGGGAATCCCCCCTGTGACATTATTCATATATTACAGTCTGAGTTTGTTTGTCGTCTCAGTGGACTATACAAGGCTACTTACAAACAATCAGATGAAGTCATAATAGTTACGAAACCGAAATGCGCACGTAGATTTTATCATACATATCCAATTGGGAAACTGGTACCTTATTATTAAACATTTGTTGCTGGTTAGAAGGAAATACAAAGTCAATTTGATACAACATTTTTACAGCTGAAAGTCTATGTTGTCAAATATGCACTTCAAAAGTAATTTTGCACGGTTTAAACTTTAAATATTTCCAAATCTATCCCCTTCTGTCATACTTTTAAAATATAAATATATTTGGTTGATTATTGTAATTTAATTTAACTTAGTTTGAAGTTTAAATGTTTACTTTATATACATACATATATATATAATATTTTATGTTAAACCACGTACAATGGATTTTGGTATGCATATCAATTTAAATCATGGGCTTTAGCAGTGACATGTTCTGTTGAATTGACTTAGTATTCCTTCTATCGAGCAACAACTGCTTATACCCCAGTCACACTATATTTGCGATCACTTGTGACCACTTGGTGACTATCAAAAAGGGGCGATCGCAAAGTGGTCGGTGACTTTCGGGCGACCATTTTGGTTGCACAAAGGTTGCAGATGCTGCACCAAAATGCTATTTGTAACCAAAACGGTTGCAAGGAGGTCACTGACCATTTTCAGTGCTTACAACCGGTTGCTGAACAGTCGCCAACCAGTCATCGACCGATGACCCGCCATTGTTCTCCCCCCCGCCTTTATTTGCTTTGGTCACAAGGAAGTCACCGCCTTATGGTTACAAAGTGGTTGCAAGTAGTCGCACGCCATAGTGTGACTGAGGCCTTACAGTTACAGAATGCGCAAGTATCTAAGTTAGATATAATATGTAGGATCAAATGTAGGTAGATGTTTTGGTATCGAAGATGTTATGCCCTCATCTGACTGTACAGCTTTAAGAACAGAAAGGAACACCACTGCACCTTACTCTGAAGCGCCTTTAAATATCCCAACAATATCATTTTGATTATCACACATCGTTGACGTCGCCACCTGGCGACGAGGGCCCACTTCACACCAGTCATGCGCAGTGAGGCTGTAGCTCCTTTTCTATTCTTGTAATTAGGTTTTGGCCTTGGAGCAGATGCTCCATGTAATCAAATGAGATTATTGAAGTCAGAGTAAATATAGATGTACCATCACGGAGGTAATGAGCTGGGTTGGTGCTATGGGTAATTACAGGTGCTTGTGCAATAGGCATACGTTCATTACAGATAAAAGCTGCATAGTCCGATGAAATATGAAATTTTCAGAACCAAAACAATTATCTAGATTTGATTTTTACATATCTAACTTAGATACTGATGCACTTATTAAACATTTGATTCTGCATAGAAGGGAATACTGAGTCAATTTAATAGAACATTTTACTGTAGAGGTCTATGGTGTCAGAGTTTTTTGCAAGCTTGCCAAAACTAATTTTCCTTGTTTGCACTTCAAATATCTCAAAAGTTTACGATTTAAAATAAAAGTAACTTTAAACTAATGTAAAGTAGATACTAGTGATCGATCTCATATATTTATCTCAGAAAAATTACAGAAACTCAAAACCATCGGACTATGCAACTTTAACCTGCTAAGATGCAGATACCAATAACTGCAAATCTTCAGGATTGGGCATGGTCATGCCTGCTCTGTATAATCAACCAAATCCAAGTAAACCTTAAATAACCAGATATTATGAATGCACATTTCAACCAACATTGATCTCTGCAGGCTGTAAATGAAACGGGTCGCCCCCGGTTTATTTTACTTTGGAAAGAAAAGGTTCACGTGACACATAAAGTCCATAGAACCAGGAGATAACACGGCACTGGGTGGAAATGACATGATTTTTATCATCTCAGAAGATCTTGAAATGATGAGTTTGGTTAGTTTCTTTTTAATCTATAACCTCCTAGAACCGCCTCCAGGGTATGTCAAATGGGTTTACTCAATCTTATATTTATATATATTTACTGTTACTCAAGATTGTTGCCTTCTGATAGTATTATACATCACTGGAAAGAGAACAAAGTGTTATGCATCATTGGAAAGAGAACAAAATATTCGAGACAGCTTTGGGTGTTTTATCTATAGCATACGTCCCAACTCCGCCTTCGGGTATATCCCATCGCTACTGTTTAAAGGCCCTGTCACACTACGACATATGGCGTTAGCGTGTGCCCAACGTACGACAATTTGACAGTACATCAGCATTCGTCAAACTTTGCAGGGGCGGGGGATAAAAATGGGCGTACACACAACGTACACACAACTTACACACAAAGTACACACAATGTATGTAACATATGAAGAACGTATCTCTGACCTATCGCATATGCTCACGGTACGCTTACCAAAGTTACATATGTTACTTCATCGCTAGAAGTACGGCATATATGTTAAGTATGCTGGAGATATGGCAGGCATATATTCGAAGTACGTTAGGTGTATGTTATGCATCGGTTGCCTGTACGCGGACTGCACGGCTGAACGTACGGCTAACGTGTTCCAACCTATCCCAACCTACCCCTAACATGTGCATAATGTATGCTGACATACGCCAAGTGTACGCCAAGCATATGAGAAACGTATGAGCCATACGGCGACATACGTTGAAAATTTTGAACATGCACAATATATTTTTAGCGGCTCAACATATGCCGACCTATGCCGCCGTACCCAGAGCATACCCGACGTATGGCCAACGTATACATAACCTATGACGTCGTATGCCGACGTGTTGGTAGAAAATCGCATACGTCGGCATACGCTAACGCTATATGTCGTAGTGTGACAGCCCCTTAACTGGGCCTGGATGTGGTTCCAGGAGGCAATGGTCTAACCCCTCCAGTTAAGAGTTAGTTAACTTAGTCAATGTTAGTTATATAAAAGCTTACATGTTTTTTAACCAATCAGAATCATGATCAATTACGTCCGGGAAGCTCTAGTCAGTAGCCCACTCTGGAATCATTCTAAAATGTTGCGATTTTAGAATTAAACAATTCTACCATCTTAGAATTAATAAATCTAGAATTGCGAGAACCTTGCAAGTTAAAGGAACCGTGTCTAGATTTATTAGGTCTCCAAGTGCAGATTCACTGAGCGGACTGCTGTGTTAGTAGTATCTAAGCCACATTCTAGGTATGTGAAATAACTCTGTACATTCCTTAAATAATTGTAAATCACATGCAAGCCAACTGCCCTCAGTAAGCAGTCTTTGTGCTAAAGGTTCACATCAGGGCCGCGTTCAGGGTCCGTCTCGGAGGCGCCTCGGAGACGGCACTGACGTCACGCTAGTCTGAACTGCACAAGCAGTTTGTCGCCTCGAAAATGGCCGCCCCCTTAGGCGGCGGCCATTTGTAACGGTAAAGCTGTGCTGTGATTGGCTGAAAGCACTGAATGTGGCGGCCATTTTCGAGGCGCTTTTCATCTCCAGTCTGAAACTAGAGGCATCTCCGAGACATCGCCGAGACACACACTGAACGGTATTAGGCCAAAAAGCATCGCCGAGATGTCTCCGCGGCGCCTCTGAGACGGACCCTGAACACGACCCTGCTCTCCTATGTTTTGGTTTTAAAATTTGCTGGTATGCGTGCTCAGTGGTTGGAATATTGAACATATGAACATTCAGTACTGTGACTGTTTGTTCGGTAAACAATAAAAACCAGTCGTATTTTTGACCATTTATGTAAGTTACAAATATATGGCAATTATCGAGGAAGATATTTGTTCGCTTTGTCATTTTGAAACGAGGAAAAGCGTATATTTATATATAATTTATAAATATATATATTGATATATATTACGTATATTATTTATTATATATATGTATTGGATATGTAAATATATATAATATGTACATGTAAATATATATAATATGTACATGTAAATATATACATGACAATATTATGGATAATCTTTAGACGTTGAAAAGGTCAAGCATTTCATAACCATCAACTTGAAGTTGTATCCAACAATATGGATTAATTCCTAATGCTATTTAGAATTAGTAATTTTGATGTTTATCCCCAATGTGGTTGAAAATTGACCATATTCAAGCAATGGAACGAAAACGAGGCTTGCGCAGAAAATGAAACCTAAGGAAACACATTTGAACCAGTTCTATTTGGAGAACGGCCCACCATACAAGATGCAAGATCGCAATAGTTCCAAGTTTTACCACCTGAGGGCGCCACAGTATCTTTCAGACTCACCTAGTGTAGCCCTGTTAAACGCGAGTAAGCTGGTGATGATATACCTGTTAGTTAAGACGATGCACTTTAATTGGATGCCACTTTTGTGTTTGGTAGCTACACTTTTTTCGATTTGGTTCCAGCAAGGCAACAATTTTCTATGAGCGAATTAGGTTTCAGCCTTTAAAAAAATTGATTTGTGAGTAGTGGTCAGTGAGATATGTATATGAAAAGTTCAGGAGCAAAAACCGATAGATGCCATTTGGGTCGAAATGAAACCATGACGACCAGGTTTGAGCTGAAGCTGCCATCATTCCGATAATCGAATCCATTCCCGCACCCCCCCCCCCAGAAACAAACACATCCCCTATTTAATGTATTACCGGATATGAAATTGATAGACTTTACCTGTAAAGCACAATATCAAATTTTATTAAACAGAGAACAACTAAACTGGATTTGTCGGTTTTTGGATTTGAACTCTTCATTTTGTTAAACAAGTCTGGTTGTAGCATAAATGAAGTACTGAAATTGTGGAGCAGCATTAAGTCAAGAATGCTTAATTTATGCCCTAACCAGACTTGGTATATATATATATATATATATATATATATATATATATATATATATATATATATATATATTATATTAAAGTTGCATAGTCCGATGCTTTTGAGTTTTTGCTATTTTCTGAGCTAAATATATTATGCTAATCGTTATAATCTACTTTACTTTAGTTTGAAGTAACTATAATTTTAAATGGCTAAGTTTGGAGATATTTGCCATCAAAACATGCCAAAATAATGTTGGCAAGCACACCAAAACTCTGCCACCATAGATTTCAGTAGTAACGGGTTCTATTAATTGACTTATTACGCCCTTCTATGCAGCAACAAATGCTTAAAAAGTGCACCAATGTCTAAGTTGAATATGTAGAATCAAATCTAGGTCAGTGTTTTGGTTTTGAAAATTTGATGTTTTCATCGGATTATGCAGCTTTAAGCAAATCTAATTATAGCATAAATGAAACACTCAAGTTGTGGAGCAGCATGGTACATGAAGTCGAGAGTAGAGTGTACGAGGCACCACTAAGAGACAGAGCATGCCTATCCTGGATTGAACAGCCCTGGCCACATGGTTAGTATTCACTACCACTGTTTAGGTGCCTTAGCACTCTCTGTATATATACTACTTACGAATATATTACTATATATATATATAATAGGAGATAAACTACTTCAAACAGTGCCGCATCAAGAAGGCACTTCTCTGAGCTTCACCATAGCTGGCAACGTGGACGGATTTTCATTTTAGCGGCTTCAGAATTGAAAAAAAGCCTGACATAGCCGCGATATCGCGTAACCGTATATAAAATAAACATCCCCAGAATAGTAGACTTTGAATATTCAAAATGTTATTTGAGATTTAGACTTGAAGTGGACGGCCCATGGGCTAATGAGGTACATTTTAGTTATGCACAAAATAATAACCCTTCGTTTGTTACATTTAACCATATACCAGTCTGCTAAGTGCTATATTTATTAACCAGCGCCATGGCTACCACATTTTTGAATTCAGGGAAGTAAAATGTCTCAAGAAAAGGGCTGGTTATCTAATCATTGGTGACCGCTAAATGACCCTGATTAACAATGTGATAATTTAAAGCTCTTTAAATGTGATTTTAATTTGGTTGATTACACCTTAGCTTAGTTTTGTTGTATGCACATATATGGATAATTAATCCTACTATTTTGGGTGAAATGGTAATTATTCACTGTTCATAATGTGGTGATGGGGGTCAAAAGGTTATCATAAAACTCTGACATCTCCACTATGGAGTGGTATATTGACATACTTATAATGGGGTGGTATATTGCCTCATAATGGAGTGGTATTGAGTTACCCATCATGGAGCGGTATGTCCACACACCCATAATGGAGTGGTATATTGACCTACTTATAATCGAGCAGTTTATTCACCCATCATGGAGCGGTATGTCCACACACCCATAATGGAGTGGTATATTGACCTACTTATAATGGAGCAGTGTATTCACCCATAATGGAGCGGTGTGTCCACACACCCATAATGGGGTGGTATATTGACCTACTTATAATGGAGCAGTATATTCACCCATAATGGAGCCGTATGTCCACACACCCATAATGGAGTGGTATATTGACCTACTTATAATGGAGCGGTATGTTGACACGTCCATAATGGAGCAGAACATTGACCCCTAATATAAGGGTATATTGAGCCACCCATCATGAAGCGGTATATTGACCTATAGTGGAGCGATATGTTGACACACCCAAAATGGAACGGTATATTGACCCACCCATAATGAAGTGGTATATTGACCTATAATGGAGCGGGTTAATGCAGTGACGAGTCATCTCAGCCCAGTCACCTGAACCTGGCATCCAATGCACAAGTTTCAGCTGTCAAGTTGCTAAAAGTCAATGTTCCCTCCTGAATGTATCGGATTTAAGTACCAGCTAGAGACAGGTCGCAATTTACCACTTCCTTACAAGGAATTGGGAATGTGAGTACAGTAGTGCCTGTCTTCCTAAGACAACTCTATATCCAGATCAAACTTGTCCTGACATACCAAGTGGCATGCCAAGGGAGAAACAGTCAAATTTGATCAAACAGTTCGGACATCGAAATATTGTTTGCGCATGGCGGGTGGGGCATGCGTCACTGAAGACAAGTGCTACTGAATATCAATCAGCCCAAGTATGATCACCGCTGAGAACCCACACAACATCAGGGCAATTGGATTCGGTGGAATAAAATCATATTTTCGACCTCACCAATTTGTACTTTTACCCTTTGTCTCCATCAATGTTTCATCGTAATCTTCAGATTTATGATAGTAAGTGTGACCTCAGCGACATCATGGATTCCCATTAGAGATGTCAAAAATGTTAAAGTCAGAGTTGACTTTCGAAAGGTGGAAGCCATTACTGAGGTTTTTCCTGGTGTGCATAACCCAAAGTGGCAATAGAGGACTGCTTGTAGAGACACCAGTGGGAATTGGTGGATGCGGTTAGTTTTCCTTTGTTGTAATGTGCAGGTTATTTTCTGAAATTTTTTAAACATTATTGACTATCAATGTTGTACATCCTTCTTTCATTGTGCTACTGTTGGATTGTCTGTGACAGAACAACACACATCATGTCAAACAAGATTATAACCAGCTTTCATCAAAACTTTCGCAACTTTCGCATTGTGAATGCTGTCTTCACTCAAGTGCAGAGCACAGTTTGTAGTTTGAGGGGACGGCTTGTGCGGCTTGTCTCGAGGGAGTGGCTTCGAATGTGGTTTCCAACACCCACATGACTTGCAGCATTCATGAATGTCTGAAATAGCTTCCATGTGGCTTCGAACATTCACATCCTTTACTCGGTGGCTTTCAATGCGGCTTCCAACATGCATGTGACTTTCCATCTGGCTTCTCCTGTGGCTTCGCATTGACCTCTTTCGCAGATGTCGCTTGCTTCACCCTGAATAGACGTGTCCCTGAGCGCTAACTGTTGGAAGGCGGGTGGTGTTGGAAGTAATGTCTGGGCCCTCCACCAGAGGGACAAAGTGCGTGTTGGCACCAATGTCAAGGTGACTGAACTCACTCAGTGCCTGCTCATCCTTCAAATCCACCCCGGTTGTATCCATGTATTCTGAAAGATGTAATTAAACGTGAATAGTAATGATTGGTCAGCCTTCCTAAATGAACCAGGCTTGGGTGCTGGCCACACGAGGCTTATGATAACACATTTCAATATTTGCTGTTGTTATACATACAGTCTTGGACTCACAATGCCACATAATTCATACTGCATGACATATATGTAAAGAAGGTAGAGTCGCCTCAACTAGTTTGCCTCATCTGATCCACCTCTCGAAGCGGTCTACATGAGATGAACTAGTTGAGTCAAATCAGCCCTAATTCGCTTCAGCAGAAGCGTTCACATGCACGATCTGAGTCAACTTAGATGAGGCAAACTAGTTGAGGTGACTTAAGGCCCGTGTGTGAACAGGGCTTTAGACTCCCCATGAGCTCAGAGAATAGTAAAATTATTTAAATTGCATCGTCCGATGGTTTTGAGTTTCGATGATTTTCTGAGATGAATATATTAGGTTTACTGTTATAATCTACCTCACTTTACTCTGAAGTAAATTTGGTTTAGAATGATAAACTTAGGAGATATTTGAAGTGAAAACATGGCAAATTAATTTTGGCATACTTGCCAAAGCTCCTACCCCATAGGCTTCATCAGTAACAGATTATATTAAATTGTTGTAGTACGCCCTTCTATGTAGCCTCCAATGGTTAATAACTGCACCAGTATCTAAGTTGGCTATGTAGGTTCAACTCTAGATAAGGGTTTTACTTTTGAAATTGTGATGCTTTTATCGGATTATGCAACTTTAAATTATAATGTGAATAAAGACAAACATATTAAAGTTGGATAGTTCCATGGTTTTAAGTTTCTGGCACATTTCTTAGATAAATTACTTTATTTCTGTTTTGAAGCCGGTGACTGAGAAATTGCTCATAAATATTCAGGCACCCAATAACTGATCTGACACACTCGCGTGGCATGACTCACATGCAGCATTTCTCAAATTGTTTTCCTTACAGTGATAATTCCCATTATCACCCATAATAACAGGAATCGTCTATTGGCCACCCACCACCCCTATCTACAAATGAAATGTTCCATGTGTTTGGTGCCCGGATGTGCCCGCCCAAACCTGCCACTTCTTACTCTCATGATTTTTCTTAGCAGTTATATATATGTGACATGTACGAATTATATGAGTATCAATTTATGGAAGTTCTACCACGATCGATTGTATTGTGTAATCATTCATGAATTATGACTGGTGGTGCCCCCAATGGGCCTCCACCATACTCAATGCTATTACTAGCCTGCCACCTCAGTCAAACTATATACACATACTTCGCGGGCAGAGTGAGGGTGCGTGGCCTGACAAGTTACTGCGTTTACAGACAGGTGGCGCCAAAATCGGCCTGAGGTTGCATAGTCGATGACAATAATAATAAGAACATATATAAATTGTTACTACAGTGGATTAAATAAGAAATGAGATAGCTGGGTTGAGCGAATATAATCTAACTAAGAAGTGAGGTAGGAGGGCGGCCGGAGTTAGTTTGGTGGAGACCAGTTGAGGGCAACACCAGTTATACTCAGTGAATCACCTTCAGCATGAATAGAACTATTGGTACAACTTCCATAGATTTACACTCATATAAATCTGATATATCACGTATAAATGTACTTAATTAACCAAATAGAGCTACAGTAAGACCTCTCTAACCGACCACCTCCACAGATCGACCACTCCCCTATATCGATCGCTTTATTTGGGTCCCAAACGATCGCCCATATAAATACCATTGTAACGATAGAAACGACCACCTCCCTAAATGGACCATTTACAGTCGGTCCCATGGTCGGTCGATTTAGAGAGGTTTTACTGTATATAAGACACAAATTTTGGCCGACTTACCATAATACCTGGTCAGTTGGGACTAGTTCCACTCGCTACACACTCCCTACAGAAGAAAAACAAACAAGCACAAACCATAGTACCATGCAACTAAATCAACATCCATATACATCATGCAGTTCAATACATGGGTCAGCTAGTGTTTTTTTTTGTTTAAAAAAAAAAGAAGACAAAATCTACTAATTACATCCAGTGCCTAGTGAAGATCTGTGTTAACACATGACGGAGACACAAGTACAGGTACAGAAACTAAACCACGTGATGAGGTGGATCCTCTACTTGGCAGGTGTCATGGGAGAGGTAGCCATGGAAAAATCAACACAGTCGGGGTAATGCCATTCAGTTACGGTTCACAAAGGGGTGTATTTCTGAATATAACTTCTATATATTATGTAAGGTTCTTGTCTGTTAGATGAGGGAAGGTTAACCTCAACTTGGTTTAGAAAGAACAGGGGCGGAGCCAGGAATTTCAAGATTGGGTTTCTTTCAACTTGATTTATAAGTAACTGGGGCGGAGCCAGGCATTTCAAGACTGGTTCAGCTTCAACTTGACTTACAAGTAACAGGGACGGAGCCAGGATGTGAAAATGGGAGCTGAACTTCAACTTGATTTAGAAGTAGCAGGGGCGGAGCCAGGGATCTGATAATAATTGTTAATTTCAACTGGACTTACATGTAAACAAGGGTGGATCCAGGAATTTAAAAATCGTTTGTACACTTCAATATGGCCTACACGTAACAGGGGCGGATCCAGGAATTTCAAGATCTGTGGTAAACTTCGACATGACTTCCATCTAACAAGGGTGGAGCCAGGAATTTCAAGATAGGCGTTAAACTTCAACTTTGCTTACAAGTGACAAAAGAGGGAGCCGAGGGTCTCAAAAAGGGAAACTGTGTTTACAAGTAACAAGAGAGGGTGTCGAAGGTTTCAAAACGGCAACTGTGTTTACCAGTAACAAGAGATGGAGCCAAGGGTCTCAAACCGGAAGGTAAATTTTAACTTGGTTTAAAAGTTTTTGGAGCAGGTTCAGGAATTTAAAAATGGAAAATTCAATTCAACTCTGTTTACAAGTCACAGGTTCAATTTTTAAACTCCAACTGGGTTTACAAGTGACAGGGGCGGAACCAGGAATTTGAAGATGGTGTTGCTATGGGGATGTATTAATACAAATGACGCCACCTATAGGCTCACTAGGATGCTGTTGTGGCGTGCAGTCTGCTAATAATTAACTTCACAACTGTTTGAGCTTATTTTATCAGACAAAATAACTAAGTGTTGCCAATGTTTTTCCTTTCCATTCTCTTAAAATAAAATTAGGATAAAATTAAGTGAAACCTAAATGGCGATGTGAATGGTGGTGGACAGGTTGGGGGGGGGGGGTCGAATTGCCTTCATCCTGAATCCGCCCCTGATTGCGTTTGGATGCTTGACAAACCCACAACATGGATGATGAATTAGACAACAAGTAAACAGATAACAAAACCACAAGTCAGTCTACAATATTTTTAGGGGGCATCCATGTAGTACTCTCAGAAACTAGTTGTCTATTTCCATTGTGGAATCAGATACATCTAGAATGTTCACTTCAGGCTGCGACAGTGTTGACAGAGGGAGATGCAGCCAGAGTGGCAGTGTTGACAGAAAATACTTCATTGTTCATTACATATACCCATATTGGCTAACATTTCAACTGATCTTCAATTGAAATCTGATAAGTAGCAGTTTCACTTTAAAGCTGCATACTCCGATAAAAGCAACACATTTCTATAAAGCAAAACACTCATCTATATTTGATTCTACATATCCAACTTAGATACTGATGCACTTATTAAGCCTTTGTTGTTGCATCAAACAGTCAAAGGCAATATACTAAGTCAATTTAATAGAACCTGTTCCTGCTGACGCCTATGGTGTCAGAGTTTTGACAAGTTTGCCCAAATTAATTTAGCATATTTACACTTCAAATATCTCTTAAGTTACCGATATTAAATCAAAGTAACTTCAAACTAAATGAAGATAGATTATACTAATCAAATTATATATTTATCTTTAAAAAAATGACAAAAACTCAAAACCATCGGACTATGCAACTTTAATTAACATGTAATCTTGTCTATAATGTTAGCCAAGTTGGGAATGTCGATCTAATAAATAATAACATCTAATGTTTGTCTATTTTTAAAAGGACGTATAATGCTGATAATGAATAGAATGAAAACATTACATAAAACTGGAAGCCTGAGCACTGCTACCTGCGCGCGCACCCAAAAAACTAGCTCAAGATGCCACACTCAGAAGAAAGCATTCTAGACGGATGTGGACCTCATTCACGCAAACAAATCAAAGACAAGACTCATTCAGTGATACCAAAAAGAAATAGCGCAAAGATATTGGAACCACTGCTGATAAGCGCACTGCTTTATCTATTGTGAAATTAAACCCCTGGTGTTAAAACATGGCGTTAAATTAAAGTTCACTGATATGGGCGCGACAAGTGTCCAAAACTAGACATTGTTTTAGTTTTGATAAAATAGACAAAAATGTCTATTTGTTAAGACAATCGATTCAAATTAAATACGTTTTGTGTAGGTTTTACTTAGGTTGTGGTTGATGCAATAATTATCAACAGACATCCATGAACCACAATATTACTACGAGGGTATCTCATGTACTTGGGAATTCATTTATACACATATACAGATTAACCTCTATCCAACGGACACCAATGCAACGGATTCCAGATCCAACGGACACAATCCGCTAGAGTGAATATCTGGTCCAAACGTTTAAAACTCACAAGTGATATCCGTAAGGCTAAGGACAAGCTTAGAAAATATGCTGCGAAGGGTCATTCATGTATATATATACAACCTATATATATATATCTATATACATTGTATATATATATATATATATATACATACAAGGAACAAGCAACAGCAATCGGTAAAGGTGAATGTGCGTGGGGTAGAGCCCCCGGAAAATGTTGTTGCTGCAACGGACAAACGGCTTTAACGGACAACTGCTCCACCCTATTAGTCTGTTGGATCGAGGTTCATCTGTATATCCCACAATCCCTTATCCAAAATTCTGAAATCCGAAAAGCTCTGAAAACTAAAGTTTGTTCATGCCTCATATAAATAAACTGAAATATTATTCATAATCTTATTTATCCCACTTAGAGTGAATATTCATATGTTTCTCTGGAGATATATAAATGAGTTTGATTACAGTTTATTTGAAGCGGTGTATATTTCAGTTTGACTGATTGGTTTTGCTAGAAATAAAATGTACTGAAGTATTTATAGTTTATAATTATCCCATAATTTCATTTATCAGCATATTACTCTATAAATAAACTGTCATAGTATTTGTACTTTATTTAACCCACTTATGGTGATTATTCATACGTATTTACTGCAGTATTAATGTTTGCCCCATACCCCACGGAGGGCAGTAGGCCTATACCTATGGTGTGAAATCCAAAAGAATTCTGATTTTTGAAACACACAACTAGCCCCAAGGATTTCGGATAATGGAGTGTGGACCGGTGCTACATTGCGCCATTGCGGTGTCAACAATGTGGAAAGTGGTGAAGTATACAGAGATGGGAGCAGCCGGAGTGAGGGGTGGCGCCCCCTGGTGTACCGCAGTGAGGGCGGAACCAATGGGAGCATAAGTTCCAACTAGTGGCGACTCTCGGAACTACCCAGGTCACATCAGGATGGGTACTGACTTGTGACAGTGCGCCCTCATGGCCACTTTTATAGTGCTGTCCCACTGGGAAACCAGGCCGCCAGCACCATGACCCGATATCCCACTCAGTCACATTATCCTGACACTGAGCCAACCAGTCTTTGCACTATCCTAATAATGCCGAGCGCCTGGCTAGGAAGCAACAAGTATCAATTGTTAAGTCATTGGTTTGACTCGACCAGGGTTTGAACCCACAACCCCACGATCTACCAACACGGGAGATGGACGCTCTAACTCATTCAGCCATCCCGTCTGGTCCCGCTCCATTGGTAATAATAATATTGGCATAATAAAATATACAACCCGAAGAAAATATAGACAAAAACCAAAACAAATATTACAAAATTGGGAACTCTCCGATTCTACACCACAAACAAGCTTACAGAAATAATTGATAAAGGAAATCAATCCATGTGGATTATGACTACTAGCAGCGAAAACAAGTGCCTTCACTTAACCGTTATAAGAAGAATAAACAAACAATCACTAAAAAAAATAAAAAAAAGAATGCGCAAGCCTTGTTTTCGATAAAGCGTGAATAAGGTCTCACATCTGAACTTTTTTTTGTCCATGCAATACGAACAACAAACATCACACCCACCCCACCCACCCAGTCGGGGTCTGTTGTGAGGCTGCGCTCACCTGAGTTGTTGGAGATGGTCTGTATGGCATCGTAGGGCAGATTCGCCAGCGTATCCTCCAGCGAGAAGCCGTGCGTTCCTTGCTGGCCAATCACCATCCGTTCCTGCAGGTTGCACGGCATGCCCACGTAGTCATTGAGCAGCGGCGCGTTCCCGGAAGTTGGGATGTAGGTCACGGGGTTGGAACGCTGGTGCGGCGCCATGAGGCTAGGCATGGGGCCGTAGGCGGAGGTGGCGGGCAGGTAGGGCCGCGGCGAGCTGTAGTGCGACAGACAGGTGACCGAGCTGGTTCCCGCCATCTCCTGCTGGATCGGGACCTCGACCGGGATCGGCGTTTGTACTGTGTGGTTAGGAGAGTGACGCATGAGCGTGTTAGTAAGTTAGTGTCACTCCATCATCGAAGGATGCAAATATTACAGACGGGTAGTGATTTGTAATGAATAGTCTGTAATGTGTTACGTATAGGGATTTGTAATGAATAGTCTGTAATGCATTGTAGCGATTTGTAATAAATAGTCTGTAATGTATTAGGTGTAGAGATTTGTAATAAATAGTCTGTAATGTATTAGGTTCGCAATTTCTAATGAATAGTCTGTAATGTTTAGGTGTAGAGATTTGTAATCAATAGTCTGAAATGTATTAATTAGGTTAGCGATTGGTAATGTAGTAGTCTGTACATGAGCCCCACTACCATGCGGTGGCGGCAGACACTACGCCGCACACCTATGCAGTTACTCTGAGCTGCGCTAGGTGGCGGCAGGCTAGCCACCGGGCAGACCCCGACTGGGCTGCCCTCTACTGCGTGTGGCTAGCTCACCCCCACCCACCTATAGAGGCGACGTGGGACCTTGCAGGTTAGGGGGCGGGGCAGTTGACTGTTGACGCCGCGGAGAGAAGAGAGGTTTTGTAATAAACCAGGTTGAAGTGTACTGAAACTAAATCTTGGCGTTCTTCCGTGAGTGTGTGACAGTGTGGGAAGACTGTGGGACATCACAGTAATAAATAGTCTGTAATGTATTAGGTGTAGAGATTTGTAATAAATAGTCTGTAATGTATTAGGTGAAGAGAATTGTAATGAATAGTCTGTAATGTATTGTAGCGATTGGTAATAATAGTCTGTAATGTATTATGCATAGGATTTGTAATGAATAGTCTGTAATGTATTACACGTAGTCAAATTGAATTTCATTGTTAAACAAAATTTGACAGGGCTCACAATCTTTAATATGGCACAAATGAAAATGAGGCTGGTACCTGGCGTGGGTTGCTGGTACTGGGTGGGCTCAGTGGAGTAGGGCGGGGGCGGCGGCATGTTCTGGCCGTTGCCGATAGAGGGCAGTTTGGTGACCTGGACGGCCAGGTT
The DNA here is from genome assembly GCA_030323885.1 of Branchipolynoe longqiensis. NCBI lineage: Eukaryota > Metazoa > Annelida > Polychaeta > Phyllodocida > Polynoidae > Branchipolynoe > Branchipolynoe longqiensis. The sequence continues at coordinate 100,810,251 of CM059187.1, forward strand.
GTTCTGATTGGCTGCGTGCGCACCAGGTGACCGGTGTGAGCCCGGCAACATCCGGCGTGGCGCCACCAGACTTCCGGCGGGCTGCGGGTTGAAGCCACCGCCCACCCTGGAGGAAGGGAAATGAGGAGATTGGCGAACAGTTAAGGAATGTATTGTTGAAGCTGCATAGTCCGATGAAAGAAGCCGTTACTGCTGGAAAAACCTATGGTGTCAGCATTTTGACGTGCTTGCAAAAATTAATTTTGCATGTTTCCACTTCAAATATTTCTAAAGTTAGCCATTTAAAATTAAAGTTACTTCAAACTAAAGTAAATTGTGTTATAACGATTAATCTATTTATCTCATAAAATTTGCTGGACCTCAAAATCATTGTACTTTGCAACTTTAAGATATTCGATAAAAGGTGAGACAACAGACAAGTAGGTTTGAGAGTCGTAGATTCTACTGTAGCTGGTCAAATGGGCCAAGTTCAAAAGGGAGCCGGCTGATTCTGGAGGAGGAAGCATGGTTTTGTGATTGATAGCATGGGTTACTGACCTCCAGGCTGCTCTAACTCCACAGCTAGTCATAGCAGGGTTAGAAAATAGGATATGATTTTGGACACATTAAGTGAGTGAAAGCAAAGGACCTAACTATGGCACAAGAATGTATCATTCAACAAGATATGGTACACTTGGTAAGTTACCACCCATAAATACAAAAGCTTCATGCTCAACAAAAGCTCTGCGGGAAGGAAGTCTTTCTGTCCGGCAAAAGGCAGCTTGACGAGGCGTTAACAGCAATACCAGATGAACTTCAGATTCCAAGATACACCCAGCAAACACCAGCAGATTCAAATTCATTGCTGCACATGGCAAAACTGAACAGAGCATCTTCACCGCATCTAGCGGGCCCTGATGATGGCGTCTCTGACTTGGCCTGAGCATACAGCTCAAACACTTTAATCAAATCTAAACTTACCTAATATAATGGTATGCCTCAAAATAAATTAATCTGATAGAGTGTGCTATGCTACAATGATGCAGGACTATATAAGGACTGGGAGCAGGGTAAATATAAATGTTCCTTTATTGTTATTTTGCTGGCACAGTCCTTGTTCTACTAACCTTCGGTCATACTGGTCCACTGGGTTAAGAGATGGCTGCGAACCTGGGTTCTGTATGTGATTTTGTGGAACGCCGTTTAGGCCCCGCCCAAACTGCATCCCTGAAAGAAATAGCAGTAAGTAGGTCAAGGTCAAAGATCTGCTGAGGTAAGAAAAAAAAACCTGCTTAAACAAAAATTGTAAAGTCATTGGCATGACTTGAGCGCCTACTTCCTGTGTTTGGAGGCTCATGCTTTTGAGCCCCGGCCGAATCAATCCAATGACTTAACAATTTATACTTGTCGCTATCTGGTCTGGTGGTGCTCGGCAGCACTAGGATCAGACAAGGAGCAGTGGAATGAGGAAGATCAATTCTCTGTGATTGAAATTTGCATTCCTTAATCAAGGAATGTAACTTCACAAGTTATTGCCTGATATGCGTATCGACCGAGATGAGGTCAAAGGTCAAGTCACACTCCATAGGCCCAATGGACTCTGACCTCATAGCTGGGAGTTAAGTGAGTTTAGCTTTCAAAGTGAAGCCGTTTGATCATGACATGCCGAAATATCTCTAAAGCCATAACAGAATATTCGTGTATGGATTACATTCTGAAATCATATGACCTGACCATTAGGATTAAAAAGAAAATCCCGTATTGGTGGATCGGATATTTTTTTTATCAAACTTTAAAAAAATAACCCCAAAACACCATGTGGCTGAGTCTTTCATATAATAAATAATATGATTTTTTGTTTAAATTGGAATATGCAAAATATTTCTAAGGTGGGAATACTTTGCTAAATTATGACGAAATATCCGTCTACAAAACACATTCTACAATCACTTCGGCAGAATAATTGAATCTAAAATAATTATTTAAAAAATTGAATCTGGAAAAATCTTCGGAAGATGGAGGAACAAAATCGAAAAATGAAGCAACAAAATTGGGGGGGGGGGATATTAGAAAAAGAAAAAAAACTGGAAAAAGTAGGGTTTTTTTCAATCGGAAAAGAAGAAATCGGATAAAGACAAACATTGGAGAAATGAACAAAAATTGGAAAAGAAAAAAATTGGAAAGGAAAAAAATCGGAAAAGAAGGAGGGGGAAAATCGGAAAGAGTCGGTGTACTTGGGGTGCCTACCTGGATACATGTTGGTGCCCCGGTGTGCCCTGACGTCTGCCGGGTGCAGCATCTGACCGTCTGACCGCTGAACCTGCTGGACCGACAGGCACATCTTCAATGTGTCCCCGCCCCCTCCGCCTCCCAGGTACTCGCAGTCCTTACCAGGCCGCATCTGGAAGCATCACAGTCGGCAAAGTCAGTCTGGTAACGGCACCAATCCAACCCGCAAAGCGCCCAGTCGCCATTAACACATAGGTTACAGTGTCACGGTGTCACAGCGGGGCAACGTGGTGGTGTGACAGTGTGACAGTGGGATAGGGTGATAGTGTGATGGTGTTACAGTGTGATGGTGTTACAGTGTGACAATGTGATAGTGTAATAACATGACAGTGTCACTGTGTGACAGTGTCATTGTGTGACAGTGTCATGGTGTGATGGTGTGACTGATAGTGATAATAGTGGGACATTATGCCAGCATGATAGTGTGACAATGTGATGATAGTGTGACAGTGAAATAGTGTCACAGTGAAACAGTGTGACAGTGCCATACTGTGATGGTGTGATAGTGTGACAATGTAACGGCATGATGGTGTGGCAGTGTGATAGTGTAACAGTGCTACAGTGTGACAATGCAGGCTAATATCGTGGCAATGTGACACTGTGATAGTGTGACAGTGTAACAGTGAGATAGTGTAACAGTGTGGTAGTGTGACAGTATTATAGTGTTACAATATGATTGTGTGACAATTAAAAAGTGTGACAGTGTGATAGTGCAATATTGTGACAGTGTGGGACTATGACAGTGTGATAGTGTAATAGTGTGACAGTGTGACAGTATGATAGTGTAATAGTGTGACGGTGTGACAGTATGGCAGTGCAACAATGTGGCATTATTATTTAAGGCATTGGCTACGCGTACGTGAGCGGTACGCGTAGCCTGGCGGTCTAAACGTATGGCACTGTCACTGCGCATGCGCTTTATTTCTGGAAGTATCTTTAGCTTTCTGGATGTTCTTTAGCGGCCGTGGCTACGCATACATGAGTCATACGCGTAAGCATGGTGGTTTAAGCGTACAGCACTGCACGTAACACACACATTCTCCATCAGCTCCCCCAACCCATCCATGTAATGTATGCACATTCTTTCACTAATGCCTATCTACGCCTCCCGTAGACACACACGCTGGTGCCATCTGGCGGTTTGTTTTAGGATAACCTCGCGCTTCATCAACATGCCACTCAGAGTCAAACACACACTCACACACAGACACACACACATATATATATATATATATATATATATATGCTGTATAAGCCATTATACGAGTATAATAAGGCCGGAAGCGTCCATCCTCTCCCTAGCCTATCTACTACTCCCCCTCCCAGTCATCTACTGGTTGGGCCTGCTTAACCTACAACTACCATCCTGCTCTCACTCATGTCCGTTGGGGGGCGCCACGTCTGCGCACGCACCGCTCCCCCCCCCCCCCTACATCCACTCACTGTACAGCTGGATTTTTTTTTTTACAGCTGGATTTTTGACACGAACGGACGTGCCTGCTCCTACGCTCCTACGCTACCGCTACCGTTGCGCCGATGCCTCCCTCCCTTTGTTCCCTGTGTGGAGTCGCACACCGTGAAGGCGAACTGGAGTTGTGTGCTCGGAACCAGTTAGAAGCTGAGGAGGCGGACGGTCAATCTAAGCGTGTCTCTAGACGCACGTCAGCGGAAAGGATGGCGACAAAATCAGTCAAGAAGGAGGAGACCACGCCAGTATCCAATGCGCTGGCCAGTGAGGAGCGGGCCCGATCAGTCAAGATAGAGATTGAGGCGGCTAGGAACGAGATTGAGGCCCTGGAACTGGACGAGCAACTGGCCGAGCTTTCGGCTAAGCGGGACCGGCTGAGGAAGAGGAGAGTCGGGAGGGACGACTCGCCGGATCATAGAGCATGTGGTTCAAGGGAGGACCGCTCCCGGGCACGGGCTCATGCTGACAACGCGGACGGCCACTCCAGCTATGGCGGCCGCTCCAGGAGGAGATCCTGTGCACGCAGGACCAGGCGGAGGAGCACGTCAGACTCGCACAGCCGCTCCTCCAGCTCAGCCCGTAGACGAAAAAGTAAGTGGTCACTTAAACGTTACACGGTGGACGACAGGGAGGTGCGAAAACTCAATGGTTATGGTATAATCGCTGCTACTACTGAGTGGGCTCTAGACATAGAGGGATTGACGACAAAGGACTATCGGGCTCTCTTTGAGCACATAAACTTCATAGCTGTACGTGCCATAGATAATGATTTTAAAGACTCGGCACATATCGCTTATGACAATGCTGTCCGTAAGAAAGCGGCTATCTACGGCTTCTCCGCCTTCTCCGAAGCTTACAATGGCGGGAGCGTCATCCATTACGGCACTCAGCATCTCAGATACAAGAAGCCAGGGAGTGGCGGATCGGTTCGCGGGACGGGTTCAGAGAAAAAGCGCCCGTGCTTCAGATGGAATAAGGAGTCGGGATGCAGTAGCTCAGAGGAGAATTGTAACTATGCTCATGTTTGCTCTAAGTGTGGTAGCAAGTCACACAAGCGCGTCAAGTGTACGAGGGACTGACGGGCGAATGGGGCGGGATGTTTTCTTTTCTCTCACCCTGATACCGCCCCAGATGAGATTACCGCCACCCAAACTGTTATGCCTCGTAGTGTCCGCCGCGGGGGCGGAGATGATGGCAGGCGGGGCCGCCGAGGGTTGCCATGGCAACCCCGTCTCAAGTGACCAACAGCTGGCCGGTGATTGGGTCGGAGATGGTGACCGGGGGAGCCCCCACCCACCTGGGCGGGGGTGGGGTTGTTGTTGATGGCGGCGGCGGCGGCCCCGCCCCCATGGAAGAGGGCGTCGCCAGGACGGCTGATGGGACTTGTGTTGATGCCTGCCGTGGCCTCCCCCCTGCCGCCATTGCCGACTGGGCACAGGTTGACACCGGCCCCCGAGACTGGTTCACCCTTGCTTGCACAAAGACTGATCCTCTTGTTCTGCGTGTTACAGCTTGTGAGGATCCGGGACGGCCTGATGTTGTCTTTGATGTCTCTGACAAATGTGCGGCCGGGACATGTACATGCAGCCACTATATCGGAGGCCTCCCGGCCCAGCTCAGACCCTGCAGGGTGTTTTGCGAACTTTTTCTCCGCGGTGACACTGATCCTGATTTTGAATACATCCTAAGGGGAGCCATCTTTGGCTTCCGTGTAATAAACACTGATTGCAGCCTTGACTACGACTCCCGTCACAAAACTGTTCGGGACGAGGCTGACCGGGCCGTCATCGATGACAAGCTGCTGGCCGAAATCAACAACTCACGCGTATCCGTAGTCGGGTCCAGGCCATCCTGCGTGCACGACATATTCTGCATCCCCAAGGACGATGGGGGTGGGAGGGCCATCGTAGACTGCAGCAGACCTCTCGGCAGATCTGTCAACAACTGCACCGACCGGGTATGCGTGAAGTTTAAATACCGTTCTGTGGACGCTGTTGCCGACCTCATGGAGGCTGGTGATCACATGTGCACGGTGGACATTAAAGATGCCTATCGGGCGGTCTCCATTCACCCTGACGACCGGGATCGGCAGGGGCTCCACTGGGACTTCGCTGAGGGAGGGAGCACCTACATGAAGGATAACCGCCTTTGTATGGGCCTCTCCTCCAGCCCGTACGTCTTCAGCAAGATATCTGACTTTGTGGTCAGGTGTGCCGCCAGAGAAGGGGTTGATAGGGTGGTCAACTACCTCGACGACTTCTGTCTCATCAGCAGTGGCTTTGAACAGGGCTGCGCTGATCAAGGGAGACTGATAGCTATCCTCCGCCGGATTGGTTTTCTTGTGAGCTTCACAAAGCTATCATCCCCAAACACTGTGGTCCGCTTCTTGGGCATTAACATTGACTCTGTCAGACTTGAAATGAGCTTGCCTGAGGACAAGCTTGCACGCCTGCTCACCGTCCTTGAGGATGTCTCCGGCCGGAAGAAGGCCACCAGGAGGGCGCTTGAATGCCTGGCTGGTCTTCTCGCCCACTGCAGCAAGGTCGTTAGGGGCGGGCGCACCTTCTGTCGTAGAGTCTATGACAGCGTAGGCAGTGTCCGTGAGCCCTACCACCTGGTCCGCCTCTCAAAGGGATTCAGAGACGACATCGACTGGTGGAGGGGCTTTGCGGCGAGGTTCAATGGGAAGGCACGCATACTTGGCAGCTTCGCCCAACACCTCTCCACCTACAGCGACGCTTCAGACTTCGGCTTCGGCTCGGTCCATTATGACAGCTGGGTTGCCGGGGCCTTCAGCGACGAGGATGACCGGCACCTCAGTACAGTGCTGGGTCACCACCATCTCCCTCATGAGGCTGTCAGCCCTGCCTCCCACATTAATGTAAAGGAGATGTGGGCGGCCTATGCCACTGCCCTATCCTGGGGCCATTGCTGGAAGGATTCAGCAGTTGTAATGGTCATGGACAGTACAACGGTTCGGGCGGCCCTCAACACTGGTCGCTCTAGGTCGCCTGAGATCATGTTTTTTCTTCGCGCCTATTCTGGCTGGCCACTGAAAATAGCTTCCAAATATCTTCTGTTTACATTCAGAGCAATGACAACAAGATCTCGGATGCCCTAAGCCGCCTCAACGCGCCTGGGAGCCTGGGCCGCCTCCGCGATGCTGACCAAGGGAGACTCATGTGCTGCACGCACCTTTTTGACGATGATACTCTCTGTGCTTCCAGGGTTCACGGAGCTGGTGAAGGAAAAGTGCGGGTATCAAAGCAAGTCGTACGCACCAAATTCGGTGACCACAAGGGCGGTGCAGGTGCGCAAGTACCTGGAATTCATGGGGGAGTCTGCAGAGATGCACGCCCCACTCCTGTGCCCATCGCCACAGGTGGCCCTCTACGCGACCTGGCTTGCGCGGACGCTCAAGTACTCGTCTGTGCTGAACTACCTCAGCGGGCTCAATAACTTCCTTAAACAGCACGGCTCCACCCCTATATTCTATACAGATTACGAGATCGCCTCTACGCTCCGAGGGATCCGCCGGGAGCGTTCCTTCGCACCCCGCCAGGCCCTCCCGCTGCTGCCGGCAATGCTGCTGAGGATGCTGGCCCTCCTCACCTCTAATCCTGGCCATGTCGCCTGGCGTGCTGCCCTGCTCTGTAGCTTCAGGGCTCTCCTACGGAAATGCCAGGTGACCTTGTCTGACTCATCCCTGCTCCGCGGTGACTTTAAGTTCTTCCCGTGGGGCCTGCTGATTTCGATCTGCAGATCCAAGACGATCCAATTCCGGGAGCGTGTCCTCCAGGTCCCTGTTGCCCGGTGCCCTAACACCCTAATATGTGCGGTCCATTGGACAGAGCGGCACTTCGCGGAGGTCCCCGCCCCTGACGATGCCATGGCTTTCCGTTTTCCCCTCCCGGGAGGGGGATCCACCCCCCTGCCTTATCCTTACTACCAGGCTACCCTAAAGCACTTCTCAGCCAGGGCCGGCCTTGACCCGGAGGACGTCTCCTCCCACTCACTCCGCAGGGGTGGCTGCACCTTCCTCTCCATGACTGGTGCCTCCCTGGAAGAACTTCGCGCGAGGGGAGACTGTTCCACTGACACTGTCTTCACGTACCTTAAGACACCGCTTACCACCAGGATCCTGAACGATATGCGGGTGGCTACGGCGCTCGCCGCCACCGCTGAACACTCTGACGAGGTCTATTAACTAGACTTACAGGACTTATTAACTGGTCTGACATGACTTGACCTAACTCTGTGGGTGGGGGGACTCCGTCCTTTGGCGTAGTTCCTCTTGCCAGAGATTACAACTCTTACCCACTATCATGTCTTGTGTCTTTCTTATTTATGTAGGACAACTATTATATATATATATATATGAGACTGTTTCAAAAGGTGCCAAGCAATATAGGACAAAACTTTGTCCATTGTAACGATCAACATACTATCTGCTTATGCATTTACTCAGGAAAAACTGATTAGTTTTTTACATGGTGTTTCATAGTCCCAATAGAATACATATTGATTTGAAGCAAATGTCCTTGTGTTTTCAGTGTAACCGTTTCTGTGCTGTTTTCTGTCAATCGTTAAAATGGAAAAAAAAAAGAAGCATTATCACCTTTTGAGACAGGCTCATATACATAGAGAGAGAACACATATGTCATAGCGAGAGAGATGAGGGGTAGAGGGACAATGAGTGAAGGAGGGGAGAGTGAAGAAGAGTGAGGAAGAAAGAGGGAGAGTAAGTGAGTGAGGGGGGTGAGGAAGAAGGGGGAAGAGGAAGTGAGTGAGTGACAGAACTGGAGACACAGGGACAAGGAATTGAGCGAGGGGAGAGGGGAAGAAGGAGGGAGAGGAATTGAGTGACGGGGAGACAGAAGGAGGGAGGAGCGGATGTGAGTAAAGCGCGATAGGGGAAGAAAGAGGGGGCAGGTATAGGTAGAGAACGGACAAAGAGCAGAGAGCGAGAGGGAAGGAGAGGCGGGGAAGATGAGAGAGTGAGGGACAGGCAGAGACAGAGACAGAGATATACTGGTAGATACAGAGACACGATAGAGCCACAGAGAGACAGAGATAGACAGAGAGATGGGAAGAGAGACAGGAACAAGAGAATGACCAATACAAGAGAGACAGAGAGAGAGGCAGATAGATAGAGAGACAGAGAGAAACAGAGAGATAGGGAGGGAGACAGGGACAAGAGAAGGACCAATACAAGAGAGATACAGAGAGAGACAGACAGATAGAGAGACAGAAAGAAACAGACATATATAGAGAGAGACAGAGAGAAACGGAGAGACAGGGAGATATGGAGAGAGAGACATAGACAAGAGAAGGGCAACACAAGAGAGGGACAGAGAGAGACAGACAGATTGAGAGACAGAGAGAAACAGAGAGAAACAGAGAGACCAAGAGATAGGGAGAGAGACAGGGACAAAAGAAGGGCAACACAAGAGAGGGACAGAGAGTCAGACATATAGAGAGACAGAGAGAAACAGAGAGAGATAGGGAGAGTGACAGGGCAAAGAGAAGGGCCAATACAAGAGAGGGACAGAGAGAGAGACAGACAGATAGAGAGACAGGATGAATCAGAGAGATATAGAGAGAGACAGAGAGAAACAGAGAGAAGAAAGAGATAGAAAGAGAGGCAGTCAGAGATAAAGATTTGACAAATTGACACAGAGAGACAGAAAGAGAGAGATACACACACAGAAAGGCACAGAAACACAGAGAGATATTCAGAGGGAAGTAGACATAACACATTTTTCAGCTCACACGCAATATTTTGCTCATTTTTATGAATACAAATTACTTCACTCTTTGATCCCGTTTTGACCTAGCCTTGACCCTGCTTTGACCCCAAATCGTCTGGGAATCCAGGGCCAGGCCTCCTACTAGTCCTACCCTGCCCCGCACTCACCCACTCGCATTCAGAGCAGCGGCCGAGCCGGTTAAATGAATCGTAAATCTTTCCCACATTTCTATTGGTCGATAAATGAAACCGCTCCAAATCGGCTCCTTAATAGCTGAGATTTTCGCACCCCCCCCCCCCACCCACCATATGCTACCTTTCCATCACACACCTCCCTCACACACATACACATACACGCAGACATTTTCTTCTGTATATTTAAATATATAATATTGTTAGCGATGTTAATCTGAAGTTGAAGGTGACAGGCTAATCTGTCAGGACTCCTATTAAGTATTATACTGTAACTAGAGCCAAAGGCATTGCATCTTCCCAGTGTACGTCCCCTTTGATCTGAGCCGCTTCTTCACGTGATTGTAGTCACAGGTACAAACCAACTAACAACAACTAACAACAACTAACAACTAGCAACAACAACTAGCAACAAATAACAACAAATAACAACAAATAACAACTAACAACAACCAACAAATATAACAACAACGAACAACAACTAGACAATAAACAACAACTAACAACACCAAGTACCAATTAACAACAATTAACAACAACAACTAACAACAACTAACAACACCTAACAGCAACAAGCAACAACTAACAACAACTAACACCAACTAACAACAGCTAACATCAACTAACAACAACAACTAGCAACAACTCGCAACACCTATCAACAACTAACAACAACCAACAACAACTAACAACACCAACCAACAACAACTAACAACAGCTAACAACTAACATCAAATAACAACGACTAACAATGACTAACACCAACTAACACCAACAACTAACAATAACAAATAACAACACCAACAACAACTAAAACAAAGAGTCCACCCGCCGTCAACATCACATCACATAAAGCGCTCGCTTCTAACCCAACAAGTCGTTAGGAACGATCCCCGGCCGAGTTAAACTGAAGACCTAATGATCTGATCACATGGTTTTAGCATGTATTCGGTTGGTTGTTGGGGTTTTACGTCCTAGCAACATATATTAGCAATGTATGCATATGTAGGAACCTTCAATGTATCTTATTCTCAATAAAGTGTCACATTTAGAAAGGGTCTGTACATCTAGGTTGGGATTGGTCTGCCACTTGCTTATTGTGAATAAGTAAAGTTATCTTGGTCATGTTACTTACTCTTGGTCCACCCATCCTGTCCGGCGTATATACTATCCTACACCACGGATACCCCCTTTATTATTACCAAACACAATGAATGACAAGACGCGCCACTCAGTGCTTTCATATTGGAATTTCTTAAATAATCACGCAGTGGCGCCATCCCACGGCAAACAAGGTGCACATTAAGTGACAATTAAAATGTTATATTTACAAAGTGTATATCTTCCGCTCGTCTCGTATACTAGTTAAGTTTCTTCACTGATTCAGTGGAATCTTTTTATTCAATACACCATGAATAATAAAAATGTCATTATTAATATTAGGAGATAACACACTATAATTGTCATAGGTTGTCTTTGATGGTACAGCAGTCAGGGTAGGCTAGGGAACCTGTCTCCTTGTTTTAATGGTACAGCAGTGAGGCTGGGCTTGGGGACCTGTCGAATTGGCTTGTTTGCCATTGGGTGGCAGCACTGCATTTGTATTTCATGGGAAAGTGCTGAATGGTGCGTCTTGTCCTACATTGTCTTTGTTAATTCCAAACAAAACTGCCTGATGCCCCAGTCACATACACGTTAGTGGACGTAGTTGAACGTAGTTGAACATGGTGGAGGCTAACGTGGGTCAAATGTGGTGTAAGTACATTAAATTACGTTAAAATACATTAAGGTATGGCAGGTTTTGGTATGGATAAATACGTTATGGTACGGATAAATACATTACGGTACAGATGCAGGTACGTTAAACTACGTTAGCCTCCACTATATTCACCTACGTCCACTAACGGCTATGTGACCAGGGCTTCGTCCAAGTACCCTAGAGAATGCTAGAGTATGCTAGAGTATGTTAGAGTATGCTAAAGTATGCTAGAGTATGCTAGAGTATGTTAGCATCACGGATGCAAATTCAGCCTCTAAAGTAGCACTCTTTTGAACATGTCCAAAGATTAAATCGGAACTCAGGCCCACCCATTATTACCAAGGAGAAGTATAGTTCGTTCAACTGCGTTCAACTATGTTTGACTATGTTCAACTACATTAGCCTCCACTACGTTCAACTACGTCCACTAACGTGTATGTTACCGGGCCTTGAACACCAGTGATTACGACATTTACTGTGGTTTGTATCATCATGTTTACATATTGCGCCCCATACCAAACTTGCCCAGTATCACCCATTGTGATCTTAGCTAGCCTATATCTCTTCAGTTAAATTTTGCTGTCATTTGTCACAATTTTAAACCAATTCAGAAATGAACCTGAGACAAATTTTGCTGTCATTTGACATATAATTGGAAAACTACGAATTTGATGTAAATTTTAATGTATAAATGTGATGAATCCAATTTTGTGTTAAGCCAAAGTGACAATAAATAACGTTTTGCCATAAATATGGCCTCTGCTGTCGATGCATTGCCAATCCCTCACTCACTCCCCCACTCACTCATTCACTCACCCACTCACTCACTAACCCACTCACTCACTCAATCAATCAATCAATCAACACCATACCAAACTATCTTATTATCACGTATATCAAATAAATGTGCACATTCCTATTGTAAATTGTAGACGGAAGACAGGTCAATACCTCGGCGCTAAAAAAAATTAATATAAACACTTAGACAAATTAAACAATTTAAAAATGGCGGTGCTATCTACCTCTAGATCACTGATCCAACTCGCAGAGGTCAGTGACCACGGACGTGCTGTAATCATTGCAAGTCTCCTGAGTGTGCGTTTTTTGTTGGCGCTGTTGTTTGATTACCTGTCGGCAGTTTCTATGTTCTGGCCAGCAAGTGTTTTTTTGTTGTTGGTGTTACTTCATTTCGTTTGAAGTAATTCACAAAAGGGTAGTCACGTGACACCATTATGTGTACATGGCGGGTCATAGAAGAGCAGGGCTGTGCACCGGATAGCTGCTGTCAGAGTGTTGCGAATAAGTTCAAGTTACATAGTCAGGTGGCTTACAGTTTCCACCATATATTTAATATATTGCGGTGATCGTTATAATCTATCTTATTTCATTTTGAAGTCACTTTATTGTACGCGGCAAAGGTTTGGTGATATGTGAAGTGGACACATTAATTTTGGCATGCATGTCAAAATGCTTGCCATCATAGGGGTTCAGCGATAACAGGTTCTGTTCAATTGACTGGGTATGCCGTTCTATGCAGCAACACTGGTTTAATAAGTGCACCGTCATTTGAATTGGATATGGACGATGAAATCTAGGTCGGTATTTTAGTCAATAAAATGTTCTGCTTTCATTGACTATGTAGGTTTATGTATTGCATGCGTATCGATGTTGCACATGTAGGATCAAATCTAGGTCAATGTTTTAGCTAAGAAAATTGTATTCTTTTATTGAACCATAAGTCCACGAGTATATAACTTGGGTATCGATGATCAAATCTAGGTCAGCGTTTTAGCTAAGTAAATTGTATTCTTTTATCGAACCATAAGTCCATGAGTATCTAACTTGGGTATCGATGATCAAATCTAGGTCAGCATTTTAGCTACGAAAATTGTATTCTTTTATCGAACCGTAAGTCCACGAGTATCTAACTTGGGTATCGATGATCAAATCTAGGTCAGCATTTTAACTAAGAAAATTGTATTCTTTTTTCGAACCATACATCCACGAGTATCTAACTTGGGTATCGATGATCAAATCTAGGTCAGCGTTTTAACTAAGAAAATTGTATTCTTTTATCGAACCATACATCCACGAGTATCTAACTTGGGTATCGATGATCAAATCTAGGTCATCGTTTTAACTAAGAAAATTGTATTCTTTTATCGAATCATACATCCACGAGTATCTAACTTGGGTATCGATGATCAAATCTAGGTCAGCGTTTTAGTTTTGAAGATTCTGTCCTTTCATCAGGTTAAACACCTTTTTTTAAGACGCCAACTATAGACTAGGAGTGTCAGTTCTTAATTCCATACAGTATATGTGCAGTCAGTCAGTGTCATTATTGGCAGATAAAGGTAATTTTTTCTGTTTTCTGCACATTTATATTTCTGAGAGGTAATATTTGCTTCTTACATCCATTGATTAAGCGGCTGAAATTTCAATCACAAACAATTGGACTTTTGCCTTTCAATGCTTCTTGTCCTGTCCTAGGGATATTGAGAGCCAAGCTAGGTAGCACAAACTATACAGCCTGAAGTCAATGCTTTGACGTGGCCAGGGCTCGACGTATTGACCTGTCACATGGGAAGCGGGCACTCAACTCATTTCGCCACGCTGTCTGGCTTCGTAGTAGGCTTGCATTTGAAGACCACGTTTGTACTTGAGATATTCATGCATTGAAACACAATTAAAAAATTGATCGATTGGTGGTGGTTGTTTTACGCCATGTCGGCAACAAAGGCCATATTCACAGCGAGAATTGTTTAACTTGCATTCATTTTCATTTAACCATCACTTTTACACAGAATGTCAAAGCACGCAATCAAATATTTGTCAAACGACACATATGAAGTTAAAAAGCTCACAATTATAAAAATATGGTCAAGAAAAATACAATTCCAGGTAAAAGTCATGACTAGTAAATTGGTAAAGATTGATTTAATTAAAAGAGGGTGCAACTATCAACTGGAAATGCGCAATAAAAAAAACAAAATATTGTATAGGGATACTACATCGTATACCACACACTGGATGTTGGGAATTGGACTTTGCAGCAGGTGTATACCATGTGTGCTTCCAACTATATGGTCATGGCACCTGACATAACACCTGTCCTATTGTCTACCGTTGCCACGACCCTCCTGTGGAGCCCAAGTCATGCCCAGTGATAATTTCCAGGTATGTCAACAGACGTAAGGAAATGGTCATGCGCCTGACTAGTGTCTGGTAGGATGCAAATCCAGGCTTTTAAGGAGCGACACTTTGGAAAGTCAGTGGGAAATATCAAAAAGACATTTAAAATTGTTTTATTGCAAACTGAATTAGCCTAAATTAAAGTAATGGATTTGAGTTTCCGAAATATAAAAAATAAATGAATAAATGCATTAGGTTGATCATTATAATCGATCTTACTTTAGTTTGGAGTAATTTTGATTATAACTGGTTAGCTTTGTAGATGTTTGAAGTGAAATCATTAAATAAATTTAGTTTGCACACCAAAATACCAGACATGGTTAGCTGGCAAGACTTGAAGCAGGGAGAGGTTCTATTAAATTGACATAATGTTCATTCTACGTAGCAATAAACATTCTACGTAGCAGTAAATGCTTAGTAAATGCACCAATGTCTATTCTGGAGATGTAGGATCAAATATAAGCAAGTGCTTTGTCTTAGAAAATGTCAAGAGTTCTATTAAATTGACATAATATTCCTCCTACGTAGCGATAAATACTTAATAAATGCATCAATATCTAATTAGCATATGTGGTATCAAAAGTAAGCAAGTTAGTTAGTGGTGGTTCTTTAATGCCATAAATTGAGATTAATGACAAGCCCCCCATTCTGTCAGCTTTGATATCATGCATTAAACTGGCCCAGGATTCAACATCATCATCATCATCATGCTGTTGGTCGCAATGCGACAAAGACTGCTTTTATTTCTTAAGCGCCTCTATTTTGTGTGGTTGTGCATTTCATAAAAGCTGCTTGCAAAGTGTTGAAGTACTGCTGGCTTTTGCAAGTTACTAGCAGCACTCTCTCGGGGAGCAAATAGAGGTCTCACACCGGCAAGAACACATCAAGACAGGCGCAGGATTCAACATACAGCCTTCACAATTAATTTAGCATCTTTATCTCGTCTCGGAAAATGGCCGAAACTCAAAACCATCGGACAAAGAAACTTTAAATAAAGAAGGTATATTGACTTGAGGGAAACCTGAGTTATATATACCCACGTTAAAGCTGCATAGTCCGATGAAGCATCAAATTTTTAAAACCAAAACGCTTATCTAGATTTGATCCTACATATCTAACTTAGATACTGATGCACTTATTAAACAGAAGGCAACACTGAGGCAATTTAATAGAACCTGTTACTGCTGAAGCGTATTGTGTCAGAGTTGTGGCATGCTTGCTAAAACTAATTTGTGTTCTTCAAATATTTCAAAGGTTAGCCATTTAAAATAAAAGTTACTTCAAATTAAAGCAAGGTAGGCTATAACAATCAATTTAATGTATTTATCTCAGAAAAATGACAGAAAGTCAAAACTATCGGACTATGCAACTTTAATAGAACTAGGGGCAAATCAGTAGGCTGTCACCATGGTTACTAACTCAGGTAACCGCTGACCCGACGCTGTGTGTGTGTGAGTGGGGGGGGGGGTATCATGTTTGGAGTGTTTGGTTGATCGGGATGTAGGACTGCCTGGGTGGTCAATGATAAAACGATGAGATTGGAAACAATGTGTTAAGTGTTATAAGCCAATGTCCAATAATAATAACAACGACGATAATGAAAATAGCCACACTCTATGCCGGACACTGATATCATACATATATAATAATCTAAATAACCAGACTCAATATCTGACACTGATATCATACGCATATAATAATCTAAATAGCCAGACTCAATGCCTGACACTGATATCATACATATATAATAATTTAAATAACCAGACTCCATGCCTGACACTGATATCATACGCATATAATACTCTAAATAACCAGACTCAATGCCTGACACTGATATCATATGGATATAATAATCTAAATAGCCACATTCAATGCCTGACACTGATATCATATGTATATAATAATCTAAATAGCCCGACTCAATGCCTAACACTGATATCATACATATATAATAATCTAAGTAACCAGACTCAATGCCTGACACTGATATCATATAATAATCTAAATAGCCCGACTCAATGCCTGACACTGATATCATAGATATATAATAATCTAAATGACCAGACTCAATGCCTGACACTGATATCGTACATGTATATAATAATCTAAATGACCAGACTCAATGCTTGACACTGATATCCTACATATAATAATGTATGGATAAGATACACATATCCAATATAAACAGCATAAATGACACATATATCCTACACATATATACAATATAAATGACACATCCTATTTATATTGTATATATAGGACACTCGTATATCTACCTATTAATAGAAAATATAAATTACACAAATATGTTCTACTTATAAATGACACATCACATCATGTCTTACATATATCTGTTGGATATAAATGACGTACATACTATATATATCCTACATATATACATAGCATATAAATGGCCCGCACATATATCCTACACATATATTACAAATAAATGATATATATATATTAGATTCAAACGTAGGGTATGCAGGTATTGCAGGTATAGCAATACCTCAGGGAGTTTGACGCCCCTGCCCTGCAGAGTTGTAAACCACTGCCTTGTGGTACAGGTTCTTGACAGAACTGAAGGCTAAGGGAGCAAACCCTAAACAGAAAACCATGTCACTGTGGCAGCATTAAGGGTGGTTGATGTATGGAACTCCCAACATCTCCCGACCAGCCACTGCAGGGACAAATAGTTTTGCGCCTGTCTTGACATGTTCTTGCCCATGTGAAACCTCTATTTGCTCCCCGAGAGAGTGCCGCTGGTAACTTGCAAAAGCCAGCAGCACTTCAACACTTTTGCAGGCAGCTTTCATGAAATGTACAACCGCACAGACCATCAAGAGAAACCTGAAGCTGAGAAACATTAAAACCGACTCATGGACGCAACTCTCACAGCAGAGAGCAAAATGGAGAGCGGCAGTCAAGAAATGAAAGAAGTCTTTGTCGCATTGCGACCGACAGCATGATGATGATGATGATGATGAGATACAAACGACGCCTACATGAATTGTACATCTAAATGACCCACACATATACCGTACATATATAGGATGTATAATCTATTATGCGGATATAAATTATAAATGGGTGATGGGCTAGCTCGTGTTTATTATATATATACGTACGTATATATAATATATATATATAACTTATAAATGACACATATATAGCACCTTCCCGATGTGACATGCCATCCGTTACACTCGTACAGCTGGAGTCCGTGCACGCCGCGGATGACTTGACGCACAGCCGCTGGTGACGTGAAGCACGGTGGCTGGTGACGTGACGCATGGTGGCTGGTGACGTGACGCACGTCCACTGGTGACGTGACGCACGGCGGCTGGTGACGCGATGCACGGCGGCTGGTGACTTGACGCAAGGCGGTTGGTGATGTGGCGCACGGTGGCTGGTGACGTGATGCACAGAGGCTGCTGACACGGCGCACAGTGGCTGGTGACGTGGCGCACAGTGGCTAGTGACGCGACAGACGGCGGCTGGTGACGTGACGCACAGCCACTGGTGACGTGACGCACGGCCGCTGGTGTGGTGACTCACGGCCGCTGGTGACGTGACGCGTGACCGATGCGCGTGGTGCGACGTGGGGCGTCGGTCGGGCGTGGTGCAGCGTGCGTGGTGCGGCGCGACGCGAGAGGTACGTTGTGCAGTGTGAGACCTGCGGCGTGATGTGCATATGGGCGTTCAGCATCGTGCGGCAGGGTGCGTTGTGCGGCGCGCGTCGTACGTCATACGTCGTGCAGTGTGCGTCGCGCTGCGTTGTGCAGCGTGCGGCGTGCGTCATACGTCATGCAGTGTGCGTCGCTGTGCGTGTGTTGTGCGGCGCGCGTCGTGCGTCATACGACGTGTAGCGTGCGTCGCGTATCGTGCGGTGGTGACATGTGTCGTAAGGTGGTGACGCGCGTTGGCGCCGTGTGCCATGGCATCATGTGTAGTGCGGAACTCGACGCGCATCGTTTGTCGTGCGGCGCGTCGTGCGTCGTTGAGTCGTGCATCATGCGTCGTGAGTCGTGCATCGTCCGTCGTGCGTCGCGCGTCCCGGCGCGCGTTCACCCGTGTCGCCCGCGGCGTCTCCCACCAACATCAAAGCGGGCTGCGGCGCGATCACAGGCCCCACGAAACAACAACGGCAAAAACAAACAAAACGGACAAAAAGGTCGCCAAAAAGGCATGGCCGTCGCGAGCCTCGATCTGAGCATTGTCCGCTCTAAGTCTTAACGGGAGGCGGCGAGATGAGAGCGGCCGGTGTGTGGGAACGCAGCCTCGCTTTGATGCGGCGTCTTTGTGGCGTCGCGCTGTTCGCAATCGCGCGTTCTTACTGAGATCCGCCGTAACTGGAGACGCCGCCGCCGGACCGCTACCTGCCGGGGGAGGGTGAGGTGGGGGGGGGGAATTGAGGTAACTCGGTGAGGTGTCCATCCAGGGTAGTCAGCCTGACGTCGGTATGGATATCAAAGTTATGGCTTCCATATAGACGCAGATACACAGCTACGTGCCACCTGAGAGTTACAGTTATATATATATAATATATATATCATATATATATATCATATATATATATACATATATATATATTTATATATACTTGACTTCTAGGGTGTTTGTAACCTTATGACAGTTACCGGCTGCAGAACTGCAGCGATAAATCCGTCCAAGCTTTGGTTGAAGATTAATCTTTTGGTGGGACGGTTATAGATGCTGGGGATATCTTTACAATACAACAATTAAACAACAAATCGTTGGGGTGGCCCCGAATCACTCCGGTCCGGCAGTAGCATAGTACTCATATCCATTAGACAGCAGCAAGGGTTTAGGAGGAAGGGACGGGTAAAGGTGGGTCCAGCGGTTCCAGCAACAAGAACAAAGCGAGAGAAACGATAAGGTAAAGGGCCCCACCCAAACAAAGAACTCCCTTGGTCAGGGGGAGAAGTAAACATGGGAGAAAAAAAAAGAGGGTAGAGTATAGGAAAGAGAAATGGGGAGAGTTGAGTCAAAGGACCATGTCTATTTGCTCTATGGTGACCAGCCTGCGAGCCAAAGACACAGACAGAGTAAGAGTAGAAAGTGAAAGGCTGGTGGGCTCCCCCTCCTGGAACTCTTTTCAGACATTATCAAGGCGGAGCAAGGCCAGCAGAGAGAAGATAGAGAGAGGTGTGGACGAAGTTCGGTCCGGATAGCAAGTATGCTGAGAGTGATTGCTTGCTTATGGGGGGGTTTGTGACCTATCGGTCACTGGCTGCAGGACTGCAGATATATATATATATATATATATATATATATTCAGTGCGTGTGGCGCGAGGGGGGGGGGAGCACCCGTAGACAGCTCCCAACAGCGGGGGGAGGGGGCACTCCACCAATGCGCCAATGGAGGAAGTAGCAAAGTATATATGTTCCCTTAACATTTATACTTGTATAATGCGTTATGCATCACATACATATATATATATATATATATATAGTAAAACCTCTCTATACCGACCCCTCCCCAGATCGACCACTCCCATATATCGATCGCTTTATTTGGGTCCCAACAATACCATTGTTAGGATATTCTAACAACTCTCTTAACCGAACACCTCCATAAATGGACCACTTAATGTCGGTCCCATGGACGGTCGATTTAGAGAGGTTTTACTGTATATATATATATATATATATATATATATATATATATATATATACATATATATGTATACACACATATATATGTTTTACCAGGCGCGGTGGCAGAATCAGTAGAGCACGGGCTTCACGTGCGGTAGATCTGGAGTTCTGTTCCCGGTCGAGTCAAACCAATGACTTTCAAAATGTATACTTGTCGCTTCCTTGCCTGACGTTCTGTATTAATACGACAGGGCAATGACCGGTTAGCTCAGTGTCAGGATAATGTGGCTAAGTGGGATATCGGGTCATGGTGCCAGCGGCCTGATTTCCCAGTGGGGCAGAACTATAAAGTCACCATGAGTGTGCACTGTCACAAGTCCGTAACTATCCTGATAAGACTTTAGATGTTGTTAAGACGTAAAATTCCAACAACCAACCTATATGTTTTATAACGTATTATTCCATCGCCTTTTATTTCAATAGTGTTTAAAAAAAATGTGCATACCATTTGAACATCCCAATATAATATATGCACACACATATGGCATATGTATATATATATATATATATATATATATATATATATATAAGAGATGGCTACGCCCTCGTAGGAGAAAAGAGACAAAGCGAGGAGTGGTGGAAGCCTCCGATTTATTGACCGAGGCTCTGGCCGAGCAATATACCACCCTACCTACTACAAAGCTTGAAATCTAGGCTCATGTGATGCCAACTCTATGTACCGGCACGTGACCGGAGTGGTGTTGCACAAAAAGAGGTCCAGGAATGCAGTAAATCGGCTGAACCGGTGTATGAATAAATAAATAAATAATAATAATAAATAGCATGCATATTAAAAGAGAAATAAATATCACAAGATGCTCCGCCCCTTTATATTCATATAATACGTTATATCGCACATATACATATGGCATATGTATATATATATATCTATCTATACATATGTGTGTGGGTGTGTGTGGGTGGGTATGGGTGTGGATATTGGTGTGTGTGGGTATATATCCCTCAGACTAGTCAGAGGATGCCAACACACATATATGCCAGATACCAATTAAACTTGGGTCAAAATCTAATTTAATTTGTTAAAAGGACACACACACAAAACCCTCCATATCTCACACATATGCAGCACACACCCGGGTCATACCCCTCAACATCTCATATAACCCCCCCCCCCTCTCAGACACCACTCGCCCATACCCCCCCCCCCCCCCCCCCCCACACACACACACACACAAACACACCACTCGCCCATACCCCCCCCCCCCACCCCGCCCATACCCTCCCCCCCAGACACACACACCACCCGATTATACCCACATCCCCTCACACGCCAACCCGGCCACCCCCCACACCCCCACACCCCCTTGCTCAGCTAACATTAATACACACTATACCCCACCTCCCCCACACACACTACACCATCACCACTCCAGCACAATCTGTCTCTGGCAGTCTATGCACCCCTCCACCCACCCTTCCACCCCTCTCAACTCCTTCCCAAAACCCCCCCCCCCCCCTTCCCCACACAGTGTGATCATCATCTTGTGACGTCTTGCTGAGGATGTATTCAACTTCAAGCCACCCCTTGACACCTGTCCAATATGTAAGAGGACCACTTGTCGTGTGTGTATATACATATATATATATATATATATATCCGTCCTGCTGAGAGGGAGCGGTAGTGGTAGTGACCAGGCGCAGCTGGTATCATGCGGTCATGAGCTGCTCACAGGTGGCAGTGCAGTGGAGAATGAAGGAACTAACCTAGTCCTATGGTAGTAATAGCTTAGTGACATTAGGGTATAGAGTAAGTAAGGGAGAGAACTGCTAGGGGGTAGTGTCCTTGTTTATATTCCCATAATAGATTATAGAGCACATATATGTATATATGTATATAAGGCACAAAGCTGACCTCGGCCCCTACAATCATGGCATCTCACACAGACGTGCCTGCAGACTGCAGACATAGATGACCGGGTTAAACACAACACAACTTGATGGTGGTCGCTACCTCGCCCGGCGCTCGGCATTACTAGGATAGAGCGATACCCCGCTCATTCCATGGAGTGGCATATTCTGTTTTATCATCTTTATTATATCGATATTATTTGCAATGTCATTATCCTACGCTATCCTTGCTAAAGCACTTACTGCTAGGATTGCAAATGTGTACTATGTCAAAGTTGCATAGTCCGATGGTTTTGAGTTTCTGACATTTAAGATCAAATCTAGATGAGCGTTTTGGTTAAGTGCACCAGTATTTAAGTTGGACATGTAAGATCAAATCTAGATGAGTGTTTTGGTTAAGTGCACCAGTATTTACGTTGGATATGTAAGATCAAATCTAGATGAGTGTTTTGGTTAAGTGCAACAGTATTTAAGTTGGACATGTAAGATCAAATCTAGATGATGTTTTGGTTAAGTACACCCATATCGATGTTGGATATGTAAGATCAAATTTAGATGATGTTTTGGTTAAGTGCACCAGTATCTATGTTGGACATGTAAGATCAAATCTAGATGATGTTTTGGTTAAGTGCACCAGTATTTAAGTTGGATGTGTAAGATCAAATCTAGATGATGTTTTGGTTAAGTACACCCGTATCTATGTTGGATATGTAAGATCAAATCTAGATGTTTTGGTTAAGTGCACCAGTATCTATGTTGGACATGTAAGATCAAATCTAGATGATGTTTTGGTTAAGTGCACCAGTATTTAAGTTGGATGTGTAAGATCAAATCTAGATGATGTTTTGGTTAAGTACACCTGTATCTATGTTGGATATGTAAGATCAAATCTAGATGTTTTGGTTAAGTGCACCAGTATCTATGTTGGACATGTAAGATCAAATCTAGATGAGTGTTTTGGTTAAGCAACCCGTATCTATGTTGGATATGTAAGATCAAATCTAGATGATGTTTTGGTTAAGTACACCATGTAACATAGCAGTGAATATATGGAGACTGCTTCCTAACAGGTAGTTTGCCTTTTATAGTGGTTACAGCACATGTTTGGACCATCCTACTTGTCCCATCTCTTCGTTAGGACTGGCCTACCCAGCAACTATATAAGGAGTGTAGTCACACACTCTCGGGACTCTACTCCCAGACATCGAGGCGTCAACATCTCCAAGTCAGTTAGGCCTGAAACCTGATCTGGCTAGTTTCAGCTTATAGGATGGATTCAACTTGCTGAGATTCTACAATATTGACCAATGGCCGTGAGGAGGATTGGTGACTGTGGTGTCTGCCTTTTCCCACATCACTGCTGCTTAGCCTGACATGCACATCCATCATCAACTGAGACTCTATACCTGTATGGTTGGCAACAGCTCACAGACAATGGATCATCTATATCCATCAACATCTCAAGGCAACTGAGACATAGAATAAGCACCAAGAGGACTGAGTGTATCTATCATCCATATGGACTACACAGACAGTTGTGAGTGTAATATCATACCATTGAGAATTTATATGTAACTGTACACTTTGTAATTGAGAATATATGTTATAAGTACAAATTTGTGTATCGTTATTTGTCTTCTTTACTAAGAATAGAAGATGTTCAAAGTTCTCTTTTCTCCTCACTATATTAGCTAGTCTATAAGATTAGGCATTAGTTATTATACGTGACAACCAGTATTTACCTTGGATATTTAAGATCAAATCTAGACAAATATATAATATATAGATGATATCTAGACATATATATATCCTCCGAGGGTCTGACACTGATCAACATCCAGTGGAAGCGAGGTGGCTCGAAGTTGGTGCCACTGGTGCAGTGTTGGGTCTTACGGAGTATAACAATATAATCATAATTCTATTCCAGACCTTTATACTCACATAATACATAATGCATCACATAAATATATGAAGAGTTCAGGCACAAAACCCCATAAACACCAATCCATAAAATGAGAAAAACATCGGAATCAGACCTTCAAAAAGTTCATTTTTGTACATTGCTAATTTTTTGTTCATTGCTACATAATCATTTCACCACAAGAGAAGTGGATTTAGTGAGAATTAAATTTACTTTCAGGTACAAATCTTTTATTTTAATTAAATTGGTGTTTATGGGTTTTGCACCCGAACTCTTCATATATAAACTTACATATCTACCTACATATCTGCACATTTACAGAGAGGGTTTATCTGTGTGGCAGAGTCTAAGTGAAAAGAGGAGGAGGAGGCACTGACCCTCTTTCGCTGCTGCTGCTGCTCCTTGCTCGTGTGGTTCTTGACGTGTTTCCGCAGAGAGCTGGGGTCGGTGTAGCGCTTGTTGCATCCAGCCACCTGGCAGGCATACGGCTTCTGTCAGCAGAATGAAGGAGGTGTCAATGGACAGGTCGCATATGCACATAAAGGTCTGGTGACAGGGAAATAGCGTCAATGTACAGAAGGAAGGAGGTGTCAATGGTTAATGGACAGGTCACGTAAGCACGTAAATGTCTGGTGACAGGGAAATAGCATCAAGGTACAGAAGGAAGGAGGTGTCAATGGTTAATGGACAGGTCATGTAAGCACGTAAATGTCTGGTGACAGGGAAATAGCATCAAGGTACAGAAGGAAGGAGGTGTCAATGGTTAATGGACAGGTCATGTAAGCACATAAAGTTCACGTGACAGGGAAATAGCATCAAGTAACAGAAGGAAGGAGGTGTCAATAGTTAATGGACAGGTCATGTAAGCATGTAAAGATCACGTGACAGGGAAATAGCGTTACTGTCCAGAAGGAATGAGGTGTCAATGGTTCATGGACAGGTCATGTACGCATGTAAAGATCATGTGACAGTGAAATAGCATTAAAGTACAGAAGGAAGGAGGTGTCCATGGTCAATGGACAGGTCACGTAAGCATGTAAAGATCACGTGACAGGGAAATAGCGTTAAAGTACAGAAGGAAGGAGGTGTCAATGGTTAATGGACAGGTCACGTAAGCACGTAAAGTTCATGCGACAGCGAAATAGTGGCAAAGGACAGAAGGAAGGAGGTGTCAATGGACAGGTCTCGTAAGCACGTAAATATCAGGTGACAGAGAAACACCGTCAAGGTAAAGATGGAATGAGGTGAGTTGTCCTGGGAGTGATGCACGCAATGCCAGGGCTTGCTTTCCAACGATTACACTACCTAGGCTCCCTGATGCAATCACCCTATTCACATCTACCTGTATATGTGGCTCCATACCTGATAAGTGAATACAACACTTGATCCCTCAGAAATGATAAGTCTTTTAAATGGTTTAGCTCCATAAGTAATTTAATGCTTACAATTACACACATGCAGCCAATGAAATATTCCTATCCGCAGGTAAGCCTTGCGACCGACCAAACAGCATGTAGCTTGACAAAATTCTGGCCACAGCACCAATGTCATCGACGATGATGCAAGCAATTCTGGGGCTAGTGTCCTAACCATTAGGCTATCGATCTAGGCTGCCTGATGCAATCACCCCACCCTCTGCTACCTTGCTTGCGAGATCAGTGCACACTGCTGCACAGCATTACATGTGTAAGAAACCAAATTGAAGAAGCGAAGCGTGACTGAGAGCTGATGCTGGTCATGGCACCCACCGTGTCGAGGTGTGTCCGCTGGTGCTTGGCGCGGTCGGAGCTGTTGGAGAAGGCCTTGTTGCAGTTCATGTGCTGGCACACGTATGGTTTCTCTCCAGTGTGTGACCGTAGGTGGATCTTGAGGTTCTCCAGGCGCGAGAACGCCTTGTCGCAGTTCTCAAACTGAAATACAGGGACAGTGACAGTTAGGTGAGGGTGGTGGGACTTGTGACAGTTCTCAAACTGAAATACGGGGACAGTGACAGTTAGGTGAGGGTGGTGGGACTTGTGACAGTTCTCTAACTGAAATATCGGGACAGTGACAGTTAGGTGATAGTGGGGCTTGTCGCAGTTCTCAAACTGAAATACGGGGACAGTGATAGTTAGGTGATAGTGGGGCTTGTCACAGTTCTCAAACTGAAATACGGGGACAGTGACAGTTAGGTGAGGGTGGTGGGGCTTGTCACAGTTCTCAAACTGAAATACAGGCACAGTGATAATTAGGTGAGGTGGTGGGGCTTGTCACAGTTCTCAAACTGAAATACAGGGACAGTGATAGTTAGGTGATAGTGGGGCTTGTCACAGTTCTCAAACTGAAGTACGGGGACAGTGATAGTTAGGTGATAGTGGGGCTTGTCACAGTTCTCAAACTGAAATACAGGGAGAGTGACAGTTAGGTGATAGTGGGGCTTGTCACAGTTCTCAAACTGAAATACAGGGACAGTGACAATTAGCTGAGGGTGGTGGGGCTTGTCACAGTTCTCAAACTGAAATACGGGGACAGTGACAGTTAGGTAAGGGGGGTGGGGGCTTGTCACAGTTCTCAAACTGAAATACGGGGACAGTGACAATTAGGTGAGGGTGGTGGGACTTGTCACAGTTCTCAAACTGAAATACAGGGACAGTGACAATTAGGTGAGGTGGTGGGGCTTGTCACAGTTCTCAAACTGAAATACAGGGACAGTGACAGTTAGGTGAGGGTGGTGGGGCTTGTCACAGTTCTCAAACTGAAATACAGGCACAGTGATAATTAGGTGAGGGTGGTGGGGCTTGTCACAGTTCTCAAACTGAAATACGGGGACAGTGACAGTTAGGTAAGGGGGGTGGGGCTTGTCACAGTTCTCAAACTGAAATACGGGGACAGTGACAATTAGGTGAGGGTGGTGGGGCTTGTGATAGTTCTCAAGCTGAAATACAGGGACAGTGACAGTTAGGTAAGGGTGGTGGGACTTGTGACAGTTCTCAAACTGAAATACAGGGACAGTTAGGTGAGGGTGGTGGAACTTGTGACAGTTCTCAAACTGAAACACAGGGACAGTGACAGTTAGGTGAGGGTGCTGGGGCTTGTGACAGTTCTCAAACTGAAACACCGGGACAGTGACAGTTAGGTAAGGGTGGTGGGACTTGTGACAGTTCTCAAACTGAAATACAGGGACAGTGACAGTTAGGTGAGGGTGGTGGAACTTGTGACAGTTCTCAAACTGAAACACAGGGACAGTGACAGTTAGGTAAGGGTGGTGGGACTTGTGACAGTTCTCAAACTGAAATACATGGACAGTGACAGTTAGGTGAGTGTGGTGGAACTTGTGACAGTTCTCAAACTGAAACACAGGGACAGTGACAGTTAAGTGAGGGTGGTGGGACTTGTGACAGTTCTCAAACTGAAACACAGGCGCAGAGTAACACACCTTAGTAATACAAATGATGCAATAATATAAGTATACCAAATACAAGCAATAAAATACATACGATATACATTCGTTATTTATAATCACATAAAGCACCATATAATATATAGCACATACTGGATTATATGTAGTGCTAGACATATGCTTATATTACACATATATTAATATGCATATATATATATATGTAAATATATATGTAAATATATGCACATATATATATATATATATACTGAGCACTTTGTCAGGTTTCCTTGGTGACACATGCTATACGCTCATCACCTCTAGGGACCAAGTCGTTCTATAAATATTTATAAATAGCACTGTGTCACTGAGACCACGCAACACAACACCGTGATATACCAGTAAATATAGCATGCCAGATTTAGTGGCAGTGCTCTGACAGATACAGACACCCAGGCAGTTCCCTCACACGGCAGTGGTCTGACAGATACAGACACCCAGGCAGTGCCCTCACACAGCAGTGCTCTGACTGACAGATACAAACATCCAGGCAGTGCCCTCACACGGCACGGGTCCCCGCTTCCAATTCCACTCCCACACTGACGGTTTCCCGCTCCCACCCTAACTCCCACACTGATCGGTCCCCGCTCCCACCCCCACTGCCACACTGACTGGTCCCCGCTCCCAATTCCACTCCCACATTTACAGGTCCCTGCTCCCACCCCCACTCCCACACTGATGGGCCCCGCTCCCACTTTCACTCCCACACTGATGGGTCTCCGCTCCCACCCCCACTCCCACACTGACGGGTCTCCGCTCCCACTTTCACTCCCACAGTGACGGGTCTCCGCTCCCACCCTAACTCCCACACTGACGGGTTCCCGCTCCCACTTTCACTGCCACACTGACGGGTCCCCTCTCCCACCCTAACTCCCACACTGATGGGTCCCCTCTCCCACTTCCACTCCCACACTGACAGTTTCCCGCTCCCACTTCCATTCCCACACTGACGGGTCCCCGCTCCCACTTTCACTCCCACACTGATGGGTCCCCACTCCCACTTTCATTCACTCTCACACTGAGAAATATGTAACCAATATCTGATTAAGCCTACTAATTTTCTAGTTCTACGTATGTCATTAACCATAGGATATAAATAAACACATTAATAAAATAAGTGAAACTGACTCTGGCTATGGCTCTAACACTAGTCTGAGTGCCCAGATTTGTTTAAATATAAATGCACAGCATAATATGTGCATATTATATTGATGTAAATGCAATGCTGGATAAAAGATTAATATCTTAATTTATTATATTTTTTTTTTTAGTTGATATTCTATGTTTCAAACAAGAGCTGAGATGAGCTGAAACTAGCACATTTCATAGCTGCACCCAGTGTATTAGCATGTGCCATGTGCTTCTCGAACGTTTGTTTTGCTCTGACGCATCCCACAATGCACCATGCCTCTGGAACGGTGATGTAGTCTATTGCACATTCACTGGAATGACAGTGAAGAATGGACTCCTTGATCAGGTGACTGCTAAGAAGTGGTGCGTGTCACCGACCGCCATCTTGCCTTTGGGCGCCATGTTGGGCGTCTGAGACCCTCTGTAAGAGCCGCCACGTGTAACGTCGGCGTCTCACTAAGTACCTGCTGTCAAGGCTGTCACTGCAGTCACAGTTGTCAGTGCTGTCACTGCTGCCAGGGATGCACCTCGTGTCTGTTCCTCAGAGCTTCCCACTGTCACACACGGTGGATCCTCATGCCCCCCCCCCCCTCACTCACAGTTCATAGATTGCCACATAACTTACTTCAAAGAAAAGATTGGTTGGTTGTTGAAGTTTTACATCCTGGTAATACCTAAGGTCATATCAGGACAGGTACCGACTTGTGACAGTGCACACTCATTGCACTTTATAGTGCTGCCCTATTGGGAGACCAGGCTGTCGGCACCATGATCTAATAATAATATCCCACTCAGTCACATCCTACTCAGTCACTGACACTGAGCCAATCAGTCCCTGCCCTACCCGGTTAATGCTGAGCGCAAGGCTAGGAAGCGACAAGTATCAATTTTAAAAGTCATTGGTTTGACTGGACTGGGAACCAAACTTCCAATCTCCGGCATGCGAGGGCCGCGCTCTACCGATTCGGGCACCGCGCCCGGTAATCGGCATATATGAGTACATACATGTATATACATATATGTACATATATATACTTGTTTGTTTGTTGTTGTTTTATGTCCTATCAATATCTAAGGTCATATCAGGACGGGTATATATACTGATTCACTAAATCAGATTAGATTAGAAATAATAATGATAATGATTTTCAGTGATTTATTAGTGAATCGTCATATTTATGTACACACACATATACATATATATATATATGTATTATATATATATGTATATATATAACAACAAAAAACGGTGAGAGGTGTGTCACTCCGAAGTGCAGCAGGCCGAGTGCTGGGCCAGCGCAGTGACCAGTGTCCAGTGCAGCGCGACACAGGCGCTGCACGCGCCCCTAGCGTCGAACCCGGGAACCACAGTGGTAGCGGGCCGAATAGAATAGAGTTGCCGGAGGCCCCTCGCTCTACACCTGATTACAGTTCACTGTATAAAAGCTATATATATATGAGACTGTCTCAAAAGGTGCTAAACTTTGTCCATTGTAACGATCAACATACTCTCTACTTATGCATTTGGTCAGGATAAAGTCATTTGTTCTTTACATGGTGTTGCATAATCCCAATAGAATACATATTGATTTGAAGCAAATGTCCTTGTGTTTTCAGTGTAACCGTTTCTGTGCTATTTTGTGCCAATCGTTACAATGGACAAAAAAACGAAGAGCTAGCACCTTTTGAGACAGGCTCATATATATATATATATATATATATATATATATATATATATATATATATATGTATATATATACATTCATATATATATATATATATATATATATATATGATGAGACAGAGATCTAAGTTACAAAGTGTCCCCTGTCGGCCAGAGTCAACAGTCAACGAGGAGGGTTGTACCCGGAACCAGAACCCATGACGAGTGTCACGCCCCCTGTCGGCAATATCAGGAGTTACCAACGAATAATCGCACACACAGCCACCGAAACAGCGACGGACCAGACTGGCTTTGTACAATTTAACGTTTACGATACCCGCCTTGCACAATGAGAGATGGAAAGGGAACGTGAGTGAGGTAGATAGATATATAGACACATAGAAAGAGAAAGAGAGAGGGGGAGAGAGAGGGAGAGGGAGAAAGAGAGAGAAGAGAAGGAGAGGGAGAAAGAGAGGGAGAGAGTGGGAAAGAGAGAAAGAGAGAGAAGAGAGGGAGAGGGAGGAAGAGAGGGAGAGGAGGAAAGAGAGAGAAAGAGAGAGAAGAGAGGGAGAGGGAGGAAGAGAGAGAGGGAGAGAGAGAGAGAGGAGCTGGCGAGACAACAGGCAGTTTGGCTAAGACTATTTATTCCATTACTAAAACTACATTATCGGATCGAAGAATAACATTTTCGAAACAAAAACACTTATAAAACATTTGTTCCTATATATCTAACTTAAATACTGGTGCACTCATTAATCACTCATTAATCCCCCATTAATTGCTCATTAATCGCTCATTAATCGCTCATTATTCACTCACTAATCGGTCACGGATAACTCATTAATCACTCATTAGGTAATCATTAAGCACTCATTGAGCACTCATTAAACACTCACTAAGCACTCATCAATCACCCATCAAGCGCTCATTAATCACTCATTAGGCACTCATTAATAACGCATTCAGCACTCGTTATGCACTCATCAATCACCCATCAAGCGCTCATTAATCACTCATTAATCACTCATTAGGCACTCATTAATCACTCATTCAGCACTCATTAAGCACTCATCAATCACCCATCAAGCGCTCATTAGTCACTCATTAGGCCCTCATTAATCACTCATTCAGCACTCGTTATGCACTCATTACACACTCATTAAGCAAGAACTCATTAAGCAAGAACTCATTAAGCAAGAACTCATTAAGCAAGAACTCATAAAGCACTCATTAAGCACTCATTAAGCACTAATTAACCCTCATTAGGCACTCATTAAGCACTCATTAGGCAGTCATTCAGCAATTGTTATGCACACATTACACTCATTGTCCATGTTGCCGGTAACATGCATAATTCAAAACACTGGATACGGGCCTGATATGATGAATGCCATAGATACCGTTCGTAGCACGCGTCGCTACGCACAAAGTTAACTTCCGGTAGTAAATTCAAAGGCTAGTCCAGTCCTTACCTGGCCATCGTCGAAGGCAGTCCTTGGTGTTCAATACTAAAATTTTGAAGCTGTTCTGTTAGGAAGATGCCGAAGGTAGGAAAAGTAAGGAGTGTAGTTGGTAAATACTCAAAGGAGCTTCTTGAGTCGATGGAGATTTCCGAGGATAACGGTTCTGACAAGTCTATTCGCGGAGTTCTTAGTCGTTCCAAGCACGGTTCTTCAACTCGTGTTCAACTGGACGATTTGTCATCGCCTTCAATAAGGTTGCCATCATGTTCAGCTTCGAATGCGACTCTGGAGGATATCTCACGCCTTTTAGATTCGAAGCTGGCGGCGTCACAACAACCTATCATGGACCGACTTGTGTCGCTTGAATCTGCTGCGTTATTGAATGTAGGTCAGCATACAGTGCCAACAGTGGGTCAACATGACGTCACAGACGAGGAGAGTGTGGCGGCGCTAAGCACAGTAGCAGGTTCACCAGCGCGATCGGCGCGCTCGTGCAGCATTCAACGTCTCATGCACACAGCAAAGGGTAATGTACAACAATCTTCTGACATTCGTCGTGACCGTAAACGCGCGGCATCAAACATTGTTCCTTTTAATAGCGAGGCGTCTGATAGTGATGACTCAATGATGCGGGATCTCATAAGAATAGCGGGTAAAAAGGCTAAACGTGCCGGTAAACTGACTTTGCTCCCTTACAAGTATGTAATCCGCAATGAAAAGAAGGGTAAAGTGGGACAAGGTGAGGCACATTGGTTTGAGTATCTAGCAGCGATTAGAAGAATGGTGAAACGGGGTGACATCCCGGAAGGGTGGATGACTCATATTGAAGACCATGTCGACACCATTCTTGACATGGCTCAGCATTATACCTGGTCTACCTGCCTAGCTTACAGTGAAAAAGTGTTTTCAATGATCGCAGATAAACGGTTGCCTAATGGCTGGTTAGATCAGAGTCGTATTGTGGACGTTCGAAGGGATGTGTGCGGTCTGGGGAAAAGAGTGGATACTTCTGTGCATCGGTCTGGCCAGTCAACAACATACGTTGAGTATAGGAAAGGTGTGGACTCGCGGCCGTGTCTCATATGGAACAAGGGCAATGCATGTGGTTACAGTGCGGATCATGGTGAGGGTGTTGACAGGTTCTTGCATATCTGTGCCTATTGCGCATTTAAGCTCAAAAGGAAACACCCACACAAGGAGGTAGATTGCAAAACCAAGCAGCGTGCACGGGAGGGGCATCCTACCGAAATTGATCGTACAAAGAATTTTTAGTTTGCAGTCGGCCAGGGACTGCTACTGATGTGAACGAGGTGCGTACGGATGTTGGTCTCGCCGGGAGCTGCCATTAGGAATCGATAGAGGGGGCCGCAGTCAACAAAAGTGTTCTACAAGCGGTCAACAATTGCTCTGTTACGGTCGGTGGTGGTGTTTCGTCGGTAGTTTCCTCACGTTCAAGTTTAATTGTGTCATCTACTCTGTTAACACCCCCTGTCGCCAAACATGAGCCGACTGGGCCAGTTTTGGTGTCCGCTAATTTGTGTAATGTACGTATGTTAAAAAATCATCATTGTGCTTCTCCAACACTACAGGTTGGTGCATTTGGTTGTAAAATTAAGAAAAGTCATTATCCCACATCTGGTCGTTCGACAAAGCACAAATGGTTTAGGCCAGCGGCTAGTTTATTGGGCAGTAATGGGGGTGTTACTAAAGTTGTAGGTTCTGACATAGCATTGAATTTGAATGGGGCGGTACAACGGTCACCCACACCACAGACAGAGCGGTTGGAGGTGTTCCAACCCCGCGGTTGCGATGGTGACAGTGCATCCTCTTCGATGGCTTCACGTCGCCTTGCCACTGATGCGGACTTATCGTGCCTACGCCTGAAAGATAACAAACATGACTCTGTTGACATTGCCTGTCACAAGCTTGGTTCTGAGACCGGCAGTGTTGGCTGTGTTTCCTTCACTACGGACGAGCAATTGCTGCCCAAACTTCCTACAGCTAGTCCTGCCACTGGCTTAGTTAAAGTTTCTTCTATTAGTCCTGGTCAATTAGCTGTACCTTCTGTGCCTATTGCTGTGTTTCCTAGCCCTGTTGCCACTTCTTCGGTTAGTAAAAGGTTGATTGACCAGGGCTCTACATTATTAGCTGTTTCGGATATTAATAATCCTCATTTTATATTAATAATCAACATGAATACAATCTTGAGAAAACAACAAGAAAAGAAGTACTCACCAAGATTGAGGAACTTTCATCATATAAATCATCTGGTATGATGAATATAAATTCAGCCTTCATTAAGACTGCCATTAGCATCCTAATAAATGAATTTACGCATCTCTACAACCTTGTCATTGAAACAGGTATATTCCCAGATAAATGGAAAATAGCTACTGTCACACCAATACCAAAGATAAGTAATCCTAAATCATGCAATGAACTGCGACCAATATCAATACTGCCCCTCCCTGGCAAAGTCATCGAACAAATAATCCATGATCAAATAAAAACCTTCTTGGAAGACACCAACTACCTTGCCAAACAGCAAAATGGCTTCAGAAAAGATAAATCAACCACAATAGCCCTAGCCACTTTATTAGATGAACTGCTGACTAATATGGATAGAGGAGATCTGACAATAACTGTTTTTCTTGATTTCAAGAAAGCTTTTGACACAATAGACCATGACATTTTACTGTGGAAAATTGAAAGGGCAGGACTTGGTCCTAAATCTTGTACATTTATAGCCAACTATCTATCAAATAGACAACAAGTTACAAAAATAAATGGCACTAAGTCAATGGAGAGATCAATTACAACTGGAGTACCCCAGGGTTCCACGCTTGGGCCACTACTCTTCCTCATATTCATTAATGACTTGCCCTTGGTAACAAATGAGGCCATGTTCACACTGTTTGCTGATGATGCGGCCCTCACAGTCCATAGCCCAAACATTGCATCTGCAGCAGAGGTAGTTGAGGATGTACTAGCTAAGGTTAACATCTGGTGTAAGGAAAATAAACTGACAATTAATGCAAAGAAATCTGAATACATAATTTTTGCAACCAAAGTAAAAAAATCCAGAGCACAACCTATCAATTTACATTTGGGTGATGCAGTATTGAATGAGGTAGAATCATACAAATATTTAGGGACCACACTCGATTCTACACTAAATGGTAATCGACAACTCTCAAGACTTACTCAAATGATAGCCATAAAAATGACAACTTTCAGAAAAATTAGGTACTACATGAGCGAGAATACAGCCCTGTTACTATATAAAGCCACTATTCTTCCAATAATTGACTACAATGATTTAATATATGGACTGCTGACAAAACAACAAGAAAACAAATTACAGAGGATTCAAAACAGGGCACTTAGAACTGTCTACAGAGGGAAAACGCTGTCTGTAAAGGAAATGCATGCTAAAGCACAAGTCAGCTACCTTAGCCAAAGGAGGGACACACATCTCCTCAGTCTCATGTATAAAAGATCCAATGATGAACAATATGTTGACCATACAAACAGAGTAACCAGACAGAGCGGTGCTACACTACTAAAAACACCCATGCCACTAACAAACAAACTAACTAAAGCACCGATTTACAGAGGTGGCACATTGTGGAATAAACTTCCAGTGAGGACAAGACAGTCCACAAGTCTCCTTGAATTTAAAAACTTTATGAAAATACAACCGGCCTGTCAGACCCTGACACGGTTATAGGTATTCTAAAGGCCTTCCTTGCCCTGACCCTTGTACATACATATATATATAAATGTTCTCAAATGCACTACACAGCCCTGCACGCTGATCCCCTTCCCGCCCTTACCCCACCCCTATTACACCTTCTTTCAAAACCTATTACCTAAAATTTTCCTTTAAATTGACATAAAACCTGTATGATGTAAGTCCCCACTGCAATCTCAGACCGCGATCCCATCATTAGGCCACACAGAACGGAACACTCGTGATGGGATAAAAAAAAAAAAAAATTAAATGGCCAGGTTTCCGCATTTGGTATTGGTGATTGGATCCACTGATTTGCATATTTGCAATATAGTATATATATATGTGTATTGTAGATATGTTATATCTTTTTGAAAAGAGAAGAGAGAAAACAAAGGAAGAAAGAAGTGTTTAAAGACAATTCTAGAGTCATCTTGTACATTTATTGATGCATGCTCACCAAGTGCATAATACATATGTTGAACTGGAATTGCATGCAGTTACTATTACGACAAATAGTCAATTTATATTATGCTTCTATTATCGAACAGGTTTTTCATGTGGTTATTATTGCAACTAATATTGTCATTTATGTACCAACAAATTGTAATTAACGGCCGGAAGACCAGTGCTCTGGCGCTGACAAAAGACATTATTCGCTGAATAAAATACATTTAGTAAAAAAAATTGTGTTGCACAGAACACCGACACTGACTGTGTTTTCAGTGCCCGGGAGCCTCCCATGGCTCCAACAGACTGTTTAAATGTTACAATAGGGATTGATCCTGGTATAATCAGCCCAGAGTTGCCTTTCTGTTCTGTTGATGCATTGTCAAATTCATTGAATGTTGCCGCGGTTGTAGGCATTGCCTCGTTGCACGGAAATATCAGTACCAGCCCAAACAAGTATGGTTCAAATAATTCTGTGAACCAATGTTGGGAACCGAAATTTCATTCCGTGGATGTTAAACCTTTTTGTGAGAAGTCACCTTTTGATTATAGGGATTACATTTGAAAATGCTGGCCTGAATTAACGTTAGACTGTTCACTGTTTTTAGATTATGCTACGATTTATGCCAAGGTCAGGGCAACGGGGTTACCAAATTATTTGTGTGCAAAGATTCCTGTCCCTTCTGGTTTGAATATACATAAATGGAAGGAGCTGTTAGTCGGTTACTTTGATGTTGAAATCATTAAATTTTTAGAGTTTGGTTGGCCGGCAAATCTTACTGGTACTTTTATTCCTACTGCTTCTAGTTGTAATCATCACAGTGATGAGGAAGATTTATTTTGGATCAACAGGTATGTGAGTACTGAACTGGAACACGGTGCACTGTTGGGGCCGTTCGATGTTCCACCATTTTCTCCATGGGCTCAAATCAGTCCTATTATGACCCGCCCCAAAAAGAATACTGATGAACGTAGGATTATTGTAGACCTTAGTTTCCCCAAGGGGCGCAGTGTTAATTCGGGTATAATTAAAGGGTTTTATCAGGGTGAGCACTATAAATATAAATTGCCTACTATCATGACATTAGCGAAACAAATCACTAAGTTAGGAGCTCATTGTTTTATGTGGTCTATAGACTTGGCAAGGGCGTACAGGCAATTGAGAACCTGCCCCTTGAGTGTGCCATTATTTGGGATCAACGTTAACAACAAATTCTATTTCGATACAGCCCCTCCTTTCGGTTGTAGAACATCCAGCATGGCATGTGCTCGGACTACTGAGGCGGTGGTGTATTTGATGAGGCAGAGTGGATTTTTTGCGGTCTGTTTTCTGGATGATTTCGTGGGGGTTGAAAGTACTAGGGCTAGGGCACAGCAAGCGTATGACTTTATTCTAAATTTGGCGGGTACTCTGGGGTTGGTTTTGTCCGTTAAAAAGTGTATTCCTCCTACTAAACGCCTGATTTGGCTCGGCTATGAATTGGACACCGATAGTATGTTAGTTAGAATCCCCGATGAGAAGTTACTAGATATTTTATTGGAATGTAAAAAATGGGTCATAGGCAAGGAAGTTACGAGAAAAAACTTTCAGAGGTTAGTCAGTCGGTTACAATTTATATCTAAATGTGTTATGGCGTCGCGGGTTTTCATGAACAGAATTTTAGCTTTTCTTAGAAATTCCCCCTATGTAGGTAAAAGCAGAGTTACTCAGGAACTAGTTAGAGACGTCACGTGGTTCCTACGTTTTGCAGAAGGAAATAATAGGATGGCATTGCTGAGACATTTTCCTGAGAAAAAGTGGATCATCGAATGCGATTCATCGCTGCAGGGTGGGGGCGCATTCAGTACTGACCATTTTTATTCCAGTTTGTGCTCTAAAAAATTTTTAAATAACAACTTTCATATTGCACAATTAGAAGCAATAAATTTGGTGGTGGCACTAAAAACATTGTCTCCTTCTGACCCTCATAAATATCATATTATCATTAACACTGATAATGCTGCTTCCCAACAGGTGTTGTCTTCTGGTGCTGGTAAAGATCCCGTCTTGTGCGCCTGTGCCAGGGAAATTTGGAAGTTTGCAGCAATACACAGTTGCCAGGTGCAAGTGATACACAAGGCGGGAAAGGACCTGGTGCTAGCGGATGCCCTCAGTAGGTTGTTTGTTGATAATCGATATAAATTGATAGCTGATAGATTATGTCAGGAGAAACTGTTGACTGAGATACATGTTTCTCACTCTGATGATTTTCTTGACTTATTTTTGTAATCAGCATCTGCTCGTTGATAAGTTTTTTTTTGTTGCCTTTATCAACTTACAGATGTAAATCACGCATTAGTGGATAGGATTAGCGTGTATTTCGCGGCAGGATTATCGGAGGGCACTTGGAGGAATAAACGGGTGCAATTTAGGGAGTACTTAAAGTTTTGCATTAACATTAAGGATAACCATAAGAGACCCAGACTTGAAACGGTAATGTCATACGCTTTGTATTTAAATGATAAACTCAAGTCAGAAGGAGCAATGAGAAATTACATGAGCGGGGCAAGAACATGGATCAGTTTGTTGAGAGGGAACACGGGATCGTTCGATTGTTATGCAATGTCTGTAATTAAAAATGGTATGTTTAAGTTAAAAAATAGCACTGTGAATAGAGCATATCCGTTGAAAATTAATCATATTAAATTAATAATCAGAAAATTCAAAAAGATCGGAGATGATGGCCTGGTGTTGATTATTGCTTTATTAATCGGTTACGTATGTGTGTTGAGACAGTCAAACTTGTTCTATTCCGAGGTGTCGGGGGATGGCGGTCACATGCTGCTCGGAAGGGACATCGTGGCGCACGACACACACCTGACAGTAACTATCAGGAGCACGAAAACGACGCATAAAACGGAGGACAGATATAGTATCGATCTGCCAGCAGTATCAACTACAGACTTCTGTCCAGTGCGTGCATGGAACAACTACACACAACGGTTTCCGGTGCATAAGGGCGCCCCAGCATTCATGAGATCAAACGGGGACCCCCTGACGGCACGACTGTTCACCAAGTGCTTGCAAGTTGCTTTGAAGGCAGCCGGACTCACCTGTTGGCCGATGGTAACATGCCATAGTCTACGGAGAGGTGGAGCCCAGGAGTATGCAAGGATGGGAATGCCCCTCGAGTGCATAAGAGCGCTTAGGAGATGGAAGTCGGACAGTGTGTTCAATTATGTGAATAAAAATGTTGTGTAGATTGGGACCATTAGCTCTCTTGTTCCAAAATTTGGCTGAGAGCTTATGGTCCCTATTTCCCATGCCAAAAATGTATGCTGTATGATGTAGAAGTGCGTGTGTGTGAGTGTGCCAGATGTGAGTGGACCGTGTGACCGTGATCTGCCCCAGT
Organism: Branchipolynoe longqiensis; assembly: GCA_030323885.1. Lineage (NCBI taxonomy): Eukaryota > Metazoa > Annelida > Polychaeta > Phyllodocida > Polynoidae > Branchipolynoe > Branchipolynoe longqiensis. Next base: position 100,849,622 of record CM059187.1, read on the forward strand.
GGATGCCTCATGTCTTCAATTTTCAAGCACGTTAAAGAAATGAATAAACTAAAGCTCCTATAATTGATAGTAGAATCAATACGAAAACTCCTGCAAATAAGTAATGAAGTATAATGATGGTGGAGATAGTTAAAATAGAACCTGCAAATAAGTAATGAATCAGAAAAAAGAATAAATCACAGGTTGTACTACCTGGCAATAGATAACACAGTTAAAGCTAACAGTCTCAATTGTACTATTGAGAAAGGCTAATATAAAGTGTTCACAAAGGCGTAGTATACAAGGCTTTTGTAAAAATTTATTATGCCTGAGTAATAAATTTATTAGCCCAAAAACCATTATCCGTGTCGTGTGTTGAATTATACGCTCATTAAGCAATCACTCATTAAGCACTCATTAAGCACTCATTAGGCACTCATTAGGCACTCATTAGGCACATTAAGCACTTCGGTGACCCTGTGCTACGATGCTACTTGAGAAAATAGATAAACAACAAAGTCGCTGTACAGCATTTTGGTGTGCACACCGAAATAAATTTGGCATAGACCTATGTTTTACTTCAAAAATCACCAAGGATAAGTCTTTTCATGAATGATCCTTTAAACTTAATTAAAGTAGATCAACATGGTATAGTAATACAAAGAAATGTGACAGAAACTTAAGATTATCAGATTATACAATTTAACCACAGGGGGACGGGCCATTATACATAATTATAATGGTACTCAATAGATGATTTCCACCATCAACCCACCCTCTGGCGGCAGTGCCAAGAACTACTGATGCACCTATAGCGGCTCACCACGCATCACACTCCGTTTAAAAGTACTGCTAAAATGATAGAGAATTCTCACCACCAACCTGCCATCTGGTGGCAGTGGCGAGAACTATTGCTGTGGAAGAGCAGCTCATGGGAAAAGGTCTTAGTGAGTTAAGTGCCCGCCTCCCATTTGACTTTTTAGTCAGTTGTGGGATTCAAACCCTGGTTGAGTCAAACCAACGACTTGAACATTGATACTTGTCACTACCGAGCCTAGCGCTCGACATCACTGGGATGGAGCGCGGAACAGTGGAATGAGGAAGACCAATTGTCCGTGATTGAAATTTCCCCTCGCTTAAAGCTGCATAGTCTGATGAAATATCTAATTTTCAAAACCAAACCAATTATCTAGATTTGATTTGACATATCTAACTTAGATACTGATGCACTTATTAAGCATTTGTTTCTGCGTAGAAGGCAACACTGAGTCAATTTAACAGAACCTGTTACTATAGAAGCCTATGGTGTCAGAGTTTTGGCAAGCTTGCCAAAACTAATTTTTAATGTTTGCACTCAAAATATCTCAAAAGTTTACCATTTAAAATAAAAGTAACTTTGAACTAATGTAAAGTAGATTACTAGTGATCGATCAAATATATTTATCTCAGAAAAAATACAGAAATTCAAAACCATCGGACTGTGCAACTTTAATCAACTAATGTACCAAATCCAAAAATAGAGGATTCACATTTTGCGGAAATGGTCGATTGTTTGTTAGCAACGCGGGTGGGACTGTTTAAGTAAACGCCGCGTTCTGCGCCTTAAGGCTCTGGGGCCTGCTTGACGTCGTCTTTCAGGTTGGTCTTGTTAATTGTGGGGCGCTGTGAAACCCTACCAATTTCACTACAAAATTGCAGGGTTTTTTTTGCCAGTCTGGCGCATTTAATCTTTCCATTGCGTATTTTCGTCGTTACAAAGACACATCATGTATGTTTATCACACGTCACGGCATTCCAACACACATTTTGTAGATTTACCTCACGTTTTGTCCTTCAAAGACAAAATTAGTAGATTCATCAAATATTTAGGCATTGCAACACACACGTCATAAATTTACCACACCTTTCTACAATAGGTGAGCTGGAATGATCTGTTTGTTTGTTGGAGTTTTACATCCTGGCAACATCTAAGGTCATATCAGGACTGCTACCGACTTGTGACAGGGCGCACTCCTTCCGACTTTATAGTGCTGCCCTATTGGGAGACCAGGCTGTTGGCACCATGATCTAATATCCCACTCAGTCACTGACACTGAGCTAGCCAGTCCATGACCTACCCTATTAATGCTGAGCGCGAGGCTAGGAAGCGACAAGTATCAATTTTAAAAGTCATTGGTTTGACTCAAGCGGGAACCAAACTTCTGATCTCCGGCCCGCGAGGCCCACGCTCTACCGGTTCGGCCACCGCGCCCGGTTGAGGAAGGCGGGGAATTAAGATACTTCCTGGATGAGTGCTGAGTCACTGCATAAAGGGTACATTCCTTACACACGATAACATGGCTAACATGCCTCCTGGCAAAAAATGCTTGAATTACGCTCATGGTACATTCGCAGAATGCCGGTGAACGTTATATATGTTATTCGATCGCCAGAACTATGCCTCATACGTTACATACGTCAAGACACACTGGAGAAATGCTAAACGTACCGATTCCTGCCCTCCCCTTCCTACCAGTTCTACCGATTCCTGTCCCCCTCTCCTACCAGCTCTACCGATTCCTGCCCTCCCCTTCCTACCAGCTCTACCAATTCCTGCCCTCCATTTCCTACCAGCTCTACAGATTCCTGCCCCCCCCCCCCTTCCTACCAGCTCTACAGATTCCTGCCCCCCCCCCCCCTTCCTACCAGCTCTACCGATTCCCGCCACTGAACACTAGGGAGACCACTGGATAGAATACCAAAAATGAGTGGGGACCAAGGTTATGTAATAGAAAAGCAATGGGTGCCCCACTCGCTGTGTGACATAGGCTATGTGAAATATATGTTAATACATAGTGCCCGATATTATGACGAAATGTTCCTATATAAGAGACAGTTAATGTTTGGTGAAATGTTGCCTCTATGCACCAGTAAGGGTGCAGGTGGAAGAGAAGGACATTTTTAATATATATATTTATTGTAACTGTCTGCAACTACCTGTTACCACAGGGCCGATGGGCAAGCACACCAGCCATTCTGCATACATTAGGGACACCACCTACAGCTGGGTTGAGTGACAGCTGTCCATATTGGGGGCGTCGCCTCCCAGGCTGTTGAGGGTGCCTGATTGGCTGGCTGTGGGAGGCCCAGTCACCTGCACCCCTTTGCCCCACCTGACCACACAAGCCTCATTTTGATATTGATTATTATGGACACTCTGATCTATATGCTGCTACAGGCACTTCTAGAAAAGACTACTCTACTCCTGACTCTTGAGTGAGACATACTCTTCTCTTGGGCAGGAACCCAGACACTCTATCTGATGCTCCACTTTTCATATACCAACTGAGCTGTGTACAACAACCCTGGGACTCCGGTTCAATGGGATGTAGGCACTGATTCCTATACATACTAACTAGAGTAATGAGGCTCTGTGTGGACAGAAGGTAAGGGGTCAGGGTGATAGGTCACTAGTAGGTGAACAGGAGTTGATGCCAATAAAGCAAACTTCTTCACTGTCAATCTTGTGTGACTTGTCTTCCCTTTCTGTCTTATGAGAGATACAGTAGAGATATTACAGATGAGTTTGTTGGAGAGGGGCATCAGAGGTGATATGACAGACAGTTGTCAGAACACACCTGGGAAGAGTAAGTGGTATATCTGGGGCTCTGACGGCCGGGCTTCCAGTTATATTACATGTGGTTCGCAAATGACAATACAAATATAACCGAAGGTGATAGTGTCCTTGTTTATATTCCCATAATAGATTATAGAGCACACACACATATATATATATATATAACTATATATTTAATCCCTAGAAATCAAATCTCTAATTATTCACCAAGTGAATCTATACATGAAGCTCCGAATGAATGAAGCATTGGCGTCCAACGGTGGTTGTCTGGGTTAGTAATTCCCTGAATTTATCTAGAAGTGGTTCGACAAGTTAATATCCTTCCGATTATCTACGTCTATCAAAGTGCTGATGTAATCTATTTGTAACTCCGTAAGTCACTCTGCTATAAATGTTCTTCTCGGCGAGTTGCTTCTGTAAATCACTCTATTTTATTGTCTTGAAGATTTATACTGCCTATCATGGATAAGTCTGAATAGACTTGTTTTCACCATTAGACAGTTTGTCGATAGAAAGCCTGAGCCTACACTTTTACCGACCCAAGGGATTTTTAACCTCCCACACCACATAGACATGGTATGGGAGCAACCGGTCTTTGATGACGCTGTAAGTTATACACAGCGGTGGAAATCCAAATTGGCAGAGGTGGGCGGCCATGGGGAATCGAACCACTGACCTTCAGATTAGGAGTCTGACCTAGAAAAAAGTCAGACACTCTAACCACTCCGCCACAGAGAACACCCCGTCATAATATTGGGAACCAGCTTATCGCCACTCACCATGCCAAACACGCCTCCCGTGCCTCCCATAGGCACCCATGCCTATCTATCTGCCTTCACTCGGCCGGGATTTTGACTTTAAATGAACGGCGGGGCCTTTCAGGAGGTACCAGCCAGAGTTCGCTCATCCACTACCCGTTGTACGAGTTGACAGAGCGGAAGAATATAAATAATCCTGCTATACATATATATATGTATATATATATAGATATATATTCAGCGGTACAGTGAGTGGCGGTTACAGTGTGCAGGGATGGTGGCGCCACCATCGAGCTGGGGTTGGGGAGGCTGGAGGAGTAGATGACTAGGACATACTCCATCAGTCCATGGAGCTGAGTGAGTGATGAGGGAAAGGAGGGATAGTCCAGGTTATTATACTCGCATAATTCTTTTACATCATATATATATAGAGAGTATAATGTATTATACGTATATAAAAGGGGCGGAGCTCTCTCATAATATTATCACGATTATTCCTCTGTTATTTCGACTAATATTATTCTCCAATCGCTGACTTGCCCGCGTTTGCCCCAGTCCTTGCCTACCCCAGCGCCACCACCTGTGGGTTCCTGGCACTACTTGCCCGGGCAGTCAGTCTCTCTCCTGCTTCTGAAAAGACAACAACTACACTCAAGCTCTCTCAAACAGTCTACTGGCTACCTGTTTGCTACCTTGAGACTATTTTGTCTTGTTTGTCGTCCGCGATCCGGACGACCGTGCCTGTGAGTCGATTATCTGTTCGATTGGATAGCATCTGGATCGATCTCCACAGCAAGAATTCACATGGATGACGGTATCGTGCCTTAAATTAGATCCGTTTGTCAGTTATTACGACCGTCGAACAGCCCATAAGTGTGTCGACGGTATTCGTAGACGGGGGAGAGTGACATAATTTGAGATCAAGCATTCGACTGTCTCCTACCGAGTAGGGGGGGGTCGATATAGAGACAGTTATCTCGTTAACCTCCTGCATTTTTCAAGGGTCCACATATAATCGACACAGAATCTGTAAACTCATAATAATATCGCTGGAGCTATCAAGCTCAGATATTGCAGCCAGTGTGTCGATAATATCGACCAGGAGGTAAATAAGTTCCTAATCGTACGTAAAGTGAGCGTAATCGACCCAGAACTTTGCACCCAGGTTTAAAAATAACGGCTCCAAGGTCGCCGGGTGCGGGTAAGCGGAACGCTTAATCCGCTTAGCTCTTAATCCGCTTAACTCTGGTCCGCTTTCATGCCAGGCTGCCGCTATTGTTCTGAGTGCGGGTCAAACCACGACACTCAAGACCGATGTCCTTTTGCTAAAACAATCGACACACCTGTAACTAGGTCAGGTATGGCTACGCGCAGCAGCACAGCGCCAACTAAGAATGCGAGATCGGGAGGTGACGTCGACGATTTTGATTCGACCGCTTCCAACTTCGCCGAGTTGTCGCTGGAGGAGCGTGAGTCGACTGCACGCGCGGCTATCGACAAACTCAAGGCAGAGATGCGGGTTACGGCTCTGGAGGACGAACTGGACGATCTCAGAGCAGAACGAGACAGACGAGACAGACGACGAAACATGAGTGAGTGATGAGGGAAAGGAGGGATAGTCCAGGTTATTATACTCGCATAATTCTTTTACATCATATATATATATATATATATATATATATCTATATATATATATATATATAGATATATATATATATAATATATATATATGCATGATCTGTCCACGTTCTGGTACTTGCTTCTTGTTCAAAGGAGAATGGTCCGGGGTAGTCAGGGAGCTCCTGGTGCTGTGGGGCTCGGGGCTGGGGGGGGGGGGGGTCTGGGGGGCTGGGTAGGCTGGGGGGGGTGGGGAGCTGGGTAGGCTGGGTGGCTGGGTGGGTTGGGCAGCTGTGGTAAAAATCGGGTTATGGAACTTTAACATAGAAGTTTAAATATGTGTGGTTAAACTAAGGACAAATCTTCTGATTTTTCTACAGCTAATTATATATATTTCTGATGATAAACTTCTGATTTGTTCCCAGTTCATCATTTATATTAATGCCAGTGAACTTTTGATTTGTCTTTTGTTAATGGCAGCTATTTGTGATGTTGAACTTCTATTTATCATCCCAAAAATACATGCGATAAACTTGGGACAGATCAGAAGTTTAACTTCACACATGTCCACTATAACCTGAGAAATCAGAAGTTTACCTTCACACATGTAGACTATAAACTGAGAAATCAGAAGTTTATCTTCACACATGTACACTATAAACTGAGAAATCAGAAGTTTACCTTCACACATGTACACTATAAACTGAGATTGAGAAATCAGAAGTTTACCTTCAGACATGTACACTATAAACTGAGAAATCAGAAGTTTACCTTCACACATGTACACTATAAACTGAGATTGAGAAATCAGAAGTTTATTCTCACACATGTACACTATAAACTGAGAAATCAGAAGTTTACCTTCACACATGTACACTATAAACTGAGATTGAGAAATCAGAAGTTTACCTTCAGACATGTACACTATAAACTGAGAAATCAGAAGTTTACCTTCACACATGTACACTATAAACTGAGATTGAGAAATCAGAAGTTTACCTTCACACATGTACACTATAAACTGAGAAATCAGAAGTTTACCTTCACACATGTACACTATAAACTGAGATTGAGAAATCAGAAGTTTACCTTCACACATGTACACTATAAACTGAGAAATCAGAAGTTTACCTTCACACATGTACACTATAAACTGAGAAATCAGAAGTTTATCTTCACACATGTACACTATAAACTGAGATTGAGAAATCAGAAGTTTACCTTCACACATGTACACTATAAACTGAGAAATCAGAAGTTTATCTTCACACATGTACACTATAAACTGAGATTGAGAAATCTAAAGTGTACCTTCACACATGTACACTATAAACTGAGATTGAGAAATCAGAAGTTTACCTTCACACATGTACACTATAAACTGAGAAATCAGAAGTTTACCTTCACACATGTACACTATAAACTGAGATTGAGAAATCAGAAGTTTACCTTCACACATGTACACTATAAACTGAGAAATCAGAAGTTTATCTTCACACATGTACACTATAAACTGAGATTGAGAAATCAGAAGTTTATCTTCACACATGTACACTATAAACTGAGATTGAGAAATCAGAAGTTTATCTTCACACATGTACACTATAATAGTGTACACTTATATTGAGAAATCAGAAGTTTATCTTCACACATGTACACTATAAACTGAGAAATCAGAAGTTTACCTTCACACATGTACAATATAAACTGAGATTGAGAAATCAGAAGTTTACCTTCACACATGTACACTATAAACTGAGAAATCAGAAGTTTATCTTCACACATGTACAATATAAACTGAGATTGAGAAATCAGAAGTTTACCTTCACACATGTACACTATAAACTGAGAAATCAGAAGTTTATCTTCACACATGTACAATATAAACTGAGATTGAGAAATCAGAAGTTTACCTTCACACATATACACTATAAACTGAGAAATCAGAAGTTTATCTTCACACATGTACAATATAAACTGAGATTGAGAAATCAGAAGTTTACCTTCACACATATACACTATAAACTGAGAAATCAGAAGTTTATCTTCACACATGTACAATATAAACTGAGATTGAGAAATCAGAAGTTTACCTTCACACATATACACTATAAACTGAGAAATCAGAAGTTTATCTTCACACATGTACACTATAAACTGAGATTGAGAAATCTAAAGTGTACCTTCACACATGTCCACTATAAACTGTGAAATCAGAAGTTTATCTTCACACATGTACATTATAGACAGAGATCAGAAGTTTATCTTCACAAATGTAGACTATAAACTGAGAAATCAGAAGTTTACCTTCACACATGTACACTATAAACTGAGAAATCAGAAGTTTATCTTCACACATGTACACTATAAACTGAGATTGAGAAATCAGAAGTTTATCTTCACACATGTACACTATAAACTGAGAAATCAGACTTAAACTTCACACATGTACACTATAAACTGAGAAATCAGAAGTTTATCTTCACACATGTACACTATAAACTGAGAAATCAGACTTAAACTTCACACATGTACACTATAAACTGAGAAATCAGAAGTTTATCTTCAGATATGTATACTAAAATTAGTATAAACTGAGATTGAGAAATTAGAAGTTTATCTTCACACATGTACACTATAATTAGTGTACACTTATATTGAGAAATCAGAAGTTTAACTTCACACATGTACACTATAAACTGAGAATTCAGAGATTTATCAGAAATATACATGATGAACAAGGGGGGGGGGGATAATGAAAAGTGTATGGCCACCAATATACATGATAGACTAGAGACAAATCAGAACTTATCATCACGAAACTCCAGGATAAAATGGGGACAATTCAAACGCCGAAGAGGTTAGTTCGAACGGATACATCAGACGTAGATACGGGACATCCATTTTAGTTAGTTTTTGATTTGGTCATGTGATTATCTACCATACGTTAGTTGAAGTAATGCTGGAGATATTTGAAGTCACAACATGCAGATTATTATGTTTTCACCTACATCAAAATTCTGACATCATATGCCTCAGCAGTAATCTATTCTATTAAATTGATTTAATGTTCACTTCTATGCAAGAACACATCCTTAAAGTGGCACAATTCGATGATTTTGAGTTTCTGCCATTTTTCCTGCGATACCTGTATATATATATATATATATATATATATATATATATATATATATATATATATATATATATATATATATATATATTGGGTTTAGTAAATTGATTGTTATAACCTACCTTACTTCAGTTTGAAATAACTTTTATTTTAAATGACTAAGATTTGAGATTTTGAAGTGCAAATATGTCAGATTAGTTTTGGCAAGCACACCAAAACTCTGCCACCAGTAATAGGTTCGATTAAATTGCCTCAGTATTCCCTTCTTCATGGTAGGAAATGCTCAATAAGTGCACCATTATCTAACTTAGATATGTTGAATCAATTCTAGATAATTGTTTTGATTTTGACAATGTGATGCTTCATCGGACTGTACAGCTTTAATAACTGCATTGGTATCTAAGTTGGATGTAAAAATCAGTGTTTGAGTTTAGAAAATGTTCTGGTTTCATGGGACTATGCGGCTTTACGGCAGGTGGCTGGGTTCACTTGGAATAAATGCAATTAACAATACTTTGTCACTTTGTTCAGGTCACTGGGTGTACATACATATGTAGCAAGCCGTGGTCTGTATCCATGGCGCAATGGTGGGTGTACCCGGTGGAGAGAATTGTTCTGTTTGTGCTGATGATATATATATATGTCATGGGGGTGATGAAAATGGGAAATATTGCGCCTAGAGCGGGACTCGAACCCACATCTCTTTGCACTCCGGGCCAGTGTGCTAACCATTACACCACCTAGGCTCCCTGATATCAATCCGTTGTTTGGGTTTTGTGGGTGTGGTTGTTGGTTGGTTGTTGTTTTTGGTGTTGGTGGTTTGGTTGTGGTTGTGGGTGTCTGGGGGTGATGAAAATGGGAATATGGCCTAGAGCGGGACTCGAACCCACTCTCTTTGCATTCCGGGCCAGTGTGTTTTAGGCTCCCTGATATCAAGACACTCCCCACGCCTACCTGTCTATGTGGTTACTTGCCTGAGAGGTCAGTGCAGACCACTACATATATATATAATACATTATATAGCACATATATATACATATATATATATATCCTCCAGTGCGACTGACACTTGACGACACCCGGTGGAGGGGAGGTGAGCCACAGGTGGCGCCACCAGTCAAGCGTGGAGTCTTACGGAGAATAACAATGGTAATAACTATAACATAATAAGATAATATATAATGGAAACAATTCCCTTCGTATTTTTATACTCGCATAATGCGTTATACATCACATATAAATGCCGGCTACAGTACATAAGGAACAAGACAATAACAAAGGGGTTGAGATAATGTATTCTCTGGCATAGGGAATATGTTGCCCTAGCCTAATAAAAGAACAATTCTCGGGTGTGAATGACAATGTGTGAGCCCGCAGTTAGGGTTTGGGATGGTGGTGGCGCCACCGGTCCCAGGATGTAAGGAAGGGAGCAAATACAATGTGAATAGTAATTAGTAATAAATGGATAATAATAAATTGCCTTCCGCGGCTTTATACTAGTATAATGCTTTATACATCACACATGGATATATGTCTATATAATTATGTATATATGCATATATTTGTCGTAGGGGGGGAAGAAAATGGGAATTATTGCGCCTAAAGCAGGCATCAAACCCACATCTCTTACATGTGCTAACCATTACACTACTTAGGCTCCCTGATATCATCACCCTATCCACGTCCACTTGTCTGTATGGCTCCTTGCCTGAGAGGTCAGTGAGGACTACTAGTACTACATGTTTATATATAGTATATATATGTATCTATATGTACATATATATGTCTAGGTTGGTTGGTTGTTGGAGTTTTACGTCTTGGCAACATCTAAGATCATATCAGGACGGTAAATATGTATATATATATATATGCTGATATATGTACTATATAATTTATTATGTGGATATAAATAATGGCAGCCCCTTAAATGTTTCCCATTACCATCTTCTTCCATGTTATTTGCTGTGGAGCGGGTCATTCTCTACTCCCCCCGCCTCCTATACCGTGAGCCAACTGTCACTCTGCTCACTTTAAAACTATATACTGTATATGACTGTATCGTTGGGGTGGTGAAGGTTACCTCTCCATTGATATTTTCTAGTGCTCTGATGTCCGCTTTGGCCACTAGGGGAAGCGGTGGCGCCATCGTCGCTCTCTTTAACTTATAGGTCAGAAGGAGCTGGCCATGCTCTCTGAATGTGCATGGAACAATATGCATATATACGTATATATATATATATATATATATATATATTATACAGTGTGAGTCGGTGCGAACATAGTGTAAAAATATACAGATTTCCGGTTCGGATTTATATATTGGCAGAGAGCATTAATATTCTTGGGAGACGGAGTGGGGACCAAGGTTATGTAACAGAGAAGCAATGGGTGCCCCACTCCCTGTGTGACATAAGAGACTATGTGGAAATTCTGATAACGCATAGTGCCCGAGATATATATATATATATATATACACACACTCACTTGGCAAGTATCAAAGAGAAACAAAGTGAGTTAGGATATGAGTGTGTATAAAAACTGGCACTGTGGCAGGTTCTATAGACCAGCCGTTCAGTTACAATAAACTTTTTTTTTAGCTGGAAACAACTAAAATGGATTTGTCAGGTTTCTTTTGCACCTGAACCCTTCATAATATATATATATATATATATATATACACATATATATTTATGTATATATATGTATATATACGTATATATATATATGTGTATATATATGTGATGTATACAAGTTATGCGAATACAAAGGTGCATAAAGCTAGGATTCCACATACGCATAATGCGTAATGCGTTACGCGTTATGCGTTATGCGAATGCCAGCATTCCATATACGCGTAATGCGTATTGCGCTATGCGTTATGCAGTGAAGTATATAAAAAGTACACACACACAGAAACAGGAAGACTGCTTCCTAACAAGACTGCTTCCTAACAGGTGCGACTGATGCTTTTCTATTCGCACCACCTTTACGCATTACGCACCGATCGCTACATGGAGCGATCGGGATAATGGATTTCTGACGCATTCGCATTACGCATTACGCGTGTATGGAATGTAGCTCATAGGTTTCAAGGCGTTTCGATTTTTTGTCGCATTCGCATTCACATTACGCATTACGCATATATGGAATGTAGCCTTAAGGGAAGTTTCCCTATATTGATCACCCATATGTTGTGTACTACTTTATGGATGACCCCTTTTCACGGTGGGACAGGTGGCACCACCATCCCCCATCGCTACCAGTGGTGTGAATACTGTCACTCGCGCACTGGAATATATGAAAGTGCATAGGGGGATATCCTCGATTGAAGCATGGCCATCTGACCTAGATTTCCTTTCTATGGACCTTATTACCACAAACTAAATGAAGTCTGAGCCTTGCACAGCAACTGAAAAATGTCTCGACGGCAGTGCCACTTTAGATAGCGCTAAATCCCTGGTGCGAAAACATTATACATATTTAGACGCAATTTAAAGTCACATAGCTCGATGAAACTTAACTTTGTCAAAATCAAAACACTTACCCACATTTGATCCTGCATCTCCAACTTAGATACTGGTGCATTAACTCATGATTTGGGACAACATCGAGAGAATAATCAGTCAATTTATAATACAATCCCCTCGGCCACCTACTTTGAGAAAGCCATTAAGCAGGGCACCACAAACAAATAAGGTCAATTTTGTGACCTCATTATCCTTTCCCTGATTCTAAGTACCATGTGTAGCCTAGACACTTTCCAGGAGGATACCTAAATTAGTAGGTCAGCCTACATCACGTGACCATGAGTCTGGTGGTGTGGTTACTTGTAGTGGGAATACTTGTGGTGTGGATACTTGTGGTGTGAATACTTGTGTTGTGAATCCTTGCAGTGTGAATACTTGTGGTGTGGTTACTTGCAGTGTGTGAATAGTTGTGGGCTGAATACTTGTGGTGTGAATAGTTGCAGTGTGAATACTTGTAGTGGGAATACTTGTCGTGGGAATATTTGCAGTGAAAATACTTGTGGATTGGATACTTGTGGAGCAAATACTTCTGGCGAGGACACTTGTAGTGGGAATACTTGTGGTGTGGATACTTGTGGTGTGAATACTTGTGTTGTGAATCCTTGTAGTGGGAATACTTACAGTGTGAATATTTGTGGTCTGAATATTTGCGGTCTGAATACTGGCAGTGTGAATACTTGTGTTATGAATATTTGCAGTGTGAATACTTGCGGTGTGAATACTTGCAGTGTGAATATGTGAATATGTGTGGTGTGAATACTTGTGGTGTGAATACTTGTGATGTGGTTACTTGCAGTGTGAATACTTTCAGTGTGAATATTTTCAGTGTGAATACTTGCAGCATGAATACTTGTGGCGTGAATACTTGCAGCTTGGATGCTCAGAAGCAAGAATAGCCATAGATATGTCGCCTCAGCACAGAAAAACGGATTTATTCGGTTGAATAAAATATAACAGAGAAGAAAATATTTGCCAAAATACTGAATAATAAAGTGCATCATGCCTACCTGACATGCTTTACACACACGAACCAAAACGTTGTCACCTCGTGTAAGACACCATTCCACGACAAACCAAGCTGACAGTCAGACAGGTGTGACTCAGGTGTGACTCAGGTGTGACTCAGGTGTGACTCACAATGAAGGACTAGGCAGTAGTCGCCCAGTTATTCATTTGTCAAAGTTGTACAGCCAACTTGATGGAGCTTTATTGTGCTGCATAATTAATTCATCAAAGTGATTCATGCCGACTGCCAGCAATGCTTCTTATCTGATTGCATCTCTTCTGCGCCTTCTTATTTTCGCGTAACGACGGGATAAACCACCACTCGGGTCAACAGACAATGCCAGGCCAGGCAGATATATGTATGCATGTCCTTTTTTCGGTCATAATTCCCCCTATTACATACATATATGTATAATATATATGTATATATATATATATATATATATATATATATATATGTAATATATATATATATGTATATATATATATATCGTGGAGATGTATGTTGCTCGGATGAAATTAGTTTCAAATTGGGGAGAAAATGGGGGAGGAGGAGATGAGAGAGGGGGAGGGGTAAGGGGAGTGTTGAGGGGAGGGGGAGGGGGGGGGGGGGGGGGGGGGGAGGGTAGGGGAGGGGAGGGGAGGGGAGGGGGAGAGACGACGGACGAGCGGGACATAATTCTTGAAAACATTTATTTGATCTAATAGGGGTGGGGGTGGTATTTGGTTGTGGGGAAGGTAGCAACATCTATCAGTCTATGGTCATAGCAACATCGGTGGCCATAGCAACATCTATGGTCATAGCCACATCTATCAGTCTATGGTCATAGCAACATCTGTGGTCATAGCAACATCTATGGTCATAGCAACATCTATGGTCATAGCAACATCTATCAGTCTATGGTCATAGCAACATCTGTGGTCATAGCAACATCTATGGTCATAGCAACATCTATGGTCATAGAAACATCTATCAGTCTATGGTCATAGCAACATCTGTGGTCATAGCAACATCTATGGTCATAGCCACATCTATCAGTCTATGGTCATAGCAACATCTGTGGCCATAGCAACATCTATGGTCATAGCCACATCTATCAGTCTATGGTCATAGCAACATCTGTGGTCATAGCAACATCTATGGTCATAGCAACATCTATGGTCATAACCACATCTATCAGTCTATGGTCATAGCAACATCTGTGGTCATAGCAACATCTGTGGTCATAGCCACATCTATGGTCATAGCCACATCTATCAGTCTATGGTCATAGCAACATCTGTGGTCATAGCAACATATATGGTCATAGCAACATCTATGGTCATAGCAACATCTATCAGTCTATGGTCATAGCAACATCTGTGGTCATAGCAACATCTATGGTCATAGCCACATCTATCAGTCTATGGTCATAGCAACATCTGTGGTCATAGCAACATCTATGGTCATAGCAACATCTATGGTCATAGCCACATCTATCAGTCTATGGTCATAGCAACATATGTGGTCATAGCAACATCTATGGTCATAGCAACATCTATGGTCATAGCCACATCTATCATTCTATGGTCATAGCAACATCTGTGGTCATAGCAACATCTATGGTCATAGCAACATCTATGGTCATATCAGGACGGGTACCGACTTGTGACAGTGTGCACTTATGGCCACTTCATACTTATAGTGCTGCCCCACCGGGAGATCAGGCGGCCGGCACCATGATCCGATATCCCACTGAGTCACATTAATTCGATACTGAGCTAACCAGTCCTTGCCCTATCCTAGCAACACTGAGTGCCAGGCTGGGTAGCGACAGGTATCAATTGTGTAAGTCACTGGTTTGACTCAGCTGTGGGATTCTAACTACCGACTTTCCGCACGGGAAGTCTGCGCTCTACCGATTGGGCCACGGCGTCCGGTGCCACCAAGGTGCGTTAAGCTAGGATTCCTTACACACGGTAAGCGGCATGCGGCATGCGGCAAGCGGCATGCGGTATGCGAATGGGAAGATTCCTTACACACGGCATGCGGCGTGCGGCATGCGGTAAGCAGCATATAAAAGTGTGCACCCATGTGCCTTTCATTCTTTCTGTCACCAATCGTACCGGAGAACCATGGCAAATCAGTCGAAGTTGTTGAAGGCTCTATTGCGGCAGATGGAGGAGGAAGACAGTACATTCATTGGTATTCATATTTCTGTGCATATGGTAGCATTTTTAGCTTTAAGCTAGGATTCCTTACACACGGTAACCGTCAGTCTCCCGATTGGGACGGTCCTAACATCCTAAACTGAGCCATGTTAGGACCGTCCTTTTCGGTCAACAAAACCATTATTTTGTCTTTATGTGTGCTATTTCTACTCGTGGGGGTTCCTACCTTTATTATAACCAAATTATAGATAAGTATTCATATTTTTGTGGCTCTGGTAGCATTTTTAGCAACCCGAACCACCACCACTACCATATGTTTCCACTCAGCAGCCTTGGAGACTGCTTCCTAACAGGTCCGCGCTCTACCTTGTCCTGGCTGTCCGTAATTATCAGTCGCCTCCTCCAGCCTTATATCAATGGACAAATGCGACTGATGCTTTTCTATTCACACCACCCTGTCCCGGCTGTCCGTAATTATCAGTCGCCTCCTCCAGCCTTATATCAATGGACAAATGCGACTGATGCTAATCTATTCGCACCCCCGTGTCGCATGCCGCATGCCGGACCGATCGCTACAGGGACCGATCGAGTTGTCGCATTCGCATTCGCATTCGCATTCGCATACCGTATGTAAGGGTTGCAGCCCATTGACTTCAAGGCGTTTCGATTTTTTGCCGCATTCGCATTCGCATTCGCAGATCGCATACCGCGTGTAAGGAATCTCAGCTTGATGTGTGGAACAGGGGGTTAATGGTTGCCAGGCGACAGGTGTCATCCCGCAGTACACGGCCCGTGAAGCTGCGCGCGCAGCCGGAAGTCGATGAATATGCTCACGCTCATTCCCGGGCGCGATTTGTTAACAAAGCTGCGGAAGTTTTAATCTTGTTTGTTGGTTTGTTTGTAACGCACTCTCCCATTCTTCCCTATCTCTCACCCCCTGTCCCCTCTCACTCTTTCCTCTCTCACTCTATTATCTTTCATTCTCTTTCCCCCCTCACTCTCTCACTCTGTCCTCTCTCACTCTGTCCCCTCTCACTCTCTCACTCTGTCCTCTCTCACTCTGTCCTCTCTGTCCTCTCTTTCCCCGTGCCTTGGTTCTACCATACATCCTTTTCGTCCACTCTCACCATATCTCTCCTCTCACTCTCAGCCTCCCCTGTCCTCTCTCCCTGTCCCCTCCCCCTCTTCCTTGTCCTCCTCCCACTTTCTCTCCTTCTGATGCATTTGCCACTCTCTTTCTCTCTCTCTCTCTTTGGATATCCCTCTTTGTTCTGACAGCAATCGTGCACAATACCAATTACAAATGCAACAGTGTGTCAAAATGAATTTGATTCCATCACAATTAGTTCTACCTTACAACAGCTGGCGGGGGGCAGCTTACGCCGCTTTAACCCGCGCGTGTGTGTGTGTGTGAGGGTGTGTGGATGTGTGTGTGTGGTTGTGTGAGTGTGGTTGTGTGAGTGTGTGGGTGTGTGGATGTGTGTTTGTGTGTGTGGGTGTGTGAGGGTGTGTGGTTGCGTGTGTGTGTGGTTGTGTGTGGTTGTGTGTGTATGGTTGTGTGAGTGTGTGGGTGGGTGTGAGTGTGGTTGTGTGAGTGTGTGTGGTTGCGTGTGTGTGGTTGCGTGTGTGTGGTTGTGTGTGGTTGTGTGTGTGGTTGTGTGTGTGGGCGTGGATGTGTGTGTGGATGTGTGTGTGGGGTGTGTGGTTGTGTGGTTGTGTGGGTGTAGTTGTGTGTGTGTGAGGTACTTCCACGTGACGCTGCGAGTGTTGGAAGTCTGACTGCGGTTATCAACTTCAGGAGCAGCTCGGGCAGCGGGCGGAGATGGCGGGGAGAGGTGGGGGGAGCGGGGAGGGGGGAGGGGGTTAGTGTCGGAGGGGGAGGGCGGGGGGGGGGGGGGTGACGAGCCTAAACGACCCCTGGTGGGACGCGGCGATATGTACACTTGTCATCTCCGGCGGGCTGTGGACGGGTGGGCGGGGCTGGGCGGGGCTGGGCGGGGCTGGGCGGGGCGCCGGCCACGTGGTTCCGGTTTGGCCACATCAAACCCGCCTTGATTGTTATTCCACATTACCCGCACCTTCACGTGTGATCCCACCACGATAAATCACCCTCCACCCTCCCCACCCACCCCCAACCCCAACCGCCCCCACGTGACCCCAGAGGCGCGGTGCGTTATGGGAGCCAGGTGCCCGCCCGTGATGCCCATTAGGCATGCGCCCCCGCGACGTAGGATCACGTCAAGGCTCGACGTCAGCGCGGCCTTCTTTAATTAAACACACATAATTCTACAAGGGACAACATTTCACTGACAGCCATCCACACCTTGCTGGAAGACATCAGCCGGGCTGCTCCTTTTGTTCTAAATGCCCGCATCTCCGGAAGTTGTCATGGGCTTTTTGTTTGAGATATATGTATATATATATATATATATATATATATGTATATATATATATCGTACATGGATAGTGATAAACCCTTTATCGTGTGTAATAAGCTCTGTGGTGGTCCCCCCCGCCCCCCCGCCCACCGGCTGGGGTGGGGCACGAGGACTCGCCACTCGCTTGGAAGCAGATATATGTATATATATATATATATATATATATATATATATATGTATATGAGTCAGCCTCATGAAAATGGGCCAATTGGTGGTTTATTTAAGATGTCAGCGTCGCAATTCTTAAAGTGTAGTGCATGTCTTTGTTTTATATTCAATTATCCTAGAAACAAATGAGGTTGTTGTATTTTCTCTACTTTTACATTCAGGATAAATTTTTGGACTTTCCACCACCCATGTCAATGCTAAACTATAATTATGACGATCGACGCCGACATCCAATGATCGACGCCGACAACTTTAACAGATGTCGGCGTCACAATTCTTAAAGTGTAGTGCATTTCTTTGTTTTATCTTAAATTATCCTAGAAACAAATAAGGTTGTTGTATTTTCTCTACCTTTACATTCAGGATAAATTTAAGGACTTTCCAATACCTCTGTCAATGCTAAACTATAATTATGACGATTGATGCCGACATCCAATGATCGATGCCGACAACTTCCCATAATTATATACCCATATATATATATTATATATGCTTATATATGTATGACCAGACGTGGTGGCCGAATCGGTAGAGCGCAGGCTTCCCATGTGGAAGGTTGGGAGTTTGAGTCTTCATGTCAAGACACGCTCACTATCAGTGCAGACTTCTTTAATTAAAGTTGCATTGTGCGATGGTTTTGAATTTCTGTATTTTTTCTGAGATAAATATATTAGATCGATCACTACTATCTACTTTACATTAGTTCAACGTTACTTTTATTTTAAATGGTAAATCTTTTAGATATTTTGAGTGCAAACATGGAAAATTAGTTTTAGCAAGCTTGTCAAAACTCTGACACCATAGACTTCTGCAGTAACAGGTTCTGTTAAATTGACTCAGTATTTGCCTTCTACGTAGAAACAAATGCTTAATAAGTGCATCAGTATCTAAGTTAGATATGTAAAGTCAAATCTAGATGATTGGTTTGGTTTTGACAATTTGATATTTCATCGGACTATGCAGCTTTAAACCCACATACTTAAAGCATTTCAGTGACAGCTGTCCACAATGTGCTGAACGACATCAGCCATGCTGCTCCTTTTGTTGTAAACGCCCGCCTCCCTGGAAGTTGTTGTGGGCTTTTTGTTTGAGATATATGTACAGTAAAACCTCTCTAAATCGACCGACCCTGGGACCGACTTTAAGTGGTCCATCTAGGGAGGTGGTCGGTTTATAGAGCTAGAATATCCTTACAATGGGACACAAATAAAGCGATCGATAGAGGGGGGTGGTCAATCTGTGGAGGTGGTCTGTAAGAGAGGTTTTACTGTATATTCATTTATATGCCATATAACCATATCTTTATACTCGCATAATAATACATTAAAGATCACAGAATCGGTAAAAGCGCAGGCTTCCCATGTGGAAGGTCGGGAGTTTGAATCCCAGTCGAGTCAAACCATTGACTTACAAAATGTATACCTCTCGCCACCCGGCCTGGTGCTCAGTATTACTAGGTAAGGCCAATGACTGGTTAGCTCCGTACCAGGATAATGTGACTGAGTGGGAAAGCCGGTCACAATGCTGGCAGACTGGTCTCTCAGTGGGGCAACACTATAAAGTCACCACGAGTGTGCACTGTCACCAGTTGGTACCCGCATCCTGATACGACCTTAGATGTTCCCAGGACATACATCCCAACAAAGAAATGTAAAACAAGTCGGTGCCTGTCCTGTTAAGTGTTATGGCCTTAGATGTTGCCAGGGTGCAGAACCCCAAGAAACAAATTTATACATGTATAAACAGCAGACAATGTAAACAGGGAAATATAGAAGACAAGTCTGGTTGAGTGAGTGTAAATTATCTGGCTGGATAATACAATGTAATGAATACATGTTTACCCAAAATAATTATAAAATAAATTAGCTCACTGAATAAAATCTTAAAATCTGACCCACCGGGTCCGTTAATAGTAGATAAGTATTACGCAGAGGTGCTGCCACCGTGACAGAACCAGGAACTAGGACTCATTGTGTGGCCTAATCAGCTGATATGTGTAGATTACAATTGTATTGGAAGGACTGAGATGCGATTGTCCTGATTTATATCCCCATAGTGCATTACACGGCATATATGTATAAAGGCTAACCTAATATCTTTTTTTTGCAGGACGGCTGCTGTTTAGATGTATACTTGCATAATCTTAAAAACTCACCTATCGGCATTTTATTGAACCATAAAAGTCATACGTTATTAACAGTCCCCCCCCCCCCCCCCCAACTGGTTCTCCTTTGTCCCATCGTGAACATGTTGAAAACGTTGGATGACCCCATTAGGCCTCAATTCGCTTCGCTTCAGTGAACAGGGGTAATATACACGGACATATATATGCTGCATAATCTATTATGGCATTATAAATAGATAACAAAGGCACTCTAACCGTTTTACGTCAGTCCTAACTCTCCGCCACCTGTGCTGTGTACCTCTGGCGCCACCTGTGTCTGTTTTTATCACTACAGCAGCCCCCCTCCCCTCCCCTCACTCTGACTCACTGACATAAGCTCGACTATATATATAATAAATATATATGATTTGGGTGTTGGATTTTTATGTCCTGGCAACATCTCAGGACGGGTACCGATGTGTGACAGTGCACACTCATGGTGACTTTATAGTGCTGCCCCACTGGGAAATCAGGCCGCTGGCACCATTACTTGATATCTCACTCAGTCACATTATCCTGACACTGAGCTAACCAGTCCTTGCCCTACCATATTAATGCTGAACGCCAGGCTAGGAAGCGACAAGTATAAATTTGATAAGTCATTGGCTTGACTCGACCGGGAACTGAACTCCCGAACTCCCGCACGCGAGGCCCGCACTCTACCGATTCGGCCACTGTGCCATATGATGGAGGAAGTGAAGGGTTCTGGTGTTTTCGGTGTTAGCTCATGGCTACCTGAGGTAACAGTAAGGAGCTAGCCGCAGCCAGCCCTGTTATGGTGAACCACTGATTGGTCACGTGAGGGCGGGATGAAATCCCACGTTGATAGATGAGATCACGGTTCCGACTGTGCACGCGCTGAAAACGGCGTTGGCAGCAAAGCAAATGGTGGCCATTGAGTTTGTCGATACACATAGGGCAAAACTTCGATTTTATTCAAAATGAATAGAAATACATAACAATTTGGCATAGACATGTATGCACACATGCAATATAATGATCTGATGAATATAGCTAAGACAAAACTAGCCATAGTTAAACATTTTGAGCTAAGAAACATACAATTCCACACAAAACAATCAGTGATATCCACATCACCATTATTAATTCTTGTTCTAAATATTAAAATGCCAAATGTGTCAACATACACTTGTTTCAGAGAAATATATAACCAATATCTGATTAACCCTACTAATTTTCTAGTTCTACATATGTCATTAACCATAGGATATAAATAAAAACATTAATAAAATAAGTAAAAGTGACTCTGTCTATGGCTCTAACACTAGTCTGAGTGCCCAGATTTGTCTAAATCTAAATGCACATGGCATAAGATGTGCATATTATATTGATGTAAATGCAATGCTGGATAAAAGATTAATATATTAATTTATTATATATATATATTTTTTAGTTGGTATTCTATGTTTCAAACAAGAGCTGAGATGAGCTGAAACTAGCACATTTCATAGCTGCACTGTGCCATGTGCTTCTCGCGGGTTTGTTTTGCTTTGATGCATCCCACAATGCACCAAGCTGCTGGAATGGTGATGTAGTACATACATAGGGGAGGCCAAACTCTGTAACACATGCTGCATTTACAGAATCCTGGCCACAGTACCAATGTTGTGGGCAGGTGGTGGCTTTACAAATAAAGGGAAACAGGAAGCCTGGAGTGGGACTCAAACCCACACTTGTGTAAGTTCTGGCAGCGGCGGGGGATTAGGTGGGCCGCTGGTGGCGCCACTAGTGCAGGTTGATAATTTTGCAGGATGGCTCCTGTCTAGATTTATACTCGCATAATACATTATGCGTCATATATATATATGTATATATATATATTTAAATATATAGACATATAAGTATAAACAATTATAAATATGAAAATGATATAATAGAAAAAATCGATACATATGTAAATATCTTAATAAATACAATATCTAAATATGTAAAACATAAGATATGTAAAATATTTCAAATATATCAAATAAACAAATAACTAATAAATAAATATATAAACAAATATGCATATAATCATACAAACATATCAATGTATAATATAAATAAATATTTATATAAATAAATATATATAAATATATAAAATTATATCAAAATACATATAAATACGACTCAACATCCCATTCTATCCTCAATGATGGCTCGCCTACCTACAGGGCAAGCACATCAATTGATCTCTGCATCACCGACTCCTGCCTTGCAGCCACAGCTTCCTGGGAGCTCACAACATTATACTCAGACCACCACGCAGCTCTCCTCTGCACCAATGCACCCAAAGTCCCCCACCCCCCACCATCACCCAGATTCAACCTAAACCACGCGGACTGGGCAACCTTCAACCTTCGTCTAAAAAACTTAATAGATCTGAACGCACCTATCACATGTGATGAGTTCACAACACTCACTTACCAAGCAATGACAGACACCATAAAGCAAACCATCTCCTCTAATCACACTGGCCGCACCACCTCCAATGCAATGAGGAGAGCAAAAAGATTCTGCAACAAACTCCTCTACAAGCTACACACGAACCCCAACCGAGGCACTGAGAATCTCGTTAAAATAGCCACCAGTTGGGCCAAAGATGTCGAGCTTGCCGAATCAGACAGGAAGTGGAAACTCTGGTGTACCAAAATAAACTCTCACACCACCTCCAGACAACTCTGGCGCAAACTTAACAGCATCCAGGGGAGACTCACCACCCCCCCACTCTACCCACACCCTGGCCAAATTGCAGCAGAACACAACAAAATGTTCTCGGACAGAACAGACCCTGCAATCAACCTCCCTTATGCCCACCAACAAGCGCTCACCAGGAACTCCACCTGGAGAGCCGACCTCATAGACATATCACCAGCCACACTATCCACCCATAATCTTGACACCCACCTGGCCAGGGCTGAGCTTGACCGAGCCCTAGGCAACACCACAAAGAAGACAACCCCGGGAGCCGACGGAGTACCTAACACTGCATGGACAAAGTTATCTGCCACTAACAGGGAAACTCTCCTCCCCCTCCTCGACAATATCTTCTACAACGCGGATATACCCCAATCTTGGAAGGATGCTGATATCATCCCCATCCCCAAGAAAACCCCGGCGAAGTCAGACCCATCTCCCTTCTCCAATCCCTCGGGAAGGTTAGTGAAAGAATTGTCCTCGCCCGTCTCCAGATGGTCACAGAAGACCCCACCACTGGCCTGCCTGAGGAGGTCATCGGCTACCGAGGAGGACGAGGCACTCAGCACGCCATCGCCACCCTCATTGAGAGCATTTCCTATGGCCTCGGTAATGGACACGAAACAGCAATCATCTTCCTTGACCTCGAGAAAGCCTTTGAGCTTATCGACCACAACGTGGTACTTACATCAATGGCTGATCTTGGCATTGCCGGCCGGCCTCTTGCGTATCTCCGAAATTACCTCCATAACAGGCGAGCCAGAGTATGTGTCCAAGGCACCTCTTCCCCCTACCTCAAACTAAAAAATGGCGTCCCCCAGGGTGCAGTGCTCAGCCCCCTCCTCTTCAATGCAGTGATGGCATCTCTCGTTAGGAGGCTTAAACAAGACTTAGCCACCCGAGAGATCACAGACACAACCATAGTCTGCTACGCAGATGACATCGCCATCACCTGCTCCCATGCGATCAACGCACAGGATCTCGCTGAGCAGGTGCTCCACATGGTAGGAAACGCCTGCCGGGACCTTGGACTAAAAATCTCCCCCACCAAGACCAAGATCATGCACATGTTCAGAGGTCAACCACTTCACCCCCTCTACCTCGATGGATCCCCTATCGAATGGGTCTCCACCTTCGACTACCGAGGTATCCGTCTAGACCGAGACCTGAACATGAGAGCCCTCTGCCGCCACTTGGCCACCAGAATGACCAACAGACTCCTCCTCATGAAGAGGATCTCCGGCTTCTCCTGGGGCGCCCCGGACAGTGTACTCACACTCTTCTACCGCCAGGCAGTCCGCTCCCTCTTCGACTACGCTGCGCCCACACTCGCTCTCACAGCCCTCGGGCTTGACAACCCCCAAACTCAACTACCCAAGAACAAGATCTTTTTGAACGAGTTCCGGAAACTTGAGAACATCCAACACCGGGCTGCCAGGCTTGTCCTCCGTGTTCCAGGCACCACCAGGATCGAGATCCTCCTCCTTGAATCCGGCCTCCCTCCACTCCACCCACCTCCGAGGCAAACAACTTCTCACCACCCATCTCACAAGAACCCTTTCCTCAGGCCTTTCAACAACAATCTGCAGAGCCGCGGCCTACCTCCGAGATGGGACCCGCGGTCACCCTCACATCTCCTACCGTCTCAAGAACGCCATCACCACCCTCAAGGACTCCCACAGACTCCACATTGCAGACTTCGCCCCGAGCCCTCACAAGCCACCTTGGGTTTCCATCCCAGTGGAAACCCGAACCACAGATCTCCAACACAAAGAACACCACCAGGGTGTCAGACTTTGCTTCCACTCTCGATACCGAGCTCGCCGCCATTCACTTGGCCCTCGAAGACCTCCACAACTCAAGCGCCATCATCATTACCGACTCTCTGAATGCCATCAAAGAGATCGCCCGCCCAAATGCCCGACACTCCATTGCCGACGCAATCCAGATTAAAATCTTGACCAGACATCAGGCACACCTCAACACAGTCCTGCTATGGGTCCCCTCGCATATAGGACTGTATGGTAATGACCAGGCCGACTGTGCCGCTCTAGCCGGTGCCAACCAAGCAGACGTCGAGACAGCCATCCTTCCATCCATCACCAAACTGGCCGCCGCCGCTTCTCGAGCCATCACCAAACTCTGGGAACGAGCCACACAGAAGGAACAAGTACAGAACCCTTATTCAATAAGCTGGCTCTGGTACACCCTGGTCAGAACGAACATCCCCCATCCAGTCGGCCTTCCTGCTTCTACACAAGTCACTGTCAACCGCTTCAGGACTGGCTACCACCATTGGATTGATGTCCCCAACCTCCAGCGCTGTCCCTGCGGAACTAATATCTTTAATGTGGCCCACATACTCGCCTCATGTGGCGCCGTCGACAGATCTGCCATCAACAACTTCATGGAGGATGCTGACCGCCAACTCAGCGACAATAGGGCCGCTCTGGCTATCCTCTCCAGGATTTCCAAGTCATCCTGGAACGCACTTGCTCGCTTCTACCGCCAGAATGCAGACATCATCAGCACTGTCGGTCGCCCAGTTCATGACATCGGGGACTAGCAGGCCCCACCTCATCGCCATAGCTACTTGGTGCCACTACTAACTAACCACTAATTTTCACTGCAACAAACAGGTAACCCCACCCTCTGCCTAACTAATCCCATCCTCACTTCACTTCTTCCTCTGGCCTTGGCCGGACTTATGGTGCATACTGGTGAATTTGGAGTGACTGAAGTTTGGATCCTGGTCGAGTCAAACCAATGACTTATAAAATGGGTACCTGTTGCTGCTCGGCGCTTGGCGTTATGAAATCAGGACAGGGACTGGGCGCACAGTGTCAGGATAATGTGACTGTGTGGGACATCGGGTCATGGCGCCGGCGGCCTGATTTTCCAGTGGGGCAGCACTATAAAGTCGTCATGAGTGCGCGCTGTTAGAAGTCGGTGCACATCCTGGTATGGCCTAGGGTCTTACTGGGGTGCAAAACTACACCAACCACCCAGCCTCCCCCGGCCCTCTCGGAGGACTGTGGTTGGACTCTTAGGCTGCCTTTTT